>JAWRVZ010000138.1:932500-1287500 GCA_037043235.1 Rhodeus uyekii
GAAGGACATGGGATAATACACAGACGGGACACGAAAGTGAAACAACATGACAAGACTGTGACAATCACTGGACTCTGTCCAATATCTTTCCTGTAGCTCAATCAGTAGAGCACTTTGGTTAAAAGTGTCTGCCAAATGCATTGAAATATAAATGTAAAAATGAATCTGGTAAAGGGCTGGAGCATCACTGGACTCTGGTCAGGGGCTGGAGAAACTCACTAATTGGTTTTGTACAAAATGTATTTTTATTTTTTTATTTTTTTTGATGCATTGGAAAACTAAATAGTCTCCATGGAGAATTGAATAGGTTATATTTAAAAACCTAGAGATTGACATTTACAGAATAAAAATTACTCTCTGCTTTGTTGATACTACTTATCTGGGTTGTTAGGGAGATGAAGTGTTGAGTCATTACAAAAAGATAAAAAGATAAACAACTACAGTCAGACAGAGATGCTCCTCCATGTTTTTTATTTGCCCCAGCTACCCCCGAAGGTGACTGTATTGATGGCCTTAGAACTCAGAGAAGAGGCCTCTCTGAAGATAAACAGACCGATAACTCGAGCTGTGTGGAAGCCTGTGGGAAAGTGTGACTGTCTCCACTGGAGTTTTGAAGTTATTTAGCCACACTCTGAGTTGAGGTTTTCAACGCAAGTAAAAAGAGAGAAAAAGGTCAGAAGTGAAAATTAGTGTTCAAATTGAAAAATTACTGGTAGATTTTAATGTATTTGAGACAATGCCAGAAATTAGTTTTGTATTGGTCAATATTTGGCACCAAATTGTTCCCTGGGACATTTTGCACTTTTAAAGGATAAAAACACCATCAAAACACTGTTTGACAATTAATTATGCCAAACATTTCAATTTAATAACTTAAATGATCAACTTGGACAGAGATGGATGTTACCAATACATTCAAGTCAACATTTAAAACAAAAAATACATAAAGCAAAAGATCCATGGAAGTACAGATTTTGCAACTGTATTTTACTTTTTGAATCAATTTCAATCTTGTTTCAAGCAATTCAAAACAATCCTGTCGAACTATGTGCGCATCTGAAGCGTCTTGGCAGGAGATAATCCATTATTTATCAGCTTTAATATAACAGCCAATTTTTCTATTCGGGCCGATAACAATAGCATAAAAAATTAACATATATCGGCCGATACTGATATGGTGGCCAGTATATCATGCATTCCTAACTTAATTGTAAAAAGTAGACAAGAATCTTTCAACATGAAATTTAATAATATTGCAGTTCAAGGATGAGGGCTTGTCATGCAACACTTCTTTCCAGCAACTGGCAGTTTGATTGCATGCGTAGTCTTTAACTCATCAACAACAAATGCTATTAAAAAAATGAGCATTTTAACACTTATCTTAGAGAGTGAGTACAGAAATCTGAGAGCTATTGATCACTACTATAAACGAACGTAGAAAAGAATAGGATAATGTTAGGCCAGATATTTAAAACAATTTCACCTTCTATATTTTAAATATCTAGAGCATTTTTGCACTGGTTAATTCCTGACCTTGATTTGAGAATTGCAAGCATTTATTTATTTATTTGGGTAGTTAACAAACCAGTCAAGACAATCTGATGAATGGAATGTCCGTGGAATATGATGAGTTGTGGAAAACTTTTACAAATAAGCACATTTTCCTGAATGAAAACAAACTAAAAGTCCATGTGGTGTGAGTGTGTGACTCAAGGACACAGCAATTACTATCATGGACACGTGAGCAAACTTAAAGTGCTGTTTGATGAAATAGTTTGTGTTGCTCTGAGAACATCACAGAAGTACCACTTGAACCCTGTCCAAAATTCCCCAAATGTTCTACGGTGACCTGTTGGCAGCAGAATGGACCACGCTTGATAAACGAAATTAATGCAATGTTGATTTGTTGCTTCACTGAACACTGGATTGAAATTCAAATGATAAAAAATCCTTTAATGTCATGCATTAGTTGTGTCCAGCACTTGGCATCCATATGCAGGAGCTGGCACTGAAAAAGCTGTTTAGTTTGTATCTATGAAAAATCGATGTACTGAGAGAATTACAAAAGTGTACTGGCAAACAAGACTTTGAAAGGAATCGCTATCATGTATCCAAAAATGTCCTGTACCTTTTGGATTTAATAATATGACTCCAACATACCAACGTCATAGAAAAGAGTGGAAAAGAAACAATTGTCTATGTATTTTTAGGAGATATAATACATTTTTGCATATTTTTCAACTTCAAAATGAAAGAAATAACTTGGATGTAGACATGGATGTAGTTCAACTCTCAGCTTAGATCAAAGCTTGTGTTTTTTTATTTGTATACCATCTGTGTCACATTCCTGCTGCGATAAGAGAAAATGAAGTCTACCATGGATTTTTTGTGGGATATTTGGATTGGTTGAAATTTGATTTTTTTGTTTGAGAAATTTGTTTGCTTTCTCACTCAAAAGATCAACTGCGTCCATTAATCTTGTGCTTTCTAATGAGTAATAACCAGAGTTGCACATGGGATATTCTTACTTGATGTCTCAGAATGCCAACTATAAAGATTTTCCATCCAAAAAGTGTTTTTTTTCTTCTTCCAGATAATGCTTCACAAAGGATGGTTCTAAGAGTTTAAAAGTAGTTATTAAGTGTCTCAGATAAATTATATTAGGTATTCACATTTAAATGTAAAAAATAAAATAAAAGTGATTGTCATCATATGTTTATTGTCCTCTGTTATATTTTATGTTGTGATTTTTATTTATTTATTCTAAAGCTGTTTTAGCTGTTTTTTTTTTTTGTTTTTTTTTACGAAACCAGGCTGCTAAAATTTCTCAATATTGCCAACATTACATAGTGAAATAATAATAAAAATTTCTCTTTTGGCTTTCTGAGCTATGCTATCCACATACTTCTCCTATTAACTAGAACACAGCATAATGTGTAAACGCATAACCCAAAATACACCTTTTTAAACATTTTATTGTTATAACAGGGATGATAAAGAACAGACGGTGTAAAGCCTTAGAGTTGTAATACGCTATAATGATGACATTTCTTATGTAAAGGTACTAGCAGCACACCTTACAGGCAGAACAACCTTCATTAGCACAAAAATGACTGGCTTATTATTGCCTAAAGCATCTTTACCTTGTGTTAGCATAATACAAACCCAGCAAACAGCAGTTGTGCCATTGTTCGTGTAACAAAACCCTGATTTTTCTTGCATTATTGAACTTAGCTGTATCGTGTGGCCCTTTACCTCCTTTCACAGTAAGTGGGATGAGAGATGGACTTCCTTTTGACAGGAGGCTAGCTTGAAGACACCTGAGGGAGAATGTTTATTTTTAGTTCCCTTTGCAGAGACCGTCTTGGGAGCAGAGGGCACTGAGCTGTGGATGATTCCTCCAGTCAGCTCCAGTCCAGCCAGCTTGATATTCTGAAGACCATCTACCTCTTTTGCCCTCAAGGCTCAGACAGGACCTATGGAGTTTGCTGTGTAGACAGCAAGTGTTCACCAAATTTTAAAAGCCAACGCCATCAGTGGCAAGCGATTAAGCATTCACAAAAAGCCCCTGTTTTGCAGAGACAGAAAGAGGCCATCTCCCATGCAGGGCTGAGTGGTCACCTGTGGTTTATTGACAGTTCTCAACGACATACATTGTGCAGTTGTTTCCACCAAATGAAAAATTCACTTTGCTTGACAGAAAGGTTTGCTTAAACTTGATTTTCTTTCATGTATTCATTTCGTATGGCACTGCCCTGATCGATCATATACTGAGGCAGGTAAACGTCTGAGTTTTGGTCCTGTCAGCCCCTGCTGGATGAAGTGCTCTCTGCTGCTTCCTGTCATGCATCTTACATTTGAACTCTTTCCCCAACATTGACATACATTTCCACATGTTCTACTGTCTAATGTTTCTTTTATTTTAAAAACGAAGAAGGAATTCAGAACAAAGCTAATCCGGCATTAGTAATCAGAAAAGTGCATATGTGGATCTGGGTTTCCTAATCCAAGCAACTGGGCCTTGCTTATGTTGTCTAATTGAGATCAACTGAACAATGAAATGTTTCCTTTGATCTTGTTTGACTACGACTGATTTAAATTCTTAACAAAACAAAAGCTCTGGAGGAGAGTCAGTCGGCCATCACCCGATCCTCTAAAAACAGACAAGGGTCAAGAGTCAATACCTAATTAGTGCGGTCAGCGATGTTAGTGAGGTGTCCCTCGCTGCGTCTGCACGTCTCGTGTCCTTTGGCCTTTTGTGTTCACAGATCATTTCACTGTTATTTAGCATGCTAATGCTTTGAAGGCTCTCTGAAGAGCGCATCTGCTAATCATTCTCTCTCATGGTACTCTCTAAAGCTCATACGCAATCAGAGAGGCGACTAAAACATGACAGTTCTCCAGCAGGGCTGAGGGAGACACCGCGGCACAGGCTAGCAGATCGTCTTGCACTAATATCCCATGTCAACACAGTGAGTTAAAGCTTTTGCTTAATTAAGAAGGACAAACAGCAGCAATCGTTTCCTCAGAGCTATAACCTCAAGTGACTGTTCAAATACATTTTAAAATGTGACCGTGCCACAGGGCCTGCGTTACCAGAGAGGACACCAAGCGCTCTCTTCCTGTCTCTCTAGCTCTGATTCAAAACGAGTGAGCTGCATATGTAGACCGCTTTATTAGATACGTTGTTATTATTATTGTTAGATAGTAGCATCATTATTCCTTCAAAGAAACCTTCTGTGGACTATATTCTAAAGCACCATCACATGATACTTCACAGAAAAGAAGTCTTATAATTGTTTCAAGTTTGGAAATAATTCCATCCAAATTGGTGGATGAAAAACTAATGTCAGCACTGGAAATACATTGTCTATAAACGTATTTAGCTTTGCAGCATGTTCACTCGAAAATTAGAGAACTTAGAAATAATTTATGTGATGCTTTTGTAGAAGACAACTGCCTTGTAAACAATAGGAAATATTTATTCTGTTTAATAAAGAATTTTTAATTGTCTGTGAATTTTATGTTTTTAGCAATACACACATTACTTTGGATTACAAAGGTGGGTAACACTTTATAACACATGTAGTGTAGTAATATAAGTTACAAATCATTTACCAACTTAATAGTTTATAAACCGTTGTTAATATATTATACAATTACCAAGTTCTTCATTCACTGTAATCAACTAATTGTTATTGTTTAATTAGCTCATATAAAAAGAGTTACGGGAGATGAAGCTTGTTAACAACGGATTAATAGTAAACAGTTCTCACTTTAGGTCATGGAAAGTGACATTAATTTAGTGCTTTAAACCAACCTTAATTGGACATTAATTGCATTATTATTAAGAGTTCATTAAAATGTTTACAAATACATTAAGTGTGTGTGTGTGTGTGTGTGTGTGTGTGTGTGTTTGTGTGATCTAAAGTGAGAACAAATTACTGTTAGTAAGTTAACAAAGCATTATCTAACTCTTTACATATGAGTTAATTAAACAATAATAAATTGTTACTGTAACAATGAATGAACTCACTATTACTTTAGTCTATCAATTTTATTGACTACAGTTTATAAACTAATAATTAAATATAAACTAATAGTTTCCAAATGATTTGTAAGTGCTTTATTAGACTGTACTTATTATAAAGTGTTACACCCCAACAAAGACTATTTCCTTCAAAGACTATCTGCCACATAATAGCAGAGAGAACAAAACTCCACCATAATCACCGACTGTCATGACATGAAAGTGGGCAAATTGAGCATAAGAGTGTCTTTTCTTAGACAGCATCAATAGAAAGTTTCTGACACTGAAAGGTTTATAGTTCTATATCTCCTGAACAATTGCTCTTTAAGATGTCTTTAGCTGACACAAATCTGACACGATGACCTTAACACACAAAATGATGTCTCTTGCTTTCACGTAGACTAAGGTAAGGTGACATGTTTGGTTAGTTGTAGCTTTTGCTCAACTGTCCAACTCATTTTGCAGCACAATGGGAAATTGTTTTGAAGGAGATGTTGACGAAATAAACTAAAATGGTGTTCTGAGCTGCCTTTATTGAACCAGTGAACTGTACAATGAATCTGAACATTGCACAAGCTCCACCAGCCCACTCTCTGTTCTGCCAGCCTAGCTGCCATTCTGCAGTCCTTTTCTAGAATATTCCACGACTTAACTGTGTTTGCTATCCTGGATCCACATATACCTGTGAGATGACCTCATATCACAATGACTTCATCTTGCAAAGAAAAAGTTTTGTCACGGTTCTGTACTCTGGCAAGTTCTTGTGTTTACATTCTGTGCAGAAAAAAATATATTTTTGCAACAGTAACTCATATACAGTATACTGGGAGAAGTATACTGAAGTATCTTATTCATGTTATTTCAACAGATTGCTGGATGTCAACTGTTTTAGCAGTGTTCCTTACTTATAGTCCGTCAAAGGTCAGATCAGTCAGAGCAAGTCTTGTAAGACCTGTCAATTCCAAATGAAAGCAGGGCTCACAGGTGAGGGTTTAAAAGATGATTCATGCCACAGATTAATTGAAAAGTGGTCCATTCAATAAGAGAATAGTGAGAATACAGTTTTAATTTCAGATGAACACCTAACAACACCCTTGAGTAGCTTTGCCTCAGAGCTTCTCAAATAGACCCCACACCACACACCAGTCTTGGGGATCAACAAGATGTTTTCTGGCAAAAAATGAGATGAGCCTTAATATTCTTTTTGCTCTGCAGTGGTGTTCGTCTTGGACCTCGGTCATGAAGACCATTTTTGCCCAGTCTCTTTCTCATATTGGAGTCATGAACACGGACCTTAACTGAGGCAAGTGACGGCTGCAGGTCTTTGGATGTTGTTGTGGGGTCTTTTGTGACCTCTTGGATGGGTCGTTGCTGAGCTCTTGGGGTAATTTTGGTTGGCGTGCCACTCCTGGGAAGCTTCACCACTGTTCCATGTTTTTCCATTTGTGGATAATGGAGTCACTGGAGTCCGAAAGCTTTAGAAATGTCTTTATAACCATTTCCAGACTGATGGATCTTAATTACTTTCTTTCTTATTTGTTCCTTAATTTCTTTGGATCTTGGCATGTTGTCTAGCTTTTGAAGATCTTTCAGTCTACTTCACTTTGTCAGGCAGGTCCTATTTAAGTGATTTCTTGACTTATAACAGGTGTGGCATTAATCATGCCTTAGTTTGGCTAGAGAAATTGAACTCAGGTAAGTATATAAGTCCTGGTGTGAACACACAGAGTCCAGAAGCTGATGTGGGATGTCACTGTGTCAGTGAGCTCATCCAGGTCAGTGGCTGTGGCCTCAAAACCACGTCAAACAGTGCAGTCAAAACAGGCTTGTAGGCTGGGAGAAGATGAACCGAACAATGATCAGAGAGTCCCAAATCTGCTCGAGGGACAGAGTGATAACCTCTGTCCGCATATTTTAAAACAGTGTAGCAATGGTCCAATATGTTACTTTTCCTGTTGGGGCATATAATGTGTTCTAGGGTGAGATTAGCTTTATTCAAATCTCAGAGAACGATAAAGAAAGAGTCTGGGTAATGCTGCTCCGAGTGTGTGTCTGATCAGCCAGCTGTTGCAAAGCCAGTCTCTAACGCGTCAGGAGGCATGTACACACTCACCAGAATAAGCAAAGAAAACAGCGAATAAAAAGGATTAAAGTTAATGAAGGGAACGTCCAAATTAGGGCAGCACATCTGTACACCGCCCTTCGTTTATGTAAAACATTATCCACCGCCTGTCGTTTTCTTTGCAACACGGTCCACTCTGAACAGTTTCCTGTTAGATGTAACCTGCTGTCCAGAATGGCTCTGTTCAGCCAGGTTTCTGTGAAGCAAAGAATTTCAGAGTTTGAAAGTTTTTGCAAAGAAGTCCTAGTTTGTGCAGGGGAGGAGTAATATTTAATCTGTTGAATATTAGCAAAGACAATGGATGACTCCTTGGATGGTCATTTGAACATCAATAAATCAGACAGTAAATTGTCTGAATGCTCAAAAGTTATCAAAACGTTGCTTGTTCCTGATGTCTAAGAGTTTGTTTCTAGTAAAGCTGATCGGGGGGAAAAAAGTTACATAAAACAGGACAAACAAACAAAAACAATACAAATACTGCAGAGCTCAAAACTGAAGTAGCCATCCGTGGTGCCATCTTGATTTTCAGCATGATGTTCAACATGTTTAAGTGTGTGAGTGCAGCTTTGTTGAAATCAGAACATAAGTTTTTGTTGTTATTGAAAGAAAAGGAAAGGATATGTAGCCTCGGACTCAGTTTTACTGGATTGTGGAAAGTGGGCATTAGATATCTATGGATGGATGGATGGATGGACGAACGAACGAACGAACGAACGAACCAATGAACCAATGAACCAATGAACTATTAATCACAGTAAGACTGTAAGCATTGTGGGGTGGGATGATGAAGGCGATGAGAGCAGCTAATGGAAAACATGAGGGTTTTTATACAGGAGGAGATTGGGGACAGGTGACGAGACTAACGAGAAAGTAATTGATCCAACAGTTGAAGGGAAGAAACAGGAGGCAAACAGGAAGTGTGAAGTGACATGACAGCACTCTGACAAAGACCAGGAATATGCAAATTAAATAGGATAAATGTTTATTTCATGCTCACTTTACAGACTTCATTTTAACATTACAAGTTTTTTGTTTATTATATTTTTATGGAGTATGTGATGTTGCAGCCTTGTTATTTGAATATTGTATTTTGAGGAAAAGTTTAACATAATTTAACAAATTTGCAATTTTTAACATAATAAAGATCTTCATCTCTCTACTTTGATGACATGAGAATATTTCACAGGTTGTCCAATGCTGGCTGATTCCAGTGCAGAGTCAATAGCGTTAACATCTCAAGGTCTCTCTCTCTTTTGTTTGACTTCTGTTTCATAGTTTGGAAAAGGTTGTTAATACCAATGAATGAATAATGAACGGCTTAGTCCCCCGTTCCGACAATGTCTTGTCATTTCTGATCTTTTAAAGAACTTGTAACTCGCACAGGGATTGTGGCCAAGTCAAAGAAGATGTTAAACAGTTTATCTGCAGGGGGGGAAAACAGATGGTAAGAGGAAATGGGCCTCCGGTCATAAGACTGCTTACATTAGTCAAAGTCAGCAAGCCTGGGAAGTGAAGCATAAGTGGAGACCAGGTGTGCAAAAAGAAAGCATTAAGAGCTCAGTCATAGCAATTACAGTGAACTTAACTGTACTTTACATAAATATTGCCTTTACATAAATAGGGTCTTTAGGGAAAATGGTACACCTATATTTAATATTTAAGACATGCTAGCTGTGATATAATTATGTTAATCTTCTCAAAGCGCTAATTACATAGTCAATTTAAGCATAGGATATTAGTAGTGGCATTTGCTTCGTAAGTGTAAGAACTGTTTTCATGCAGGGTTTTTACACTGAGTTAAGGGTAGGCACCACTTAATTTTAACCTATTAATCAACCAATTAATCGTTGAACAGTAAATCCAAGACCTGAAATCACATTGCACTTGCTAACTTCTAGGCACCAATTCTTCAACTAAACAAATTTTCCCACAAGGTTTTTTGAATAGCATTTAGAGACAAGAAATATTTTATGGATTGTCTAAAATTAATCTGTCGTTACTAAAGCAAGCATTTCGAGTGACTTTGTACCTCAATATTCGGAAGGAAAGACAATATTTTGTATCTCTGTATTCAGAGTCATTGTGTATTTCAAGATAATCCTCTGTCTTAAGATAAAACAAAGAAAATGCAACTTGATTCAATTGCAAACCTTAATGTCATAGACTTCAGTGTGAAAAAGCTACTAAAAGTTAAGTTACAAAATAAAACTAAGAAATATCCAATATTATACCAAGCTATTAAACCAAAACGCGTGTACAGGCCTGTCTAATCCCTGCACTATATGCATGCAGAGTTATAGCTGTTTCAATATTAATGCCATTAACTTGGTGTCATGTCATGGTGAGTCCAGTTCAAAAACAGATGTTGTGCATCTCTCAGCTGAGCGGTGGGGAAGCATTTGGCTGCTGGTTGCTTGGTGATTAAAGTATCAAAGACAGATGTTTTCCACTTAAAATGACAAAGACTGTGCCTCTCCATTGCTTATTGGACGGGGAGTGTTGGCCAGTAATGGCATTCCACAATCTGTCTGTTTTTCTACTGTGTGTGCACACTTCCACACTTTCCTCAGTTATGAGCCGTTTTAGACAATCTCTTAAAAAATTATTTCCTATTAGTCATATTAATCTTGGACTTTCATGGACGTTTAAATTGCTTATTATTATTTCCTGTTGTCTTTGTTCATGTTTACCACCTCTTGTTTATTTCCATGGATATGCATTTAATCATTTAATCACAGCTGTTCGTATTTGAGTTCACTATCATTGAATCAAGTCAAGTCACATTTATTTATATAGCGCTTTTTACAATACAGAGTGTTTCAAAGCAGCTTTACAGTGACAACAGAAGTTTTTATTTGGCTGCACAACAGCTCCAGAAGAAAATAGTGTCATTGTCCAGCTTATGAAAGTTTAGTGTTGATTAATTTCCTTTGTAAAATCGCTAGTTGTAAATTTAGTTAATTTATCTATACATCAACTCAGGAGAAAACAGTGACGTCATCATCCAGCTCAGTTCATACAATTTTGTCAGAGAATGCCAATCAATAAATTTGAAGAATATTAAGTGTTATGTGTCCCCATCTAAGCAAGTCAGAGGCGACAGCGGCAAGGAACCAAAACTCCAGCAGGTGAACTTGGGAGAAACCAGGCTCAGTTGAGGAACCAGTTCTCCTCTGGCCAACAAACAAACAGTGCATGATTATGATAAAGACAACATTTGAGGTCAGAAGCCATAATGAGATTGAGATACTCAAAATATTTAATTCAGCTCCGTCTGGCTGAAGATTGAAATCTTCACTCCACTATGGAGACGGGTTTTGTTGAGGTTCTGTGCCGATGGCTGATTAAGAGGCCTCTAAAGGGAAGGGTGTAGTAGAGTCACGCTCTCCGCAGACACTTCAGGGCAGTGCTGTGCTCGTGTCCAGGTGCAGGTCCTTCATCTGATCTGGATACGGCCCGGATCCGGCTGACCATGGTAACCTCGGAATAAACAGAGAATAATATCAGCATAGATATTATGGGAAAAGTTGCCAGTTCCGGCTGGCCTAAATTATGCAGTCTAACAATCACTTTGATTTGAATATAAAAATGTATGTAATCTGTTATCTGTATGTCAGGTTTGAAGAGTGTTTTTAGATTAAAACTGAAAGAGCGTGTCTGCTCTTGTCTGTCTAACAATGCTTGGAAGATTATTCCAGAGTTTAGGAGCTAAATAGGAAAAAGATCGTCCGCCAGCAGTTGACTTTGATATTCTAGGTATTATAAGCCGGTCAGTATTTTGGGATCGCAATAGACATGAAGGACTATAATGTGTTAGGAGGTCGCTCAAGTACTGTGGAGCTAAACCATTTAATGCTTTGTAAGTGGTTTACATCATTTATACATTCCGTTATTTTTGTCCATTGGTATGACTGACTGGACGACTGGACTAACAGAGATGCAGTTATTTGTTATCGTTAACAAATAGTCTTTAAAAACCCTCTCCAACAAGGTGCCGATATGTAAATGTCTGAGATAAACCCCCGAAAATAAGAAAATCAGGCCCCTGGTTACCATGGTTTTACAACCAAAAGGAATGCTAACTACCAATAGAATGTAACATAATGACCACAGGAGTAGACCTTTTCTTCACCTTCATTTATAGATAATCCACACTGTGAATGAACATGCATCTTTCCAGGACATTGTGTGTATTATTACTGTTTTTTTTATATTTATGTATATTTACATATACTGTTTTATGCCTGCGTTAAGACATAATTATTAGGGAATGTACTCTTTTTCTTATTCCCTTTCTTTATTACATATTCACTTGAGAAATGCACAATCATGGATTCCATTTCCCTATGGTGTCAAACATTCTTTTATAGATTGAATTAATGTGACCACACACACACACACACACACACACACACACACACATACATACATATATCTATATCTATATCTATATCTATATCTATATCTATATATATATATATATATATATATATCTTAGTATCTACAAATTCGCATTTTGACTTGCATGATCGTGTATATTATATTTTTACTTTTACAAGAATAGTTTTGAATAGTTCCTTTAGCAGAATCCAATCCAGTTACATATGCAAATGCTATGCTTGAGACAATGGATCTTAAATCTCTCCCTCCGAATTTGTCACTGACTTCTGGGAGGAGAGACCCTTTCCAAAGAACAAAGCCAGATCTCTCTTTCTTGCTCTCTCTCTTCCTCGGATCTCCTCTCTTCCTTTGCATCTCTCGGGCTGTGTGGCTTCAGGGCCATGTAGGCCTGAACCAGCCCTTTACACATGCAGCCCGCCATGTGCTTTTCAGGAGAGACAAAGAGAACACACCGAGCTATGTGCAACTCCGTCAGCCATACCAGAGACATCCTAACATTGACAAAGTTCATCATGATTTCTTCATCCACGGAGAAGAAATTGACTGCAACTTTATCACCCTCGACTCAAGGAACCATTAAATTCTTCATCACGACTTCAACAATGCTTCAGGCACAAAGAGACACTGCAAGTTTTGTGCATTTAATGGGGTGCTGTGAGAAATACTGATGACTCTTTTCACATGTTTAAACAACTCTTTTTCCATAAGTTTCATTTCCTTTTTCCTGTTTCACTTTACCAATTCCCATGTATGCATGTTTTTTTGTGTGCGTAATGAGTGTATGTAATAAAACTTTAGGTAATAAAACTTTGTGCACAATAAATATGAGCTTCTTGCAAGTTAATTTTGGTCTGCTTATACATCAATGCCACTTTAACAGTGGTGATCATAGCTACATGCTGAGAAAGTTATTTTTCTATGAACGAAAAATGTTTTGTCAGAAGAATTAATAAATGATCAAGAGAGTATTTGTTGGACGAATAGCTTTATTGAATATAGAGCCAAGTATCATCAGTGTAACAGTAAAAGCTAATGCCATGCTTCCAGTGATATGTCCCAAGGGTAGCATGTACAGGGTGAAAAGCAATGGTCCAATACTGAGCCTTGAGGTACTCCATAGTCAAGCCAAGTCAAGTCACCTATATTTAAATAATGTTTTTTTTACAACACAGATTGTTTCAAAGCAGCTTTACAGTGGTCCAGGAAAGCAATAAAAACAAAGTTTGTTTTGGAATAACAGCAGCTCTAAAAGAGCAGGCAAATCAATAAAATAGAAGAATATTGTTAACTGTCCCCAACTAAGCAAGGAACCAAAACTCCAGCAGGAGACAGAATGAATGAAGAACATAATGGAGAAAAAACCTTAGGAGAAACATAATTTTCAAGGCTGTTCAGAAAAAAATGTGTTGTCGATAGTTTCAAATGCAGCACTAAGATCCAGTAACACTAACAACGGTCTCAATACTATGCCACGGTCTAAATTCTGACTGCAAATCCTTGCAGACACCATTTTTTTTCTAAGAAGGAACATAATTGTGAGGATTTTGCCTTTCCTAGTAACTTTGACAGAATTGTTTTTTTGAAATCGCCCTCTAAATGACTAATTCTGTAGGATCAAGCGGTTTAATAATAACCAGCTTAAAGGTTTTTGGTACAAATCATAATGACAAAAAAGTTAATGATTTTAAGAGGTCCATGACCTCTGGAAGAATCTCTTTCAGTAGCTGAGCTGGTATCAGGTCTAACATACATGTTGATTTTGATTATTTTATGAGTTTAGAGTTTCCTCTATTACAGCAATGAATAAGTGGAAATTTTCCTCAGGGACACTAAAATGCACTGTGTGATATGATACTGTAGTAGATGGTTGCATGGTTACAATTTTCAATAATCACTTATACAATTATTGTCACACTTCGTAGCAGGAACGTGTGTGATGTGGAGAGGAAGAATGAGGAGCAATAGGTTCCAAAACTGAAACTCTCTTTATTCAAAACTCGGAAACAAAAGCACTTTAAATATGAACAGAAAACAGCACTTAACTGTGCAAAAACCTGGAGATACATGGTAGCACTAGGAGTAACACAGGAATTGCATCCACACACAAGATCACAGTAACACAGAGCCACATAACAGGATCAAAGTCACATTATCATTACAGGATCAACAACTGACAAAGACCAGGACACACAAGTGAGTATAAATATACAGACACATGGGACACACCTGGAGACACTGATGAGATAATTGACACAAGACAGGTGTGGAATGTTCTAGAAAGGCCCAGTGAACAGGAAGTGATATCACAATAGACAGGGAGTGACAACAGGAAGTGAACCCATGACCTTGCTGACAGGGAAGTGACAAAACACAGAGAGACAGGTCCAAGGGTGACATTTATCAGTCTTGCAAGTAAAGTTCATGAAATCATTACTGCTCTACTGTTTGGAGGCATTTGGGGCTGAAGCTTTATTTTCCCCTAAAAATGTTCTTTTCATTCGAAAATTAAGCAGATCTAACTGTTTTTAAGGCCTTTCTGTATGAAATAGAGCTGTCTTTCCATGAAATGTGAAAAACCTCTAGCTTTGTTTTCTTCTAGCTGCGCTATATTTTTGTGGCTACTCTCTTGGAAAAAAAAGGATCAACTGTGTCTAAAATGTTAGAGAAGAGAGAGTTAATCATTTTGTGGGAAGCTGAGGAGATCAGGTTTTGCTAGTTTTGCAGCTTTGGCTAAAGGGAGTGAACATGTGACTAGATAAAGTTACTGCTCGGCTGCAGAATTTCAACACTGATAACAACATTTATTCCTTGTGACAAAATTAAATCTAAAATGTCATTATGACAATTAGTGGGACCTGATACGTGTTGCCTAGTTCTAACAGAGTTTAAGATGTCTCTAAATGCCATTGCCAATGTGTCTTTTTTCATTTATCTACATGGATAATAACATCACCTGTAATTATGACTTTATCTGTGTCCAGTACGTACTTAAAAAGAAAATCAGCAAATTCTTTGATAAAGTCTTATGGTGCCCTGGTGACCTGTATACAATAGCCAGCACAAAAGTTAAACGGGAATTATTACTTACACTAGATAGTATTACATAAAGCACCAGTACGTCCAAAGAATTATTAAATACTTTTTAGTAAGAGTGAAGATATTACTATAAATTACAGCAACGCCTCCTCTTTTACATTTCTGACAAGGCTTGTATTCATAACAGTAATCTTGAACGCTGGATTAATATAAAGTCATGCAATCATATGGTTTTAGCAGGATTCTGTCAAACAGAAATTTTAACAGAAAGTTTACTAATATAATTAATTTTATATTTACTTAAATATTATATTTAAGTCCTTGTGTTTCCTATGTTCGGGTTATGCATCTTATTCAATCACATTCAGTGGTAGAAATCACAATTTAAATATTTACTTTATGTATCCTAAATACACACAATTAAATAAATAAAATGTAATAACTAAGTAAAAATTATTACATTATTGTAGTAAAATGTTCATAATTAATAATCTCACAAAATGTAAGAATTTTGAGCTCATTATTTAATGACAATTTTTGCATAATGAGAAATGTATTACATTTTAATATTACATTATTACATTGTATGTAGAATTGCTTCAATTATACATTATGTGCTGGTATTTCCTTATGAACCTTAATTACATTATTACTTGCTCCATTGTATAATGTAATACATTTATCATACCTCATATGTAAAAAAAATTATTACATTGGAAAATCGTACATTATGAGCTCGAGATTGTATTACATTTTTACAAAACTATCACATTTTACATTTACATTTAATCATTTCGCAGACGCTTTTATCCAAAGCGACTTACAACTTTAGGAGAAGATACAAAGTACATAAGAGTGCTTACAATACAAAAGTTTCAAACATTACATACACAAGTAGAACAAGCATGGGGGATAGAGGGGGTAAGAAGGTTTGTGTGTGTGTGTGTGTGTGTGTGTGTGTGTGTGTGTCATGTTAGGTGCTCATGGAAGAGGTGTGTTTTCAGTAGTCTTTTAAACCTTAAGAACCTTAAGTCTTTTGAACCTAAGAGCGTTCCAACAGCCGGGAGCGGTGAATGAAAATGTTCTTGTGAGTGATCTTTTTCCTCTCTGTGATGGAACCATGAGTCGTCGCTCATTGATCGATTGAAGGTTTCTGGTAAGTGTGTAGATTTGTAGCAGCGAGTGGAAGTATGAAGGTGCTGAGTTTGTGTAAGTTCTGTAAGCAAGAGTCAGTGCTTTGAATTGAAAAGTGGAAATAGGATCCAGTGTAGTGAGATGAAGAGTGGTGTGACATGAGTCCTTTTGGGTTCATTGAAGACCAGACGAGCTGCTTCGTTCTGGATCAGTTGCAGGGGTTTGATTGCGGTAACAGGAAATCCAACAAAAAGAGCATTGCAGTAAGCCTGGAAATAACCATGGCCTGCACCAGAAGTTGTGTTGCTTGCAACACAACAGCCTTCATGGTTGTCTTGTTTACTTCTTTGTTGCCCATGTGCTCTCCCAGTGTCATTTTAATCACCCGTCTTGTCATTAATCACATTGTTAGTCATGTCCAGCTGTGCGGCAAGGACTGAGTTGCCCAGTTTTTAAGCTCCTCGCCCTGCCGGCACCACCCGAGCCCGCTCCAGCCTATATCCCGGGAGCTCAGACCAAGAATATGTTTTGATGGGGGCTAAATAAAACAGGACCCCTGAACTCCCAGCACTACACACTACTATTTTCACAGTTCTGTCAGTCCTGTCTTCGTGGTTGTCTTGTTTACTTCATAGCTCCCCATCTGCTCTACCAGTTTCATCCTGATCACCTGTCTTGTCATTAATCACATCGTTAGTCATATCCAGCTGTGTCTCATTGTCCAATCATCCCTTGTGTATTTTATCCCTGTCTTTCTCTCAGTCAGTGTCCATTCTTGTCTATATTGCTATACCATTCTTGTTTCCATGTACCCTGAGCGTTATTAAATAAAATTACAATGTTGCTCTCATTTTCGTCTTCGCGCCTATATCCCTCGCTGCCGCTTGCTCTAAATGATTAAAAGAAAAATTGTAAGACAGAATGTGAAGTTTCAAGATAAAATATTGAAATTAATTATATATAAAAAAATGACCCCCCCCCCCCCACCCCGACATCTGTTTTTATAATATATATATATATATATATATATATATATATATATATATTGCAGTACAAAACTGCATAGCGACAGAGTGCCCTTACAGGGTGCTTTCTCTAGGGCAGCTGGTCGCCTGTTTGGCTTGCTTAGACCTCTCTAGACATGTTCATTTAAAGACACAGATAGAAGATGTACTGAAGCAGTGCTCTGACCTGGCACTTTGCTGATAGCTCTCCGTTCGGCTTCTACATGACACAGAACATATTAAAGAGCTGCACTGTATCGACCGAACCGCTGCAGGCCTGGTGGAGAGCAGCAGGGATTATTGTGCAGGGAGCATTGTCCATTATCTTTAAAAAGTGACAGCTTTAGCTTGTCTTGATGATGAGTAGCAGAGCTTAAGGGAGGTCAGATGATAATCATCTTAATCTTGAGGTTGTGGAGGCACGAAGAAATAATGGGCATGGTTAACATAAACTATTCGTCGAGGCATAAATAAGCATGCAGATGATAAAACCTCTAGAGGGAGGTTATGTTATCAATTCTTCATGTTGGATGTCTAGATAGGCAGTTAGGTAGGTTGGTAGGAGTGTTGGGGAAGCTTCTTATAAACTCAATTACAGGTTACTAAGAAAAAGATAGCTAGTTTTAACCTGCTCTGCTTAATGCTTTTATGACTTATAGATTTTTGAAAGCTATATAAAATAATGTAAATGTATTACTCATTTATTAAATTAGTATGAAAAGACATCTACAAATGGATTATTTATCAGACTGTTGTTCACTGTCTGAGATATTTCTTTCTGGTCCCCATTACAAACATATGCAGAGAAACAGGAATTTCTCACATACTCAAAAGTATAGCACTATACTAATAGTAAATCATAGTTACTATATAATAGTAAACTAAAATATTTTGACGTGTAGAGGTCTTTGTACAATTTAGACAAGTTTTATAGCTTAAAACTGGCACGAAATGGAAGTTGTGATTTTTTTTTCCCGCTACTGTCACATATATATCTGATATATATATATATATAAAATTTGCTGACAACAGGACAAATAAAAATTAAAATAATGTTCACTATGCAAACTTTTTGCCTGTTTTAATAAGTAGAAAATGATGTATCAATCTCTTTCTCCTTTTTTATAGTTTCTCTTTTTAAAACAATTTTACATTTACATCTCATACATTTCATATCTCAGAGTAACATTTTACTGAATATATGCACTGTATTTTTGAGTAAATGTTGTTGTTGTTGTTTTTTTTTTACTATTACAGCCATTGTTTAAATGTTTATATTTCACCAACAGATTGGAGTATAAACATAATTCTATTAAAACAAAGTTGATGTGCAATTCAAATGTTTCTACAGCTCAGTTTTATTTGAGTGTTGATAATTAAGTAAATTATTGACTGATGATTCATTTCATTTTCTGAAAAGTTTAATTTCAGTGTGTAGGTCAAATTCAGTTTTGGTTGAAGCCCAGAATTTTCATTTTGGCACTTAGTAGGTTAATTGGTAGATTGATATGTGGTTTGGTAAGTAGATTTATTGATGGGTAGATTGATAATTTTTTTAAAAAGTCTGTTCTACTAATGACGTATCTCTTGGCGGTGTCACAGTCTCTGTCTTTCACATCCAGTCCCTTCTGTATATCTCCGATGTCCTTCCCACACCTGTCTTGTTAATCAGTTACCCTATTTGTCTCGTCAGCTGCTTCCCATCTCCTCATGTATAAATTCCCTATCGTATTCCTTTGTCTTTGTCGATCGTTGATGTTGTGACGTTGAAGTGAAGTTGTTCTATGTTCCTTCGTGTTTCCTTCTCAGTGTTTTGTTTATATCTAAAGCCTTTTGTTTTTCGTTTCTAAACAAAGAGAGTTTCAGTTGTTGAAACCTGCATCCTCGTCATCTTCTGTTTGCACTCCACGCATACTGCGTGTCAGGCGGAGAATGGGACTAAATAATTTCCACTGTAATGGCTGATTTGTCATTTGCTTTTTTGGACATCATGAAAGCATTTGACACTATTTCACATTCGAATATCATTTCAGCAGCGAGTGAAGCACGCATCCCACTGCCTTTAGTTCATTATTTACAGGTACTTTATGTGACTTCAACTACGTTTGTCGGTTCGGAGGCCGTTACGTGTCATCGTGGGGTAAAACAAGGTGATCCACTTTCACCTGTGTTGTTTATCCTGGCTATCGAAAAGGCAGTGGCTAAGTCGCATCCGAATTTGGGGATAGTATTTGAAGGAATGAATGTCCATTCCCTGGCCTATACAGATGATTTAGTTTTGCTGGCTAGTGATGCTAGATCACTCCAGCAGAAATTGGACGGGTTGAGTGAAGCCTTGGGCGCTATGGGAATGTCTATTAATTCTAGGAAGTCCCGTAGTGTCACTCTGATGAAATGTAAGAGGAGCAAGTGCATGGTGCTGATGCCTGACCGCTTTGATGTTCAGGGCCAGGTAGTTGAACCGTTAAGGGGTTGATGACACCTAACGGTTTGGGTGGAAAGGCCGAATTACCCCAAAGCATACTGGATTGCTATCCAGTATGCTGATGGAAGTGACACAAGCTCCTCTTAAGCCTCATCAGAGATTGACCATCATTAAGACCTATCTCATCCAGAGATTATTACATTCTTTGGTGCTGGGAGTCGTGCACAAGAAGACTCTGTTGCGGATGGATCGGATGATACGCAGTGCAATAAGATCATGGCTCAGGTTACCTAAATATGTATCTGTGGCCTATCTTAATTCGCATATTCTTTCTGGCGGTTTGGAGATCCCTTGCCTGAGTACGGCGAACCCTGTACTCCAAAGAAAAAGATTGGGATAAGATCTTAACAAGCTCCACTGAATTGAAAATAATTATTATTCAATGACCAGCATTCCAGACTCTTTTTTTGTGCGGCGAATATCACATGTAAGATTGTTGATTCTTCGGCGAAAAACTGTTGTGGGTTATGTGGTAAAGTGGAGACGCTGAACCACATACAACAGGTGTGTGAGATTACCCATGGCTTGCGATGTGTTAGGGTCATGCACCACCTCATGCCCCGCCTGGCAAAGTTTTTAAGATCTCGAACGGACAAATGCTGGATAGAACCCATTATTCCTGTTAGTTTTACCTTTATTAAACCGGATCTCGTTCTCCGAAAGGCAGATAAGGTAACCATAATTGATGTATCCGTGGTATCAGCGTACCACCTGGAAGAGACATGGGACATTAAGGTAAAAAAGTACAGTTCTGAGGTAAATAGGAATGCGATCGAGAAGTGGATTGGTGTAAAGAGTAAACATGAACACTTACTGGTCGTACTTACCTTCAAGGGTCTTCTTTGTAGTAGATCGGGGAAAGGTCTTCGTGGGTTGGGTTTGACTAGGAGAGACATAAGTGACTTATGTCTCCTGACTATTGCGGGAAGCATCCGGTGTTATGATCAATATATGAGGGGAACCGGATGATGAATGACTACGTTGCAGCAACAATGACTTCTGAAAAGAATGATAAAAAACTATGTATTCACTACTAATGTGCTTTAACAACTGAGCAGGGCATTCGGTATGACTCGCTTTTACGTCTTAGATCTGTTGAGTCCCTGGCTCAAGCGACACAGTAAGAACTTCTCGATAATGCTATGTAAAATAGCATTCAGAATTGTTAATATGAACAATATTGTCAATATTGAGTATTACTGACAAGATCGTGTGGATCAAGAGGAAGGGAGAAGACGGTTATAGAAAGATCATGTCGTGGAGCATGCAACGCTATTGAAACTTTACATCATATTCTTCAAAAGTGTGAAAAGATGCACAACGCCAGATGTAATCGGGTGGTGAAGAAACTCCAAGCGATGTTGCGACTAAAAGGGCATGATTCCTGGCTGGAGCCTATCATACCGACAATAAACTCTTTCATTAAACCGGATTTGGTCACCATTACTGGGACAACCGTGGTAGTGTTGGATGTCTCTATTGTTGCAGGGTTTAGAATGGAAGAGTCTTGGAGGAAAAAAAAAAACAGAAAAATACATCTCTGTATGATATCATCTCGGTCTGAATATTGTCCATGTATGTGCCAGTTATTATATCTTTTAAAGGACAAATGTATGGCCCTTCTGGTACTGATCTTCAAGCACTTGGACTCTCAAAAAGGGACATTGGTGACTTGTGCCTGTTGACGATTATAGGCTCACTAATGTGTTACGATGTCTATGTTCAAGGCACTTGATTTCTTTGTCGCTAGAGCTGCAAAAATGACTCTAACGATGATGTACCCCCATTCTTTGATCCGCTAGCACCTGAGGCAATGCGTTTTGCTAGACCCGTAAGGGGGGACAGGAAGTCTCCTGGGGTCATGCTCTCGAGCGCTGATGTCATTATTAGTTTGACTTCCCACCCGAAGATAAAATGTAAAATAGCATTCAGATCTATCTCTATTTCACAAGTTTACACTTACAAATAATTCAGGTGCGGTAATTTGTATACGTATTTGGTGTGCTGTCCGAGGAGAGGACTCCTAGCCTGAATATCTGGTTGTGATATGAGCAATTAAGTCGGGCTGGTGGATGGATGCTGGTTTAGAGAACAAGGTGAGTCGAATATGTCTATATGTGCACCTCCTCTCATGCTGATAGGATGAGGTGTGATCATTGCTGATGATGAGTTGATTGCATTGATCATTTGAATGTGGTCATCCTGAACTTTGCTAATAAAACATCATTTATTTAACAATGCTCAACTTCCTGCAGTTCAATCAATTCCCAAAGGGCAAAATCAAGTCCTGCAATACATGCTTTTTCTAACTTCAGATGCCATTTTCCTTGGATAGACATCACTTTAAGGAAGAAAAGAAACTTCCATTTCATGTTGAATTGAAAATCAGAGGTTTTGGTTAGAAAATGCACTGGTTGGCTAGTTGACATTCAGACATATCAAGTTTCCAGATCCTTCTGTGGCTGCTGCATGTGCACTATTGATTATTAAAGCTGCAGTCACATAATAAGAGTCCCTACATTTTGTAACAGAAGCGATTGTTAGCAAGGTCTAATTAAAGTACATTTTGGGGCAACTCTAATCATTTATTTCAAACCAAGATAAGTCATTATGATATTATGACCTTTCATCTCATTTTTCACAGAATTCTTTTACATAATTAACTTTACTGAAGATACCCCAGCTCATTCTCTGACAATTTCAGCAAATTTAAAAAAGACTGTCTTAACTGTCATTAAGTTTGTTTGTTCACTTCCTGGTTCTCCTGCTCCTTCATCATCATTGCAAATATATATACATATGCCTATATGCCACTCACATATGCCCGTAGCTTCCCGGTCTGGCCAACCTGTTCTCCGGTTCCCTTGTCTCAGCTGCAGAGGAAAATCCACCAAATATCAAATATCAATTTTGAGTAAGTGACAAATATCCCAATTGTAATTTATAAAGGTTTATTTTCTCATGAGAAAAGGTCAACAGTCATACAGGCATCCCAAGTTGCCCTGCAGAGTGTGACAAAGAAGAAAGGGCTCCTCCTGGATTTATATCTCTAATCTTCAAGGCTAAAGGCTCCTACAACAGTTGTAATTTTCCTCTCCATATCAGGAACACATTACCCTCTCTATACCTCTAGGTGTGATGTGTAGCTCCCTACACACCACATGTGTTTAAGATTCTAGATTCTACAGAATAGAAAGTACAATTAATGTCACACAATAATCAATAATGTCAAGAAACAAAATATAATCATGGATAAGAATAAAATATAACGTATCATTAAAAAAAGTCCATCACAATTCCCCAGTTTTTATCATTTTATCATTTACCCACAATGTATATCATTCATTGATAACTATAAAATAACATAGCAATTTTAAGTAATTTCATTACTTCCATACTCATTACTTCCATACTCATTACTTCCATATAAATTATCACTCTTTTAAATTTGAGAACAAAGAATGTTTAGGCTGTTTTTGTAGGAACAGTTCCTTAGTATAAGCAAGCAAATACGTATATCCAAGATAGAAAATGTATCTCAATTCAGTTAATAAATTCAACTATATCTTCATCATCACATTACTGTGGTCTTGGATACACGTCAGAAAATGCATCATCATAATTAGACATTCAAAGTATGTGATACGAAACGTCTCGGGTTACGTATGTAACCCTGGTTCCCTGAGGGGAACGAGACGCTGTGTCGAAGCACTAGGGGAAATAGCCTTGCGTGAGTCACGTGAAGATCTGTGCAACCAATGAGAAACGAACGCGTGTGAATGCGTCACTGCCGGCGGTAGCCGGTGACGTCATGAGGAAGAGCATAAAGGCGCGTCTGAAACCGGGGCGCGTCAGCCATGAATGCCTGAAGCGGGCCTGGAGGCGCCAGGAGCTGAGGCAAAGACACAGCGTCTCGTTCCCCTCAGGGAACCAGGGTTACATACGTAACCCGAGACGTTCCCTTTCTGGGAACTCGAGCTGTGTCGAAGCACTAGGGGAACGCTATGCCAACGCCACCTCAGCGACGTCAGCATCCGGGTGTGTCCCAGCTCACTGAGAGAGCACCCTGGTTCCCGGGGCGGCATCGAGGTCTAGCTGTTAGAACCTCAAGAATGTGTGCGGTGAGGACCAGCCAGCCGCAGCACAAACATCAGACAAGGAGACTCCGGAGAGGAGAGCCTTGGATGCCGCCATGCTCCTAGTGGAGTGGGCTCAGACCCTCAAAGGAGAAGCATGTCCGGCCGACTCGTAAGCTAGACAGATAGCCTCGACTATCCACCTGCTTAGTGTTTGCTTAGAAGCTGGATCCCCCTTAGGGGTCCTAAAGCCAACGCAAACGAACAGTTGGTCCAACCTACGCCAACTGGCAGTCTTGGAATGTAAGCGTCCAGTGCTCGCACTGGACAGACCTTGTTCTTGCTCCTGCTCATGATCATCAAATGGGGGAGGGCAGAAGGCCTGCAGCGTGATAGACCGAGCCACCTCAGTGGGAACCTTGGGGATATAGCCTGGCCTCGGGTGGAGAAATGCCTTTCCCATCCCGGGCGGAAACTGAGACATGAAGGGGCCACTAAGAGGGCCTGAAGATCCCCGACCCTCTTGAGCGAGGCGATTGCCAGCAAAAGAAGGGTCTAAAGAGAGAGGTACTTAATAGAGATTCCTCTAAAGGTTCAAGGGGTGGCTGGGACAGGCCTAGGAGTACCACGGACAAGTCCCAAGCCGGCACCCTGGTCTGTGCCGCAGGTCTCAGCCTTAGTGTACCACGGAGGAAACGAGTGACTAGGGGGTCCCTGCCCAAGGATACCCCACCCAGAGGTACGTGGCAAGCCGCTATAGCAGCCACGTAGACCTTCAAGGTGGAGGGGGACAGCCCTGCCACAAATCTTTCTTGCAGGAACTCCAGTACTTTGCCAACTTGACAGGTTACTGGGTTCACCTGCCTTTCACTACACCAAGAAGTGAAAAGCTTCCACTTCAGGGCGTAGAGTTTCCTCGTGGAGGGAGCTCTGGACTGAAGGATGGTCTCAACAACCTCGGCTGAGAGACCGGCCTCTATGAGCTGGGCCCCCTCAGGGGCCAGACCCACAGTTTCAACAGCTCTGGTTGCGGGTGAAGAATGCAACCTTCCGCCTGGGACAGAAGGTCCCTCCTGATCGGGATCTCCCAGGGGACCCCGTCAAGGAGGGACACAAGGTCCGCGAGCCATATTCTGGCGAGACTGACCTTGTCCCGGCGAATCTTGGCCAGAACTCCCGGGAGCAGAGCGATCGGGGGAAAAGCGTACAGGCGTAACCTCGGCCACGCCTGTGTCACGGCATCCCGCCCCAGAGGCGCTGGATGTGTGAGTGAAAACCACAGAGGGCAATGGGAGTTTTCTACCGAGGCAAACAGGTCGACCTGTGCCTTTCCGTACCTTTCCCAAATTTGCTCCACCACCTCGGGGTGGAGTAGCCATTCCCCTGGTCTCGCCCCCTGTCTCGACAGGGCGTCTGCTCCCACATTCTGGACCCCCGGGATGTAGGCCGCCCTGATAGAGAGCAGCTTTCCCTGGGCCCAGAGGAGGATCTGTCGCGCCATCTTGTAAAGTGGTCGCGAACGCAGACCCCCCTGGTGATTGATATATGCAACCGCAGTCATACTGTCGGTGAAAACAGTGACATGGTGGTCGTGAAGGTCTTGTAGGAACGCACAGAGTGCTTTGCGGATCGCCAGTAACTCTAACATGTTTATGTGCCAGGTCTGGTGCCGACTGTTCCATAGACCTTGTGAGGAGCGGTCTCTCAAGACCGCACCCCAGCCCGAGAGGGAGGCATCTGTCGAGAGAGAGACTCTCCGAGCCAGAGCTCCTAGCATTGGGCCTTGAGACAGAAACCAAGGATTCCTCCACATACTCAAGGCGCGTAGGCATCGCCCCGTGACCTTGATAATGCGAAGCGGGTTCCCTTTCGGGGAATACCCCTTGGTCTTTAGCCACCACTGCAGGGGCCTCATGTGCAGCAGGCCCAGCGGGATGACGCTGGATGCCGCTGCAATGAGCCCTAACACCCTCTGAAAGTGTCTGACCATGAGTGGCTGGCCTAACTTGATGCTCTTGACGGCTGAACAGAAAGCTTGGATGCGCCCGGGGGAAAGCCGAGCCGACATCGCCACTGAGTCCCAGACGACTCCCAAGAAGGTGGTTCTCTGAGCAGGAGAAAGGACACTCTTCTTGGCGTTCAGCCTCAACCCCAGCTCCTTTATGTGTGCGAGCACTACATCTCGATGTTGCTCCGCCAACTGCGGCGACTGGGCCAGAATAAGCCAGTCGTCTATATAGTTTAAGACACGGATGCCCCGTAACCGCAGGGGAGCTAGAGCAGCGTCCACGACTTTCGTGAACGTGCGGGGTGAGAGCGCTAGGCCGAAAGGAAGCACCCGATACTGGTACGCCTTTCCCCCAAAGGCGAACCTCAGGAACTTCCTGTGTTGCGGAAGGATGGAGACATGGAAATAAGCGTCCTTGAGGTCGACTGTGACAAACCAATCCTCGGATCTGATCTGCACTACAATCTGTCTGAGCGATAGCATTTTGAACTTTAGACGCTTGAGGTAGCATGTCCACCACTGGGCCGGGATTTCCGGATTCCCGGGTGGACTGCTCTAGGACCCTCCTCGGAGGGGGTGGTTCTCCCATGGCGGGCTGACTGGTCAGCTGCTCCAGGGACACACCACCTTGTTGCGGCTTGGCGTCAGGGCCGCTTGCTCTTAGCCTTCTTAGCGCTCAGGACAACCCTCAGATCGCCCCTTTTGCCAGATGCTTGAGCCTGTCGACCCGACCCCCCCGGGATTAACCGGAGGGAGACGGGTGGCGACACTTCGTTTTTGAGCGGCCCTGTGTGAAGAGCTCTGAGACCGCGCTTGACTGGCGGTCTCACGTGGAGGGCGGCGGGGAATAACTTTACTGAACGCCACCTGCTGTCGTGCAGCCTCCTGAAACTTGTCGACAACGCTTTTTACGGCGTCGCCGAACAAGCCCGAAGGGGACAGAGGGGCGTCCAGCAAAACAAATTTGCCTATCTTTAATGGATGACAAATTGAGCCAAAGATGTCTCTCCGTAGCCACCAGAGCTGCCATGGAGCGGCCGACAGAGTAGGCCGTCTCCCTAGTGGCCCGGAGAGACAGATCCACGGTCCGGCGCAGCTCTGCCACTGCCTCCGGACCGATACCGCCGCCCTCGTTGAGGTCCCCAAGCAACTCAGCCTGATAAGCCTGCAGCAGAGCCGTGGTGTGCAGGCACGCTGCGGCCTGACTAGAGGCTGAGTAAGCTTTCCCCACCAAAGACGACGTGACGCGCATCGACTTGGAGGGGAGCGCCGGAGCTTTAATGGAGGATGCAGATTGGGGTACAAGGTAGCTCGCAAGCGCCTCGTCCACCTTCTGCATCCCCCCATAGCAATGACTTTGAGCCCCTACGAGATTCGTATACATCGGACTGTTCCGTGTATGAACTCTCTCAGAGGCTGGCCTTTCCCACGATCTGGACACCTCGGCATGCAAATCGGGTAGGAAAGGCATAGCTTGGCGCGGGGGAGTGACGCGAGCCGGCAGATAACGCTCGTCTTCTTTTAGGACGAGCGCTCCTGGTCTCCGCCGGCCATTCAATATCCAGACGAGAGACAGCTCGCGCCACAACCTCAACTAGCTCTTCAAATGCCGGCGAGGAGAGTGGCGAAACCTCCCCAGCCGGGTCAACACTAGCTAAGTCCATCTCACTACCGGAACTCGACAAAGCTAGTGTTGGAGTTACAGCACGAACATCTCCCGAAGAGTGCCCGCGACTGGAACCCGTTTGATCTTGTGAGGGCTGAGGTAAGGACGGGCCCACCCCAGCGACCTCAGCGAGATCCATTTGTGAACCCCAGGACTGGGAGCGCCGCAAAGCCTCGGCTGCTGCAGGTCCCGAACCCCGGGGAACACTAACCTGGGCGGCCTCGTTACAGACCGCCAGGCGGGAGCGGAGATCATGCAATGAAAAAGTTCATCCCATCTCCGGCATGATAGGCAAACACACTATCCACTGTACCACAGTGAGCATGCAGATAGAACCTCTCGCAGTCCTTACAACCGGCATTCTCAAGTGCCGACCGTGCATGCTCCACTCCCAAACAGATTACACACATAACATGTGTATCCCTGCCCGTTATGAAACGTGGGCAAGGATAAACACACGGTGTGAACCTCTGTTCATTCGCCACATTTTCACACTCATTCTGATGATTTTTAGCTATCTCAACTCAAAATCACTCTCACACAGACACAGCACGCTAAAGGCATTCAGAGCTGACGCGCCCCGGTTTCAGACGCGCCTTTATGCTCTTCCTCATGACGTCACCGGCTACCGCTGGCAGTGACGCATTCACACGCGTTTGTTTCTCATTGGTTGCACAGATCTTCACGTGACTCACGCAAGGCTATTTTCCCTAGTGCTTCGACACAGTTCGAGTTCCCAGAAAGGGAACTGTGCTTTTCACACATCTCTCCACTTAAGCTGAAACACATTGAATTACACATGGCAGATATTATAACTAGAAGTTCTACCACTATCATTGATAAACTTCTGACCAATCCAATAGCCCAATCCTCCCCACAAGTTACTGAACCACCGTGTGTTATCAGCTCTAGGTGGCTCTTTTACGGCTATTGTGCTAAATTATGTTGGCTATGTTGTCACTATAGTCTGGAAAGTAAAAATAGCATAATGTACCCACCTTTTTCAGAAGGCAGCATATCTATTACTTGCCATGAAGTAATTTAATTTAAAAAAAAAAAAAAACTTTTTATCGTTTATGTTCATGTATATTATTTAAATCACCTCTCATTGACATGTTTTAACAACAAATTTAATGTACACAATCGTAAATATGGATTTTTTTAACTGCCTATGGCAGTTAAAAAATATTTTACATCTCTGTGTTTTTTTTTACAACTCTGACTATAAATAGTTTGTTATCACTTATGACACATATTTAGATAACAGCTGACTTGGAATGAGAGAGAGACTCAGAACTAGAACACTGCATTTTTATAAACATATAACTAACACAGTCCTTGCCAATCTGTGGGTCTTATTAAGTGTCGCAGAAGCTCCTCCTCCAAAGAAGATTGACTATCCCATATTGGCTCTCTCTGTGACCTTCACCTCTTTTGGTTCAGGATGAACTGTAAAATGCAGCTGCTGTTTGTGTGGTTGGTTACTTTGACTGCTTCTCATTTGTCTCATTTGTTCACCTTCCTCGCAGCTTAGCTTTTAAACGTATCATATTTTATGTAAATTATTGATTTGTTTCTGGAAACCCGATTCAGATCTTTACAACTGATGCAGGAAAGGTGTTGCTAGAAATCCTTTTCAGCCTTTTGAAACATTAGATTTTCATGAGAATTATTTTTTTGTTTTTTTTTCTTAGAAAAAATATATACATTACATTTACAAGAAAATAGATTCCGTTTTTTACAGCTAATGAAGGAAAGATGATGCTAGAAATCATATAAATCATACAAGTACAGTAATACCTCAGTTTACGAGTTTAATTCGTTCCAAGAGCGAGTTCGTAACCCAAAATGCGGATGGGCGAGGGACTATTTTTCTCGCACACCGATACAATTCTTGTACACCGATTTGACTTTCCATGCTCATACACCGATTTGCTCGTATACAGAGTCACTCGTAAACCAAGGTTTTACTGTATTTGTATTTTTTTAATTTTTTTTAATTTAAACATTATAGAGAAAAAAAGGTTTTAGAGACTACTCTATTGAGACTACTCAGAGTGATATGTGAGGCTTTTAGCAGCAAAAGCTTCACACAAATGGGAACCCAGCAGTAACAGACGAGCGGGCAGCATCCCCTTCTATGAACATTTTCATCAATGGCCACATTCACACTTATCAACCCTGTTCATTCGCATGCAAATGGTCAATCTTGAGCAAAAAGTTGGATGGACTTCCTGGAAGGATCAATGAACCCCAAAGAAGAGGTTGGGTGTTTGAGTCGGACAGGCATGTGATGAGATTCCACTCTGCAGTATCTTGGAGGGAGGGAGACGGTTGCCTGAAAAAAAAGAAAAAGAAAAAGGAAAGAAAGCGTCAAAAGGGATTTGTGCAGATCCCCAAAAAAGAACAAGAAGCATGAAAATAATCAGATCCTTGCTTATTGTAGGACAGCTGTGTTTCCATACAAATACATATAGCTTTGTTTTTCATTTCTAGAGTTCCCTTGCTGGGCTGTATTTCCCCTGCTCTTTCAGAAGCTCATCTGTTGACTTGATCCCTTTCTAATGTAACAATAAAAAGAGCTTTAGGAGACTTTTACATTGCTGGGAATATATGTGAATGTAGAAAAAGCTCACAAATTGAAAGAATGATATAAACAGATTGTGACAGTTTTACAGCAGAACATGATGTCATCATGGGCACGCTGAGCATCAAAACCCATGAACCAATAGAATCCATAGAACATAGAATCCAATAGATGGAAAATCAATCAATCAATCAATCAATCAATCAATCAATCAGTGGCTTATTTTATTATATATAACAGTCACAAGCATGTAATGAAATAAATAATCTGCAATTGTGCAAACTTCAAACAAGTCCTGTTTAAAACCTTGTTTTGTTGCTGAACGAATCATTGTCTTTTAATGAAGTAGCTGAATTAATGGTCTGCTTACTCACTAAACACCAGTCAGAGAGTAAATGTTTAGATCATCCTGGAGTCTGGATAAAATAATAAAAAACAGTAATAAATATTATAGCTCTGGATAGAGTTTGAGAAGCCAGCTGAATGAGAGGCCACCTCTCATAATCAAGGTCACGAGGCGGTGGCAGAGGCGGCAACCGTCCTGGTTTCCCCAGACATGGTCTATACCAAAGTTAACAGTGCACACGTTTCTTCGGTATCCCTTACGGACCACTGTGCTATCCATAATATCCCGAGGGAGCCAGGCGGCAAAATTCCGAGGTGGTACTTCCTAGATGCCACCCGTGCTTTGTATTGAACCGAGGAGGTCGCCCCCTCTGAGGAGGGTCCTAGAGCACTCACTCCAGGTTTCTCCTGCAGCCAGGGCCCTGGAGTGGATGTTTGAGAAATGCCAGAGGCCAGCCTCGAGAGATCCATTATTAGAGTTTTTGACAGGTGCCAGACATCTCTCAGAGGGTCCTGCACACCATATTTCAAAAATGAACATTCTGGGTGTCTATCCACAGGTGTAGGCCCAAAGCAGGCTCTGGTTATGGAACAAGTGAACTCAGTGCTAGAGATAGAGGCCATAGTATGTTCCCCTCTCACCAGAGTTCCGGTCTTTCAGCTGGTATTTCATAAGCCTAAAGAATGATGGAGGCTATTCTCCACTTACAGAGGGAAACATAAAGCAGATCTAAGGACCGGTTCATCACTTTAACACCTCTTCATACTTCAGAAAAAAACAGAGGAAGTTCCTCAAAAGTGGGTTCTTCCATTAGCTCTCACCCCGCACCTTCACTAAATGCAATGGATGCAGCGCATGTCCCGCTGCGTTTCCAAAATATTTGTGTTCTACACCTCATTAACTGCTCAGTCATGATATGTCATGATCCAGCATCGATATTTCGTTCTCGCTCACTTGAAAGAGCTGGGGCTAAGACTGTACACAAAGAAGTGATGCTTTATACTTAATACACCCCGAGTCTAGGCAACAGCAAACAAATAACTTCAATGGGCATAATTTGGCTGGGTTGTGAAAGTGGATCCCTTTTGTATTCACTCCGGTCGATAATTAAACAAAGTAACACAACTTAATAGAAAAAGTAACATTGCATTTATTAAGTGAGCAAAGTGAAACAGAGAGCATCTCTTCAGGGTGTACAAAGGCCAAAAAAAAAACAACAAAGAACGGAATAAAGTAAATAACCTAACCGATTAGAAAACAAAAATACATTTACCTTCCCTATCTTTGGTGAAAAACAAATGCAAACAAATTCAAAGTAATTGGCAGGACACCCCTACGCTACAAAAAGTTAACACATTGCTAGGCATTGGAAAAGTGTAACAAAAATGTGACAATGGCCAACTTCACTCTCTACGATCTATAAAATAACTGTAACGGAGTTAAATGTTCAGGGAGGAAGGAGGCGGGAACCGGCAGACGTTTAACCAGACTTTAATGACTCAAATAAAACACAAATACAAAACAAAAATAATGGCGGCATTTCCTCACGGACAACTGCCGCCCACACAAAACACAACACAAACTCCAGGCCTGGTCCTCTCTCGCTTTCACTGTCGTCTCTCCTCCTTTTATGTCTCCGCTCCTCCGGGAGACGAGAGAGACCGATGGCTCGCAGGTGACGCTCATTATCAATCACGCCACCGGCTCTCATGACGCTCTCACGGTCCCTCGACCCCACCCTACTCGCCACAGTAACATAGGGACAAATTATATAATGTTGAAGGTTTCTATAATATCGCCCGGAGAACTTCATCAATAGTCCTCACCTCATCCAAACCAATGATGAGACATCCTAATTGATTACCTATCGGAAAAACAGAACCAGAGAGAGAGAGGGAAATACAGAGTAAGCAAACCATTTACAAAACGAGGATTGTAACAATACTACTTCGAGGAACACCTTCTGAGGTGCTGGGTGGGATCCTGTGTTGTTGTCAGCCTGGCTTTACCCCATGCTCATTGACATCATCCTGTCAGCAGTCAACAGCATAAGGCTAGACCAGTAACTCACTGAAAAGTCATGACTGCTGGGCCTCATGGCAACAGCTTCCGGCGTTGTTTACTGTTAGGTCAGCCACTGCCCCTTATTTGTTGCTCAGGTGCTCCCCATTTTCTTGCCTATTTAAACCACTCAGGTTCTCTCTAGTCTGTCTCTTGTTGACGTTGTTATGTGTTTCTTATGTGTAGATGTATCCCAAGACTTCATGCTTCCGAGTTTGCACTGTTGAGTGCCGTTTGTTTTCTCATTTTGATTAAAGTGCTTTCTGTTTGAAGTTTGTCCCTCGTGCTTTCGCATCGCACACCAGCAGCACCATTATGTTTATATATATATATATATATATATACATACAGGGAATGCAGAATTATTAGGCAAGTTGTATTTTTGAGGATTAATTTTATTATTGAACAACAACCATGTTCTCACTGAACACAAAAAACTAACTAATATCAAAGCTGAATATTTTTGTATCAATATTTTAAGTAGTTTTTAGTTTTAGCTATTTTAGGGGGATATCTGTGTGTGCAGGTGACTATTACTGTGCATAATTATTAGGCAACTTAACAAAAAACAAATTTATACCCATTTCAATTATTTATTTTTACCAGTGAAACCAATATAACATCTCAACATTCACAAATATACATTTCTGACATTCAAAAACCAAACAAAAACAAATCAGTGACCAATATAGCCACCTTTCTTTGCAAGGACACTCAAAAGCCTGCCATCCATGGATTCTGTCAGTGTTTTGATCTGTTCACCATCAACATTGCGTGCAGCAGCAACCACAGCCTCCCAGACACTGTTCAGAGAGGTGTACTGTTTTCCCTCCTTGTAAATCGCACATTTGATGATGGACCACAGGTTCTCAATGGGGTTCAGATCAGGTGAACAAGGAGGCCATATCATTAGATTTTCTTCTTTTATACCCTTTCTTGCCAGCCACGCTGTGGAGTACTTGGACGCGTGTGATGGAGCATTGTCCTGCATGAAAATCATGTTTTTCTTGAAGGATGCAGACTTCTTCCTGTACCACTGCTTGAAGAAGGTGTCTTCCAGAAACTGGCAGTAGGACTGGGAGTTGAGCTTGACTCCATCCTCAACCCGAAAAGGCCCCACAAGCTCATCTTTGATGAGACCAGCCCAAACCAGTACTCCACCTCCACCTTGCTGGCGTCTGAGTCGGACTGGAGCTCTCTGCCCTTTACCAATCCAGCCACGGGCCCATCAAGACTCACTCTCATTTCATCAGTCCATAAAACCTTAGAAAAATCAGTCTTGAGATATTTCTTGGCCCAGTCTTGACGTTTCAGCTTGTGTGTCTTGTTCAGTGGTGGTCGACTTTCTGCCTTTCTTACCTTGGCCATGTCTCTGTGTATTGCACACCTTGTGCTTTTGGGCACTCCAGTGATGTTGCAGCTCTGAAATATGGCCAAACTGGTGGCAAGTGGCATCTTGGCAGCTGCACGCTTGACTTTTCTCAGTTCACGGGCAGTTATTTTGCGCCTTGGTTTTTCCGCACGCTTCTTGCGACCCTGTTGACTATTTTGAATGAAACGCTTGATTGTTCGATGATCACGCTTCAGAAGCTTGGCTAATTTAAGACTGCTGCATCCCTCTGCAATATATCTCACTATTTTTTACTTTTCTGAGCCTGTCAAGTCCTTCTTTTGACCCATTTTGCCAAAGGAAAGGAAGTTGCCTAATAATTATGCACACCTGATATAGGGTGTTGATGTCATTAGACCACACCCCTTCTCATTACAGAGATGCACATCACCTAATATGCTTAATTGGTAGTAGGCTTTCCAGCCTATACAGCTTGGAGTAAGACAACATGCATAACGAGGATGATGTGGTCAAAATACTAATTTGCCTAATAATTCTGCACTCCCTGTGTGTATATATATATATATATATATGAGAGAGAGAGAGAGACAGAGAGAGAGAGAGAGAGACTATTTATATTATATATTATTAATATAAATTATTTTTCATGATAGGCAAGCTACATGTAAGTATCGGACAAGTGACTCCCTCCCAACACCTGTATCTCTGCTGAGAAGATCTGTAGGATATATTTTACATTGTGAATGATGCTCCATGGAATATTTCAGTAGCTCTTCTTCGACAGAGACAGATGTTGTTCACCAAAGATTGTTGTTAAGGAGGCACAGCCCCTACAGGTAAATCTACAGCGGGATGTGCCACACGTGGTGTTTAAGCAGTGCGATCAGTGGGTGCAGTACTCTTCATGGGTGATTGAACTAAATATGCTGTCCTGCAGAAGTCAAGCTTGACATGATCACAGTCACGCCTGCTAATATTACTCTTTGGAGGAAGCACATTTATTTGCATGTTCGCCATTAGCTCACGTCTAGCTGATATGACTTAGCACCTTGCGAGCTAAAAACAGAGTTGCATTGTGTTGCTCTCCTGAGCGTGTTGTCAAGGTGCTTTAGTGCCTTTTCTATCAGCATCAGACCACTATCTCCAGCCTGTGTGATGCGCCATCCAAAGCCAAAGAATATGCATTTGAAAAGAAAATGAAAAGGCACATTGGCAAAGCAGGAAGCAGTCTGCCTGTTTCTGATTTCAAGAAATGTACTTGCCTTCCCTTTGCAAAAAAACACTATAAAGTGCATTATATTATATTCATAATATTGTCTGAAGAGATACATGTACAGGCCAAAATAATGATTCTGCTGTAGAATTACATAGTGTTTTAACTCAGTGAGCAAATGTGAATCATGTCTTGACATTAAATGTCCATATACAAGCTGCAGCATTATTTTAAAATTTATAATATACATTCTTAAAACAAGATGAATTTACATTGAACCATCATGTACTGATCATAATAATAATTCATTACATTTATATAGCGCTTTATCATAGACACTCAAAGACACTCCTCCACTTTCCTGGATGATGCGACGGTAGCCAAATTGTGCCAGAATGCTCACCACACACCAGCTTATTGGTGGAGAGGAGACAGAGTGATGAAGCCAATCATAGTATGGGGATGGTTAGGAAGCCATGATGGACAAGTTTGGCCAGGATGCCGGGGTTACACCCCTACTCTTACGAAGGACATCCTGGGAATTTTCATGACCATAGAGAGTCAGGACCTCGGTTTAACATCTCATCTGAAGGATGGTGTTTGTTGCAGTACAGTGTCCCCGTCACTATACTTGGGTATTAGGACCCACACAGACCGCAGGGTGAGCGCCCCCTGCTGGCCTCGTAACACCACTTCCAGCAGCAACCTAGTAATTCCCAAGAGTCCCATCCAGGAACTAACCAGCCTCAACCCTGCTTAACTTCAGTGGGCAACAAGTATTGGTCTACAGGGTGACATTGCTGTCAGCTAATTATATATTTCCATACAGTACAGCTATTTTTGTATTGATTCTGAGCTTCACAGACGATTATTTTTCTTGAACAAAGCTTTACAAAACAAATGCTAAATGCTAGTTGCTCATGTGTTAACTCTTCAACAGACTCTACATCAATGTTATTGAGAAGCCAACAGACTTGTTGCCCCGAGACATAGTCACAGTTTGGGATGGACACATGGAAAAAGCTAATTAAATCCTTATCTCTATTGTAAAGTCAATAGTTCTGGTTTCCGAGGATGCCAGACAAAGAGAGAAACTCTCTCAGAGGCGTTGAACACGCCCACGGCACGTGATGGGTTCCTGAGGCGAGATCGAGCACGAGTGGAGTGGGAACCTCTTCGCTTCTCTCAGAAGCAAATGTTGACGATCCTGCGCCGATATCTGACGATGAGATGCACGATGAGACGCTTCCCAAACTGATTTAAAGGCCTCATAATACCAGTGCAGTAACACCATCATCATCATTCATGAACCGCACAGGTCTGTCATCGTCGTCATTACTGGAGTCTCAAGATACTGCTGTCATTGATGAGTGTAGAGCACCATAACACGTATCGAGAGAGAGAGAGAGAGAGTAAATGTATAGTATTAAGGTATTATAGTTAAATAGAATTAGTTAAAATATATATACCGTATTTATTCGAGTATAACGCGCACATTTTTCTACCAAAAAAATAAATCAAAGTTAGGGATGCGCGTTATGCACGAGGGCTGGGCTGGGCTGGGCTGGGGTGGGGTTTGTTTTGACGGTCGGTCCTTTGAGGGCGCCGGCGAATTGTGAGTTCGCGCTGCGCATTTTACAGGCTGTTTAAGTAGCAATATATGCATAAAATAAAAGGCAGATTCGTGAGTGCAATTCAGCAACTGTATTCAAACATAAACCGCGGCAACAACTGCAACATAGCCCAAAGCAATCGATTGCCGATTGCATGATACATTACATCCCGTAACACAGGCTGCAGCCTCTGCAGAAAAAAAAACATCCCCTCGCCGCTTCATTTCCTCACCCATTCAGACGCAGAAGAAAGCGAAGAAACCGGAGAAACAGATGTTCCTGCCAACTGAGACACTGATGAAAAATTAACTCCAGAAGAATGGGAGTAACTCTTTAGTGTCTCTGATGAGGAATCTGACGTCGAAGGATTTTAAATAAATATTTTTACCGGTAATTAAGTTGGCTTGAGAAAGCCAACTTAGTGATATTGTATCTAAACTTATTATTATTTTTATTATTATTTTTCTTCTTACCTAAAATTCTAAAAGAATCTCCTCCTACAGCTTTAAAGCTACAACCACTAAACTTTGCTCAGACTTCAGACCTGTTCTGACTTGAGTTGCTATATCGTTTCTAAGGGATCGGGGGTACGATGTTTGCCCCAGGGGCGAAAAAGCAGCCGAAAAATCCCATTGACTTAACATTGCGACGAACTTTGACGATTATTAACTCGGAGCGAGGAATTTGTAAAAAGATGAAACTCGCCACATTTGAAGAGGGTGACAGCCTCTGTAAGAACATACCACACAATGGGGTGAAAGTTGCACCCCTGGGGTGCTAGAGCTGCCCAAATTTGCCCCATAGAGATGAATGGGGAAGGCTGTCCCATCTACTATGGCAAAATGCATAGGGATTTTGAATTGAACATATCTCTTCAGCACAGCGTCACAGAGACAAGGGGGAGGGCTCATTTTACTCAGACGACCAATGAGTGTCTCAGGATCACAGTGAAGCTATTAAGCCACGCCCTAGCAACCATTTAGAGCACCTTAGCAACCCATCTCAAACTGGCAAACTGCCAATCACCAATGTTTTCAACACTTCCTAGCCACGCCCTAGCAACCATTATCGAGGACCTTAGCAACCAAATGCAAAGCGAGATATCTTCAGTTCCGAATGTCGTAGAGGCGTTGTGGTTGGTTTATATCGTTCATACTGTCAAGCAGCCTTTGAAGTGACATCAATGGCAGAGGCTTAGCCACTCCTTAGCAACCAAACAAAGTACCCTAGCAACCGTTTAGCCAGACCTATATCTCTGCATCAGAAAGTCGTAGAGACATGGGGGTTGGGTCTATTGGCGCCATTCACTGACCAACTGAATCATCAGTAATCTCCAAATAAATCTTGTTAGCGACATGTTTTAAAGTTTAAACTCTCAAAACCTTTTAAGCTTGAAGCTTTTACAACTAATTTAAACTTTCAGGCTGGGCTTTCTCAAGCCAACTGAAGTTTATAAAATAAACTTCCTCTATCTAGTTCTCTTTTGGTATTGTGTTCATTAGTTTATGTTGTCAATAAATATATGTTATATATTTTATATAAGTTATATATGTTATAAAAGTATATGTTATACAATAAATAAATGTTTTTTATCATGGCTGCACGTGTTCAACAACGTTTTTTGTCAATTACAATGCTTGGTGTGAAACAAAATTTTATACCGATTTTTAAATGAAAATTAGGGGTGCGCGATATACACGTGTGCGCGATATACTTGAATAAATACGGTATATATAGTATAAATATACATATTTTAAACATTCTGGTACCTACACACACATTTCCGGAAATTTGCATTTACAGTAATACCTCGGTTTACGAGTTTAATTTGTTCCAAGAGCGAGCTCGTAAACCAAAATGCTCGTACACCAAAACAAATGTCCCCATAAGAATGCACTAAAAATCAATTAATTCGTTCCACATGACCACAAATGCCCATTTTAAATATTTTTTTGGTTTTACCCTATTAATTGCAGTTAAAATTGTAACCATTAAGATCTCATATAAATACGAATTAATAATTGACAATTAAACTCTAAAAATACTTGACAATTTACTGTAATGCACTTCAGGTTTGAGCAGCCTGCTTGGAGGAGGGAGGAGAGAGAGGAGGGAGGAGGGGGGAGCGGGGAAAGCAAGGATGAAAGCAAATGAGTGAATTTATTATAATAGTGCAGAAAACAAACGAAGTGATAATCCAGAGTTAAAGTCGTGGAACATGGGAGCCGCGAAAGATCGAATTCACTGGAGCCGCGAACGAACGAATTTGCGGGAGCCGGGAGAGAATGAATTTGCGGGAGCCGTGAGAGAACTAGGGGAGCGCGGGGCACAAAGTAACGCGGGGTAAATAGTAACAGCGATTTATTTATTTTTTTTATTTATTTATTTTTTTTATAGATAGTTGCAGGGGCATAAATGTGACGTGCTAAAGGGCTTTTCATCACACTGTTTGCACACGTCTTCTGGCCATTTTTCGAGAAATTTCTTCGAAGTTTGGATGAGAACCACAGGAAAAATCTTTTGGCAGCATGTAAATATTTTTTGTTATAGTAGTTGTGATTCGATTTTCAAAGAATGTGTGAAAGATTGTTAGTCTAATCTTATATTGTTATGATTACCATCTTCTTGGCTAAAAGATGGTACCATTTTGAAAGACGTGAAAAACACATAGTGGCTTTTATCCGGTCCTGAAGTAAACAAGACAGCGCGGGGTTAGTTGTAACACTAAGCCGCATTGAACAAGTTGCATCAATAATCATATATTTTGCATTGTATTAACCTATTAAAACGTTTTTCATGTCATTACATTGTTCAAAACACAACAAATGTAAAAAATAAAGGAAAAAAAAAAATTTGATTCATAATTTATGCTTATGATCATCAAGACGCAACTTTTTTAAACAAATAAAAATACGTGAATGAACTTGCATTGGATAACATGGTGTTACAACAAACCCGCTGTCTGTTAAAACGAGCCCCGCTCATGGGGTAAGAAGTCACATTTTATTCCTTGCGCTTTTGCCAATACTGCAGAGAAACGGCAGGTCCGACGAACATGAAAACAGTGCTCATTTGTAGGAGAGGCTTATATGTTGTTTGTATAAAAATATGGTTTGTCTAACCCTATTACTTTGTTTATTATTTGGCTAAAACCGTGTATATTTCACTACGTGAACAATAGCGATCACAATTAATTAATGAGGTAAAAACTTCTGTAAATCACTTATAAAAGTATCACTGTGGTGAATGATGCTGTCTATGAATGAGTTAAGGGGTGATAAAGGGGTTGGAACCTCCTGACTGTGTTATGAAAGGCTGTCATTAGGATATTTCATGTAAAAATGTGCACAAGGATGCTGAGCGTTAGGACTTTTTCCACACAAAACTGCACATGGGTGAGGGAAATTTTTTCCCGTACACCGATACAATGCTCGTACACCAATTCGACCCTCCATGCTCGTACACCGATTTGCTCGTATACCAAGTCGCTCGTAAACCGAGGTATTACTGTACATGCAATCTTACTTTGTGGATTTTCACCTATGGGCTGTGGGCTTCCGATCCACATTAACCGCGATAAACGAGGGATCACTGTATCTTTTTTTTATGTGCTCACAAAAAACTGCTGTATCAAATCGGAATCAGGATCAGATTAGTTTTTATTAGTGTATCTCTAAATAATCAAAAACATCATTTTGCACCCATTTTTTTGTCCATTTAATTGTCCATTCAGCCATTTATAATATATTTTAGTCAAATATTGTCATATATTTTTATTAAGTTGTTTTATTAAGTGTTTATCTCACAAAATAGCGATCAGTTCCACAAACATAGAATTACACATATTCTATAATGATCAAGAATAAAACACCACTGGTATTGAATTAGTATTAGTCAATTATCAGAATCAGATTGGTTTTAAAAATGGTACTGGTGCAAACCTATCCTGAATTTTTGGTTGATTAATCCAAACCTTGGATGCTCTCGGTTAGAGTGTCGAATCTGCCGATGGATGATCTCCATCTCCTGTTGATCATCCTGGTGGTGCAAGCAGGGCATGTTGTCAGGTTGACTGAGTACAATTCCATACCAAGAGATCCTCTGTATGGGGGAAAGATTCTTCTTTTTTTCCCCAGTTGACCCAAAGCCCCAAACGGCTGAGAGGCTGAAGCACCAAGTCCATGTGTTCACATAGCTGCTCTTGCAAGAGGGCCAGTATGAGCCAGTTGTCAAAACAATTGAGGATGTGAACACCCCTCACTGGAGGGGTGAAGACAGCTATTGGCCGCCGGGACAGGATGTGCTTTATCGCCTCCAACTGCTTCTGTGCAGCCGATAACTGTTGGGCGAAGTTGTCGCTGCAGAGGTTGGCCTGGGAGTCGAGAAAATGATATTATATCTGCCAGGTTCTGTCAGAGCCAAAAAGAAGGGCTATGGCATGCAGGACCAAGGTGGCTTAGTCAATGGCTCTGTAAAGCATGGACAAAAATTTACAGTACTTGGATATGAGGCCCGTATTACACCGCCAGGCAAAAGCGCTTTGTGGACACAATTGCTTTGCTTCCGTGCACTCCACCAGGGGGATTTCCACATACCCGTATGGCCACCCCACCATTGAGGATAGTGAGGGGTGAGGAGGTACCATCTCGGTTTTGTCCAGAAAAAGGTGCCTTTCATGGTGTGGTAAGCTCTTTGTGTTGCTCCAAGAGAGCACTCATCCAGCCTTGAGTGTTTGATACATGGTGGAGGCCTCAACTCAAGCCTGATACTCTCAACGGCCCAAGAAAACATGGCTGTCAGCTCAATGAGTTGAATCATGCTCAATCAACCCCACTCTTCCCAAAGGGGTCAGCACAGCCAATCCTTAATCCCCAGAGGACTCTAGCCCATCAGTATTCCACATCTGATTCTCCACCAGAGCACCAAGCTAAGGGAAGGACCTGCAATCTCAGCTGTAACTCCACTTCTTTGGAGATCTTCCTGCAGTGGGGACATGACTCCACAAATGCCACGTGCTTTAAGCCCAGACCAATGACCACATCTGGAAACACATGGTGGAAAAGCATCTTTAAAAGACACAGTGTCAAACCTGAGCTTGCTCTTTTAGGGAAAACAATGTTTTTAGTGTTGTAGTGCTCAGAAGAAAAGACTGTGGCTCAGCTTGCAGGAACTGTAGCAGCCTGCAGTGTGCAATAGCTCTTTTTAGAAAGCTGTTGGAACAGCAGGACATGCTTTTTAGATGTAACTTTAATGACTTTAAAAAATAAATAATACAGTATATTTTAGATTTCCTGAAAAGCTTTGGAGATACAAGGTTTTCGCCTGACAGCAACAATAAGTATGAATGGACTGAGAGTCTGTTATAGCACTCCAGTCTGTTATTCTAACTACATGAACACACCCATAAACATGGCATTAAACAAAACAAAACTGTGACTGGTCATTTCACATGTCAGTCAGAGGCCTCTTCCTGATTTAGTGGGCAGACCTTATGTTGATAGGCACATGTCTGTCTATGTGAGACTAGGTTGCATTAAACCAGCCTTACACCTTTAAACAGAGAGTTGCTAAACACCTTGAAATGCTCCTTATGGCAAATTAAAGATATAATCTATAACAATGATTGATACTGGTCTGTGCAATATTTTCAGTTCTTTCACTGTCATTTCAAACAGCTTAATTGACTGTCTAATTACAATCTAATTGAACTTTGCTAAAGCTGTTTTACAGACCATAAATATCTTCTGCACAAAGTCTAACACAAAAGAGTATCCTCTCACCTCTGCTGTGCTGAGTGACTCAGCAAACTGATTATGCCGCATTGTTTCCCAAAGAGGAAATGACAAAGACAGTTGCTCTGTCCCGCTGACCTGAGCGCCCAGGGTTAATTCCCAACTGGGGCAGCCTTTCTGCGGTCCTTAGTTGCAGTACTTAATCTTATGAACTTTTGCATAAATCAACTCCCTGTTTCACCATTTGGACAAAATTCATTGAAATTTTGAAGCTTAGCTGAGGTCCATGGTCTGTCAATTGTATATGGTTATTGTAAGTAATTTATCTTCAGCATAACCTCTTATTACAACATTAACAATAAATATAGCTGCAGGCAGCAATCACCGGGGTTCAAACATATGATGACCATCTGAGCTGTTATGACGTTTTATTGTCAATCGGACTAGTTATCCTAATGTGCACAGTTCTGTGAAGTTCCTACTTTGTGAAAACAATGTATAGACATGTTGCAAAGCTGATTAGTATGAGAAGATCTATCAAATGATATTTATACTGTGTGGATGTGTTTAACACCACATCATCTGAACTGGCATGTCAGTTTATTTCAGTCTTTGTCAATATGACTTGTACATTTAAACAGTTTTATGACGTTTCTACTTTGTGTAAATGATATATAGACATGTTACGAAGTTGATCAGTATGAGAAGATATATCAAATGATGTCAATATTGTGTGGATGTGTGAAACACAGCATGTCTTCTGATTTGTTATGCCAGTTTATGTCAATTTATATCAATCTGAGTTGTTCTCCACAAAAACAGAGTTTTAGGAAATTTCTAGTTTGTGAAAAGGCTATATAGACGTTTCAAATTCGTTTAGTATGAGAAGATCTATCAAATGATATTAAAATTGTGTGGATGTGTTTACCAACTTATGTCATCTGATCTGTTATGTCAGTTCATGTCAATCTGACTTGTTCTCCACATAAACAGAGCTTTATGAAGCTTCTACTTTGTGCAAACAATATATAGACATGTAACAAATTTGTTGAAACAACATGTGAACAGAGAGTCTTCAAACTCAAAATGGACTAAAATGATTTCCTAGCCTGACAGCGCCTCTTGTGGACATTATTCTTTTTTTAATGCTATAGAGTTTACAATTTATTGTGAGCCCTAGGAGCTTCAGAAATACATGAAACCTGACTCATTTAATCAAAATGACTAGTTCTTTACATTCACACAATTTAAGTTTCTTGTTTGTGAAAAAGATATGTAGACTTTTTATTCACAATAGGCCAAACTATAAATATATGAAAAATTGTATCTGCTGAACGGTTTAACTAATTGAAATTCGTTCGATATCTTTTGGCCTTGAGTGTCCCTAGATGATTTGTTTGAATTCAAGCCAATTGTATGGATGGTCTATGATGAGTTTGAAAAAGTTGAAATTTAAAAAATCTCTAATATTTCACAAACTATTTGATTGACAGTAGTGGTCCTTGAGGCAAATTTGTTCAGAAAGAGGAGATCCATCAGATTATATTAGTATTGTGTGGGTGCGTGAAACACCACATGAGTAAAAACGCAAAAAAACTTGTTAGCGCCAACTAGTGTCCAATTTTTTTCACAATTCTTACAGACCTCTAGGACAATGAGTCAGACACGCCCATCGAGTTTCGTTCCGATCGACCTTCGTTAAGATGGTTTAATTGATGGTAAAACTTCATTGGCTGATGACGGCCATATTTTTTGAGATACGTCAATATCCTCATAGACCATCATGGACCCTTGGACAAAGGCTGTGCATGACTTACTTTATGACTTACAGATAATTTAGTGTTTTTTTTCGCAATATAGCGCCACCAAGTGGTACAACTGCCGCAGTTTTTTTTGGTGTTAACACAAGATCAGTTCTTACATGAGCATATGAAGTTTGGTGAGATTATCTCTGTGTTCCAGAGTTATTGTGATTTTAGCAAAATTTGCTCGGCCTCATTCAAACGTTTTTACTTCATGTTCAGAGTGTGAATCACCGATCAAAATTCCTTTGATAACTTTTGGTCAGATGATGCGTGTGAAGTTTCGCGTGATTTGGAGAATCGGCCTATGAGGAGTTCAATTTTTTTCTTCTTCATAAAACTCAAAATGGAGGAAAATATTTCAGGGCGGAAATGAAATCGGAGATATAAATTTTTTGAGTCTTTAGCCAAGGATTGCAGAGATATAAGACACTTGAGTGTACGACAAACAGTTTACGAGTTATGCGCAATTACATGTTTGTAGTCGCTGCAGCGCCACCTATTGGCCGATTTGCGTCATATTTTGATAACATATATTGAGACCTACCTGGCAAAGTTTCAAGCCTCTGGACCTTATGGTTTGGTCTGCACGCTCTGTTTTACGGCAGAAGAATAATAATACAAATCTTAACAATTACAATAGGGTTTCAACTCTTCGTGTTCAAACCTCAAAATATGAAGAAGCAATGTCAGACAAAATAATTTCACTGCTAAATAATAGTTAATTCGTTCAACAACTATAGGGTGTTTCATGTTTTCCAAGCAATACACAGGGCTTCCAGACTAACAACTGAGCGCAGTGGGTCTAGTGTCACTAAATTCTTAAGATGGTGGCAAAAGCATCTGATTTGGTATCACTGGAGTGGTGGAACATATAAATAATAATAATAATAAATTGTATTTGCAGTGCGCCTTTCTTAAACTCAAAGGGCAGATTACAATACAAAATTGCAAAACAACAAGAAGAAAAAACCCAACAACAAATAAAGTAAGAAATACACAATAAGTTATACATTAAAATCTTGACTAAAAATATGTGTTTTGAGACACTGCATTCCTAAGGTGCAGGTAGTGAATTCCACAACTTTACTGTGTTGTAGGAAATGATATGATTTTTAATGAAATGATTTTTAATGATATTGTCTTTGTCTCTTGGAAATTTGTTTTCATTAACAAAAATAGTGACAACTGTAAAAAATTGGTGACCTCATTTTAAGCAACTTGAGGTCAGATTTATTAAACATGGCAAATTAGCATGACCACAAAATTCTATAACATCGACAATGGGAGTGGAAAGTTCCGTCGTCAGTATATCACGCACACACAGAAAAGAGCAGACGCAGCCGGGTCATTTTCATAGTGACCAACACAATCTAGCAAGAGCAGCACAAATTATTGTCTGGTTGAATACATGCTGTTTTTTGACAATTAATGATGCAAATGCTATTAAATTGACTGGTGAAAAACACCTTGGTAAAACTAAAACTTAATCCTCTTTTTCAGAGCTAATTTTTCACGGTTTACCTTTAGTAAATTAATATATTCAGGAATTGACGTTATGTTTTTTATACAATATTGATATATTCAGTAAATCAGTTCTATAATATTATAAGTTAAAGCTAATGATGACAAGGAGGCAGTTTAACAGAGATTTAAGTGTTTAACATTGAAACCTTTACTCATTCCATAGTGCAGTAGTCACTAGAATCAGAGAATCAACATCCGGGCCTATACATAATGTAATACTCTATATAATATACTGAGGACTAGCACACAGTGTTTTTGGCAGGTCAGAGAGCCTTGGTGACTCTGCACATCCCTTTAATATCAAAAATAAACTGAATCAATGATTAAAGATTTGCTGTAGAAGGAGCCAATAAAATTGCAAGTCCCGCCCCAGCTAGTGAACAGAGCCAATGAGGCTGAAGTTAGAAACGTTTCAGTGGAAGTGAGACTGACTGAAAATGTCCGGGTACCAGTGATGTCATGTAAGGAAAGACAGGCCAGGAGAACTGCTTTAATTATCCCATCCCAATATGTTTTTAACTAAACAGATTATTGCACTGTGGCCTAAGAGTCAATCTTTTGATTTAATAAGAGCTCAAAGTCCCCTTCTTTTTGTGCTATCATCATAGTTTGTTGGTTTGAAACACATGCAGAAAAATGGATATGCGTCTCATACGGGTTACAGACTTGCTACTGCTGATGTGAATTTGTTTAAGCTAACCATGATTTCAAGAAAATATTAATGCAGGTCTTGATGGAAACATTTGTTAACTTTACTTAATAAAATAGTTGCACATTATCTTCATTAAAAAAATAAGTGGTTACATTTTAGACTGCATTGTTTTTCATTTCTGAATATTTATCTCAGCTGTTAGACATCAGACTGCCCGGAAAGACTTTTTATAGCCCTGTTAAGTACGTATTTCATACTTAAAAAGTTATTTTCATAATTGTATTCATTTCTTTTTTGTTGTTGTTATGTTATTAGTGTGTCTCACATAAATGCTTGATGAATTACGGGAAAATCTTAAAGCTTAATAACAATAATAAGTTATTAATGACTTAATGTCACTGTTTTGATATAATATTTATAATCAACATTTTATATAAAATAAGTAAAAGTAATAACCTGTGTTTGTATGTATTTATTGATTGGTCTGTTTCCCATGCCCATATCTTACAGGCCTCCCATTCCCCTTTATTGAGTCACACCAGTGTTTTTTTTCCAGGGCTCTATGGCCCGTACTGAGCATGTAGTAGGTCAAACACTTACCTTACTCTGCCCATGCACTAAATGATGTTGTATTAACAAAAGTTCAGGAGGAGCACGTTCATTGATCAATGCATTCAACTGGTTGTCAACAATAATTACACCTCATCCTATTGGCAAGCGTATTTATAGACATTAAATTCACCTACATCTCTCCCTCTTCCAGCCCGACTCACTCTTGGTTGTTCCTATCACAGTCAGGAATAGCTCTGGGTTTGGGCTGAATACCGAGCTCGCAGTCCTCTCCTCAGACATCATGGCAAACACATTTCATTTACTGTACACGAATCACTTGTAAGTGTGAACCCGTGAAATGCACATCCTTGAAAGTGCTCTGTGTGCTTGCTTTTACATATGCAGAAAACAGCATGTGAGCTTCAAGTTGAGTACTCTTTTGTGTCTTCTTGCACTTGAATGGTTTCAAATGACTCAAAACGTGCAGATTTCACTCTGTGATGGTAAAAAATAGCACATACGCATTCCAACGCATGGAGCCTGATCCATATGGAGTACGGCTCAACTATTGATCCAATACAACGCCTGTGCAACACTATTTGCACTTAGTGCAAATATCCAGTGTCATTAAGATTCAGTTCTCGTCTGGCAAGCTTGAGTTAGACATCTCTAATTGAGTAAATCAGACTCAGGTAATTGGTTTGTTCATCTATTTATTTAATTCATTTTGATTTCATGTGGCAGCTGAATTGAGCAAGATAGATGGAGAGTGCAAAATAGATCCTACCCATAATATCTGCAAAATGGGTAACCATGGTATAACAGGCAACTTTGCCGTGCTCTTATTGAGTTGCGCTGGTCATAACTTCTTCATACGCTAATTAATTCCCTTTCAGACAATGCAAAACCACACGACACACACAACTGCTTATTCCTTGTGGTGCGCACTTGCTGATGCAACATGGGGCTCCTATGTTGCGTCAGCAAGTGCGCACCACAAGGAATCGTTGTGAGAGAGGAGATAAAACAGGTCAATGGGGAGATCTAGAATCAGTGGCATGAATCTCAGCCTGTCGCTCATAACACCTGGGGCACATTACTAAACAGCGACATTAGCTAGAATAAAACATGCCGTCTGTTGCTCTGCCAATGGCTGTGGGATTATCCACTCCAGAGATTTACACTACAGTTCACTTCTCGCTCAGCTCCAATCGGAATCCCCCCACCCAAAAGACTTTCTATTCATGGAACAATGCCACAATCGTAAATATCTCTCTGAGCCGCTTGATGTCTGTTGTGAATTTGCCTCTGCTTCTTTGTGGCCAGGCACACAGCATTGATAAGGAAAGGAGGTTCTTTCTCAGCTCAGAAATGAATGTCTATTGTGCTCGGTCCAAATGGTATGCGTGCATTGTCTCGTCGATAAAACCCAGCGCAAGCTGAGAAAAGTAGCAGCATGTGAACCGTGAGATAGTTCAATGCGCCCTAAACAATATTTATAGCCCAGCGTTTACAAGCCACCTGCGGAAGACAGGAAGATGCAGGTTGTATCGACTTCACTAAAATGTTACATTGATCGGTATCGTTCCCATTGGAAGACATTACAGTAGCTATATGTGTATTTTATTGGCTACACCTTTCTTATCCTCTGCAGGATGCCTCTTTGCCCCCAGAGCAGCCTGAAGTCTTTTCAGCATAGATTCAGCAAGGAGCAAGAAACGTTCCTCAGAGATTCTGGTCCATGTTGACATGACATTATCTTCCAGGTCCTGTAGATTTGTTGGTTGCATACACATGCTGCAAATCTGCTGTTTCGCATTGTTAAAGAGCTTGTTTGGATTGAGATCAGCTAACTGAAGGAGTACAATGAACAGAATAGATCTTGTTGTTGTCTACAGCTTACAGAGGTAGCCAAGGCATCATCCCAACTGTCATGGCACAACTGATTTGTAATTCTGGCGACTCTCGGGTAATACTGCAGTCTACAACATGCATTGCATTGCAATACGCCTTTAATAGGCTTATCCTGTTCTGAGGAACTGAAAGACAAAATACAAAATAAATATATTTAACTGATTTTTATATTTGTCTTATAATTTTAATCAATATCTTATAGATTTAATTTGTATAATAATTTATTTTATATCGATAAAGAGAATATATAAATAAACAAATACATTTCACATGTAATAAAATGATATAACTATCAAAAGGGGATAATACTGCAGTATTAACAATGACCCTTACATATGTTTTAGACATAAAGCAAAGCATACATCAGCCCATCACCCGTCCATTCCTATGAAACGTGTCACTTAATTAACATACAGGGCAGCCAGTCTGACATCTGACCTTTTCTGACACATGGGTCACCGCGCATGTGCACAACGGCGCCAAGTGTTGCAAAACTCTAGCAAGCCAGTTAGAATGTAATGTATTTAAGTTAAATTTAATAAAGGGTATAAAAATGAGTGGGGGAGCTTGATAACGTGAGAAGTCATATGAAGTGGGAGATGGACTTTTTTCACTGTCATTTTTGAAGTGTGTTTGCCTCTGTCAAGACTGTCATCGCTATACTGAAGAAGGGAAATGTGGAGTGGCACTACTATGATACCGTCTTCTGTCTGAAATGCAAACTGAGAAGAAGGGTGAAGAAACTAAAATCATAGTTATATTTGGATATCTGTCATTTTGTAGAAACAAAAAAAAAAATGTTATGTAGTAATGTAGTTGTTATGCGCCTCTCCCACTTTTAAGTCTAGGAGATTTTTTTAGAGGAAACGTAACCAACTTTAGGAGAGAGAGAAGAGACTTCCGTCCCCGGGCCCCAAGGCCAATACACAGAAACAACTTCAAAATAAAAGTTACGTTTATTAATTACATAGTGGGACAACATAAACAACCAAGTCTTCAGGAGGGGAGAAGCCAACACAACAAACAAAACGGGGGATCTTACTAGGATTTTTAGATGCTAACTCACCTACTGAAACCTAAAGAAAAGGATAGAAAAGACAAACAATATCCTAGCTCCCTCTCTAAACAAACACGGGAGAAAACATGGTTAAAAAGAAAATGAGGATGCACCTCCCTACAAAAAGTTCCCACTTAACAATTCTCAAAAAAGTGATAACTGACCAACAATTATTAACTCACAAAAAAACCCAACAAAAAGATGGAAACTTAGGTGGATCTGACACTTGTAAACACGCGAGTTACACACACAAAGCTTAGAGATAGGTATACACACGTAGCACTTGAACTGAAACACGATTCAGATTGTGGCTCCAATAACACAATACCCAAAACACACATAACCATTGGGACCAGAAGATGGCCGTCTCTCTCTCTGGGCTGGACTTCACTGTGTTCTTTATACTCCACTTAATGAAGTAAAACAGGCATCAGGTGGCACTCAAGAGACAGTAGGCGGAGGAAGAACCTGGAACACAACTCAACAAATACGAGTACACAGCACAAATAAACAAATAATAATAAAAAAAGAAACATACTTGCATCCTTCAGGGACGCAACAGCAGTTATGCAAGCTACACGATTGTGCTGTCATGGCCAATCTTTCCAAAAAAAAAAAGTAATTGTCACAGAAAAGTGTTGCATTAACTCATGTTTTGATATACACATATTTATTGCCTTTGTGTGTATCAGAACAAAACAAACAAAAAAGGGGGAAAAAAGCTAATTTCACATAATTTCACACAAAACTCTAAAAATGGGCTGGTCAAAATTATTGGCACCCTTAACTTAATGGTTGCACACTTGGAAAAAAGCTTCCTATAACCATCATTAAGTTTCTTACACCTTTCAACCAGAATTTTGGACTCCTTTGCAAACTGCTCCAGGTTCTCAAGGGTGCCTTTTCCCAAGACCAATTGTAAGGTCTCTCCACAGGTTTTTCAATGGGATTTGGATCTTAACTCGTTCCCAGTAAACAATTTTTGGATCACGAGGAAAGTTTTCTTTATTTAAATAGAACGTTCCTGGAACGTTATCTTAAACGTTCACAAATAATCAGTCTACTAACTACATCTTATAAAATACTTTTTGCTCATTAGAATGAATACAAAATTATTACAATAATTAACATTTATTGAAACAATACTTGTTGATATTATCCACAATTTTGGTTTTCAAGTCCTCAAACAGTTCTCTTCTCCTCTTTCTGTTGTCCATGCTTAGTGTGGCACACACAGACACACAATGCAAAGGCTAACTCAACTTCTGTCCTTTTCATCTGCTTTCAGGTGTGATTTTTATATTTCCCACACATGTTTCTTGTCCCAAGTGAGTTTAATGCAGCATCACATGCTTGAAACAATCTTATTTATCCACAATTTTGAAAGGGTGCCAATAAATTTGTCCCTCACAATTTTGAGTTTTGTGTGATTGTCAAATGTGCTTTATTTTCCTCCTTTTTTGCCTTGTTCCAATACGCACAAAGGGAATAAACATAGATAGCAAAACATGTCATAATGCAAATTTATTTTCTGTGAGCAATACTTGTGTCACGGTTCTGTCTCTGTTTCCAGTGTAATTAGTGTTCTAGTGGACAGAACCGTGGCACTGCTCTCTCTCCTGTGTGTGTGTGTCTCGTTAGTGTCTGCCCCGCCTCCTTGTTTCCCTTAATCATTCCCAGCTGTGTCTCATCACTACCTTCCCTCATGTGCCCTATTTAATCCCAGTGTGTTTGCTGTCCTGTGTCGTGTCGTTGTCATTTGATGTCTGAGCCTGTGTACTGTTTCCCTGTTCCTGATTCTCCCCGTTCCATCCGGTTTGTTTGTTTATATGCTCTGTTCCATAGTTTGTTATGTTTTCCCCCTCGTGGGTTCTTTTGTTTTGTGAGTTTTGATTTATGTTTGTTATAAATAAATCCTTTCCCTGCATCCCTGAGTCCTCCCTTAAGTATTCCGTGACAGAACGACACGACCACATGAGGACTCAGCGGGGAAAGGGATCCCATTCTCCTCCAGCCACCACGGATTCCAGCCTGCCTGTTCATCTGACGCTGCAATCAAAGATTCTGGGCTCTCTTCGGCAACACGGGACGGACCTGAGGACTTTTGCCCAGAAGTTTGGCCTCAATGCAGCGGGGCTGGTTTCCGGTGAGGCAGCTCTTAAGGACCTGTTTAATGCTGCCCTGGATGAGCCCCTAAGCTCGAGGAGGATGAGGGGGCTGGACCATTTGAACTTTTGGGAGTTTGTGGAATTCCTCACCACACCCTCCATGGTTCCAGCCCCAGAGGAGTTTCGGGCATCTGCAGTGCCCCCAGTGCCCACTGCAGCCGCAAATCCTCGCACCCGGAGGAGGAGGAGAAAGAGGGCTTCGTCCCCTTCTACTGGCCAGGAAGTTGCCCCGGAGCCCGCAGTCGGCCAGGGGGCAGCAGCACCTCTTATCAGCCCTGCCATGGCCAAAAGGGCTGTTGACCTTTTTTTTTGTTTTGGCGGCCCTGCGTGCCTGGAAGACGCACGGGGCTGCCCACCCAGAGCCCGTGCGGCCTGACCCGCCGGCCGACCCAGAGCCCGTGCAGCCTGACCCGCCGGCCGACCCAGAGCCCGTGCAGCCTGACCCGCCGGCCGACCCAGAGCCCGTGCAGCCTGACCCACCGGCCGACCCAGAGCCCGTGCAGCCTGACCCGCCGGCCGACCCAGAGCCCGTGCAGCCTGACCCGCCGGCCGACCCAGAGCCCGTGCAGCCTGCCCCCCCGGCCGACCCAGAGCCCGTGCAGCCTGACCCGCCGGCCGACCCAGAGCCCGTGCAGCCTGACCCGCCGGCCGACCCAGAGCCCGTGCAGCCTGACCCGCCGGCCGACCCAGAGCCCGTGCAGCCTGACCCGCCGGCCGACCAAGAGCCCGTGCAGCCTGACCCGCCGGCCGACCAAGAGCCCGTGCAGCCCGACCCGCCGGCCGACCCAGAGCCCGTGCAGCCTGACCTCCCGGAGCCTCCGCCGGTCGTCGTGCCAGAGCAACAGCCGGTCGTCATGCCAGACCTCCCAGAGCCTCTGCAGCCTGAACTCTGCCTGCCTGAACTCTGCCTGCCTGAACTTTTGCGGTCAGTCCCGCTGAACCCACCGGCGCTGCCTGCCCTGCCGGACCCACCGGCCCTACCAGAGTCCACCAGGCTCGCCCTGCCGGCCCCGCCGGACCCTGAACTCTTGCCGCCGCCGGACCCTGAACTTTTTCCATCAGACCCTGAACTCTCGTGGCTCGACCCGCCGGCCCTGCCGGAGCCCACATGGCTCAACCCGCCGGCCCCGCCTGATCCGCCGACCCTGCCGGAGCACACATGGCTCAACCCGCCGGTTCCACCCGATCCACTGGTACCGCGGGAGCCCCCCTGGCTGAACCCTCCTGTTCCCCCTTCCCTGGACATTAAGATTTTTTTTTTCCCTTCTCTGGCCCTGAGGACTGCCTTTTCAGTTTTTTGTTGTTGTTTGGACTACCTTGAATTTTTCCTTTTATGCACTGTCTTGAATTTTGTTGATATTGTCTGTTTGCTCTCTCTCCCTCCCTCCCTTCCTGGTTTCCTGTGATCTCTTGAGTTCCCTGTCTTGTGTGTTATGCTTGGTGGTGATGTCGGTGTTGGGTTTTTGTTTCATGTTGGAACGCCAGGTGGCGTTCCTTAGAGGGGGGGTAGTGTCACGGTTCTGTCGCTGTTTCCAGTGTAATTAGTGTTCTAGTGGACAGAACCGTGGCACTGCTCTCTCTCCTGTGTGTGTGTGTCTCGTTAGTGTCTGCCCCGCCTCCTTGTTTCCCTTAATCATTCCCAGCTGTGTCTCATCACTACCTTCCCTCATGTGCCCTATTTAATCCCAGTGTGTTTGCTGTCCTGTGTCGTGTCGTTGTCATTTGATGTCTGAGCCTGTGTACTGTTTCCCTGTTCCTGATTCTCCCCGTTCCATCCGGTTTGTTTGTTTATATGCTCTGTTCCATAGTTTGTTATGTTTTCCCCCTCGTGGGTTCTTTTGTTTTGTGAGTTTTGATTTATGTTTGTTATAAATAAATCCTTTCCCTGCATCCCTGAGTCCTCCCTTAAGTATTCCGTGACAACTTGATTTTCTGGAAACATTTAAGGGGTACCAACAATTTTGCCCATGACTGTAAATAAATCTGAATATATTCATAAATAAGTATATTTTTGGTATTTTTATAGTAGGTAGATCATTTTAACATGTCATTTGTGTGGGCACCCCTGGCTTACAATTTATTTGAGTGTCCTTGTTGTAGTGTACCTAAACAATAAAGTACTGAGTAATATTAATTAACAATATGTACATACTAAAGGCCTAGGTTTAAAATGACGAGTTTGTTAGTTAGTTAGTTGCATGTAATAATGCTTACTTTACAAGTCATCATAATAATAGTCCATAAAACGTATAACAAGCACACTGTAAAATAAAGTGTTTCCCAAGATGTCAGTGAGATGAAAGCAATCAATGGGCAAGCAATGTGTTTAGTCCCATGATGCTGTGCAGGCAACATAGAAATTTGCAGAGCATGTTTTTTCTGTCTCTTAAAATGGAAAATGCATTACGCAGTGGTGATATGGATTTGTTGCATGTTACAAATGCAACTTGTGTGCTTGTTTATTTATGTTGGTTAAAGCTTAACTATATGTTGTATCTATTTGAATAAGGCAAGAAAGTTGTTTTTGTTTTTGTTTTTGTTTTAATTCTGAAATTTTTCATAATTGGATTTACATTTATATTTATGCATTTGGCATACACTTTGTTCCAAAGCGACTTACATTGCATTCAAGGAACACATTGAATCAGTTCTTGCTTTCCCTGAGATAAAACCCATGACCTTGGCATTGTAAACACCAATGCTGTACAGAGAGAGCTACAGGAAAACTATAGTTGGATAAATGGCTTTGTAAATAACTAAAGATTGACTGACATAGTTACCTTAAATCCTTAGGTTCTTTACAAAACAAAATATTTAATTATTGCTATTATTTTCTGTTTTTAATTGATGAGTTTGCTGCAGAGGACCTTGAAAGAATGAGGATATTTTGTATAGAAATCAAGAAAATATAGTTTAGATACAATTTGGGGTTAGATTGTCCCACCAGGTGAAAAGCTTAGAAGAACCTCTTGGCACTCTTTCAAAATGTCTACTCTGAGTGTCAACAATAACTCTAAAGACTTGGCAGTTATTCCTCCAAATCCCCAAATATTGAATGCCCTCAAGATATTTCAGTTCAATAATATTTGTTTATATGAGTGTAGGTTACATTATGGCATATGTGAATAAGTAAAGAGATTGCTGTATCGTCATATAAGGGATCTGGTGTGACTTCAAAATTAATAATGGAACAATGGAATATAGTGATTTAAAAGACTTACATATGCACGTTCAATGGCATGACCACTTCAAAATAAATAAATCTCAGTGTATACATCTCAGATCCAATACATTTTTCATACTCAAGTACTTTCATACTTTTTTCTTTCCATTTATCAAAAGCACAGTGTCCGTAAATATGTATAAAGCTAATTTAAAGTTCAGAAGCATGATGGCATTTGAATACATCAGTTGCCTCAGTATTTCAGTTTAGATTTAAAATATAGATCTAACTTGAAATTAAACTAAAATGACTTTCAGAAACCACTCAAGCAGTAGCTTTAGCACCTTTACTCAACTTCTTTGCGACATTTAGTTTTTCCATTTAAAAAAAACACATAGACCTTTATTGGAATAAAGTTTTACCAGCCGTAATAGAAATGCAAGTTACACTGTGATGTAGAATTGTTTCCGCTTATATCATCAAATAGAAGTTTCAAAGAGAAATCTGATGCTTCAAATAATCCATCGTGAAAAATGTCATAAATGGTATGAACAACAAAACTGTAATTGTGACCCATTTATGGTGTCCTTTGAACTGCAGATATGTAAAAGAGGTGTGCGTCTTTTTTGGTGAACCTTTTAATCTTGTCATGCTGCATGAGATTATTAACGCTGTAGGTAACAGCACAAAAGATAACTGCATAACTAAGGGATTTGGGACATCTGTGGCAATTCACATTGTTGACAAGTCTCCTGTGCCCGTAGGCTGTAGTTTTTATTAGATGTTTGAACATAAAGGTAGTGAGTGGTGCTGATAATTTAGACAGGAAAAAAACAGCTCACTCTGAGTGAAGAGTGAAGAGAAAGTTGATCATCTGTGAGAAATGATGATTAAAAACTGACAATGTTAACATACCTGCTATAATTACAGTTAGAAATCATAGATAAGTAACATGGGTTAAAAAGCGTCAAAACACAATAATTTGTAACAGCAAGTTGTTGAGGATGAGCAAATGTGTCTAAAATTTTGGATTCACATGCATTGGAGGCATCACATGCATTATTTTATTTATTTATTTATTTATTTATTTTTTGCGGGTGGGGGCATTTGAAGATAGCAGAACAATTTAATAGACATAAATTAAATCAGAAATACACATTTAGTTGTGCTCAACTCAAAATGATAAACCTAGTGTCAAATCAATGTGTGTTTTGCTGTCACAAGCCAAGGTAAAGATTCTTCAATCGGCGACCGGAGGTCTCAGTCACCTAGCATTTAGAATTGGACGACAATTCTCACATACCTGGACTGATCACTAAAAACCTGCTCCTCATCACTGACTATTTAAACCCCCTGTGTATAATCACTCATTGCAAAGTCTTTTTTGCCCCGGCTACAATTCTGAGTGTAACTCATTTATTCTCAGGGAATAGTAACAGTTATTCGTCTCTTCAATGCTTGCCTACCATTTGTGTTCGCCTGGACTATTTCCTTTGCTGTTTGCTGCCTGCCCCGATCCTCTGTCTGTTATGACTACATTACAGCTACTGGTCTTTACTCATCTGCCTCTGATGCTGTTGTTTGTCCTTGCTTCCCCGACCCATGCTTGACTGTACTCTGTACTCTTTGTTTTAATAAACCACAGATGGATCCCACTCAGCCTGAGTTACACTGGATGCTGGTTGTATTGTATTGCAGTATTGGTTGTTCTGACCATCCCACCAAGTCTCTTTAACGTATTAGTATCGTCAGTACCAATCATCTTCAGAATTTCTGATATAGACATTTTGATTAAAGGAAAACCAAAAACAATACAGTTCCATTACCTAAAAAAATGATATTTTTTAAATAATTTAAATTTAGACAGGAAAGAGGAAGAAATATTGGAGTAGCTGGTTAATGTGTGAAATGTAGGGGGTGATTATGGAAACTACCCAGGTCTAACAACTTTGAGACCTATAGCATGTAGGCTCTTGAAAAATGTTGTTCAGTACTTCATTAGGTCTTTATTCATTTATACAGCAACTCATAATGACAGTTTCAACACCTGATGATTTAAAAGAAAAACTGAAAATAGTGGGGAAGATAGTAAAAACAGAAAATTTCAACCATGCTTTAAATCTTTGATAATCATTCAGAGACATAGTTCACGGTTATAAAACGTTTACACATATAAGCATCATCCTTTGTCAGTGAAAGCACCTCATATACGCTGCATTTCAGGTGTTTTTCAGGTCTAATCTGACTTCGCTCTTTTTTCCATTTCCAGGTCTTTGTCCCGAGGCTAGTCATTCATCAGAATACTTCAAAACCTGGATACATAGAAAAATGTATTATTTTATTGATTTAATTTTCTCTAAGACTGGCCTGATATCATTTATTGAGCATTGCAGGCTTTTGTAAAGAAAGATTAGGCTGTACTAAAGGAAGATACTCAGTAGTGTAATGTAATATTTTCAGTTCTTGGCTAACCATCCATAAATAAATATATAACACCACCTCAGAGACCTACTGATGATCATTACTTCGTTTAACTATCCACTTTCACTGGAGGAAGTATTTTACACCCTATAACAATGGATCTTTAAAGTCAGTCCTTGAAGGCCACTTCTCTGCAGATTTGACCTCAAACCCTAAACAAACAAACAGCCTTTTTACCATTGAAGATACTGGGTTTCCCTCTAATATTCAGCCAAATGTTAGTTGACAAGAAGAGGCTTAGTTTTTTTTTTACTTAGACACAAAGTAAAAAGATAAAACAAATAAAACACCAAACAAAGAAGAAGGCACTCAGTCCGTGACAGACGGATTGTTAACAGTGTGGATATGTATACTGTATACATAAAAACCACATTTGACCGTTATAGAAATGTCTGTCATCTTCGAACGGTCATCATTTCAGATTGTGTTGTCACATTTGAGATAACGTAAAATTGCACAGTCTATGACCGCTGAGAAGTAAGTTCCCAAAGAAGTGGGATAACCTTTCACTGGTAAGAATGTGTTGGTTTGTGTTTTAACTATTATAGGCTTTTAAATTACGGCACATGTTTTTATGTCGTGTTAGCTGACGACTTTGTCTTGTCTTTCATCTGCCATTGAAGAAAGATATTCTTACATGAGTATAACTAACAGTAAATTTGCTGACAGTAAATTTGGTATTGAATGATTACAGACTGGCTTTGATTGTTTCAATATGCTGGACGACTGATGTAAAGTGGCCCATAGAAACAGCCCCTAATGAGCCCTGGAGAGGAGAATAGTGTCAACAGCACTCAGTGTAGAGACCAGAGTGTATGAGCTTAGCCCCTCCTGGGCAGGGGTGATGAACCAAGGGACAGCCGTCTGGTAGGGAGACAAGGTCTGAAACCCACACTCTTCCCGGCCCCCACGGGGTGATCAAGTTGAAACGGACCCTGCCACATCTGAACAATAGCATCTAGTCAGAGAGGAACTGGGTGGATTTTGAGCCCCAGGGCTGTACACTGCCCTGAGAGAGAGCAGCTTCCCTTGGGCCCACAGGAGGATTTAGCTGTGCCAGTCTGCAAAGTGTATGTGAATGCAAACCCCCCAGATGATTTATGTAGGTGACCTCTAATGAGCTGTCTGACTGGACACCACATGGTGACCCCTGAGGTCTGGGAGGAAGGTCCTGTCGACCATGGAGACAGCTATCATCTCCAGACATTTGATGTGCCTCAAGCTGAGTGTCTGTCCAGGACAGCATACTGCTCTGTGAGGGAAGCAGCCATTGTTAGCATTTTGCAAGGACAAGGTGCTCCATGAATGGGACCTTGGGAAAGGAACCAGGGTTTCTTCCACATGGCCAAGGCACGCAAGCATACCCTTGGATTTTCCTCAGGGAAAGCCCCCTTTGTCAGGATCCTGCCCTGACTATCTTGTCTGTTTTGTCTTTGATTAATGTTTGCCTGTTTGTTTTGTGCCTGAGTACATGGGTTTGTCTTTGTTCATGTTTGCCATGTGGTCCTCTTTTCCCACCTCCTCATTTCCAGTTACCACGCCCCCTTGTCTAGTCCTTGTTTGCTTGAGTGTGTTCACTTGTCCCTCATGTGTTCTGCTCCCTTTATATTGTGCTCCTTTCCCTCATGTCTTTGCTGGTTCATTTTGTGTACGTTGTGGTATATGGTCCTGTTTCTTACCAGAATCTTTACGGTATCTTAGTCAATCATTCTAGTTGTGAATAGTTACTGCTTTTTGTTCTTGTGTTTTCGTTATTGTTATTTTGATGTTCTTTCAAGTCTTGTTCTAGTTAGTTCTTGCCTTTTTGTTATTACAGTTTTGTTTTCTCTTTTGATTTTTAAATTAACTTCTACTTATAATCTTCTCTCTGCAAAGTTGTCCTTTATGATTTTGTCTTGTTATCATAGTCATAGTTTATTTCTCTAGTTTCAGTTTCATGTTGTCTTGTCTGTTCCTGCCGCGCACCCTGAGAGTTCCTGACCACTGTCCCTTCCACCTGGCAGCAAGACTGCGTTATCTCCCAGGACGGGTCTCAGTGGTCATCATTCCTTGCCTGTCTTTGTCGTTGTTACGCCCCGCGGCTCAAAAGGGACGTAACAAAACTGGGACACACAAGAAAGCCAATGTTTTAAAGTAATTGTTTAATTAAGTTAAAGAAACTCAATACAAAACAGTGACATGTTGCATTCAGTTGTCAGTAATGTCATGCAGGGTGAATGAATGAATGAATGAAAGAAAGAAAATGTAATGTGCTGTAATGTAGGGTGCCATGCAACCAAAGACATAATCAATCAAATCATGTTGGCCGCCATCTTCCATTCATCTTGCACCTTTTAAAGGACAGAAAGGGAAGTTGTCCACAGGGGTCAGCAATGTGATCACAAGCTAAGAGGGCGGAGTCCTCATTGACTAATGAGGAAGCCACACTGACGACACGGGTCGTCACACTCCCCCCTTAGGACAGGGGTCTGTCAAGAATCCCTGCAAACAGCCAAGACAATTAAAACAACAAAGTACACATAAGGCACATAATGTGTTTGCCACAAGATTCACCTGACATACTGAACACCAAAGAAAGAGGTTTGTAAGAGATGACACATCTCTAACCAACTGAATGTCCATAACTGCTCTTTTTGCAAAGGAGACAAATGGGAAAGATACTTTAATTTTTCCAAACGTTCAGAATCCTTCAAAAGTCCTCCTGAAATATCATCATCTGGTCTTTTAATCTCACGCTGTGTTTGCCCAGAACAATAGTCATCTCCAACATTGTGAAGATTCCACTTTCTTTTATTCTCTTATCAATCAGTTTTATTTCATAATATGCAGCAATTTCCAAAAGTTGATCTTTTGTGCATTTATCAATCAAAACCTGTGAAGGTGATTCAACAAACTTCTCGACATTAGCCATAAGCAAACAAACCACTGACTGAAAGTAACCCACATGTGCAATCAAAAACCTGGAATTTTAACCCACTATCTAACTCTTTAGAATAAGTCTAACTACCTACCTCAACCCTAGTCTTCATGTGGATGGCGGGGGAAATTTTAAGTACAATAACCCAGTGGGTGGAACTGCAAGCAGTTAAACCAGCGACAATTCTCAACACCATGGAAGTGCTCCCAAGACAACTGCTTTACCCGCTTTCACCACAACACTACAAAAACAAAAAACCCGATATGTCTCAAAGGAAACACATCGCTTATCCTAACAAGGAAAAAATTCCAAGTCAAAAACAATATTGCACAAAAGGAGACTTACCAGTCTGTGTATCCAAACAATTAGGCTACCGAAGAACTGCACCAAATGCTTTCCGGTGTCCCAAAGCACTGCAATGCCACAACGTAAGACGACAAACCAAACAAACTCAACTATTTCCAAATTACAAACAAACTATCAAACCAAATTACTAAGAATCGGACGAGCCCCCACTTGTTACACCCCGCGGCTCAAAAGGGACGTAACAAAACTGGGACACACAAGAAAGCCAATGTTTTAAAGTAATTACTTAATTAAGTTAAAGAAACTCAATAAACAGTGATGTCGCATTCAGTTGTAAGTAATGTCATGCAGGATGAATGAATGAATGGATGGATGAATGAATGAATGAATGAATGAATGAATGAATGAATGAATGAATGAATGAATGAATGAATGAAAATGTAATGTGTTGTAATGTAGGGTGCCATGCAACCAAAGACATAATCAATCAAATCATATTGGCCGCCATCTTCCATTCATCTTGTACCTTTTAAAGAAGAGAAAGGGAAGTTGTCCACAGGTGTCAGCAATGTGATCACAAGCTAAGAGGGCGGAGTCCTCATTGACTAATGAGGAACCCACACTGACGACACGGGTCGTCACAGTCATCTACCTTGCCCTGCTTGTTGAACCTTCACAAATCACTTCCCCTATTGTGCCTTGTCTTCAGTTGTATAAAAACCTCTCATTTCATTCTGCATTTGCGTCCAATCTTTGAAAAACCCTGACACCCTGGTCCTAAGCTACTACTGCAGGGGCACGCTGCTGCCATCAGACCCAACAAATTCTGGAACTGTTTCACATTGAGTTACTTGCCTAGTTTTAGTTGTTTACGATTGATAGGATTTATTCGATGTATGTCTGGGAAAGAAGCGCATCGAAACTGAATCCCATACCACATATAAAAACTGTGGCGACTGATCTAAAATCAACCCATTGATGTATTTCAGGATGCATTTGCCTCAAAGAAGTAACGTTTTAGAGCCGTGTCCATGCATTCAGTGACAGTGTGGAGTGATAAAGCTAGCCGTAGGGAAGAACCTGTTATTGGTACACCTTCTCCCCAAAGGCGAACCTCAGGAACTTCCTGTGTTATGGAAGGATGGATATATGGAATGTACATCCTTGAGATCTATAGTAATAAACCAGTCCTCAGATCTGATCTGTGATACAATTTGCCTCAAGGTTGACGTTTGAATCTGGGCTGCATGACTGAAATAATCAGATGACTGAGATTCAAAATGGAGTGCATCCACACCCATCCTTCTTTGGAATGATAAAATACCAGCTGTAGGGACCGGTTTCCCTGTATGGGAAAGGTGCACATTCATCGCATTTCCTCAGCAAATTGTTTACCTCTTTACCAGATCCTGCTTGGGAGCCACCACTGTGTGTAGAACCCCTATAATTAAGTGTGAATGAGACCCCTGAATAACCCTTTCTGATTGCGTGCAGAACACAATTAGATATTTGACAGAAGCTTCCCTGCTACCAGAAATTCTGCTAAGGGAATTCTCCTCTTGAGACTAATCTTTCATTTAATTTTGAGCAACCAATGGCACACCACCAGGGAACAACCAAACTGGCCACTCTTGAACCCTCCTCGGAGGAAGTGAGCATCCCAGTGCCGCTACGGACACTCGCTGAAGTCTGCTGCACCCTGAAGAACACTTTTATTTTGATGTGGCAGGGTAAACAGAATGTGGTGGTGGCGATGGCACTGTGTTGTGAGGTGCTGACCACTTCCCCATGTGGCTAAGAAAACCAGCCTCTCGAGACTGGTCTCTGGTAATCCTCGAGCTATCACTTAACTGCATTGAAGCAGCAACAGGGAACAGCCAAATTGATTGCTCTGAGACCCTCTTCAGAGTGGAGAGTGTTGAAGCCCAACTCAGATAATGACGTTCCTCAGATCTGTCTTACCCCAAAAAGACTTTGGCTGAGACTACTAAAGTAACCAGCCTCTCCAGACTAGTCTCTAGTATGTGTCAAGCGACCAATCCTCTGCCCTGAATGGAGGTACAAAAAGTAGTGGGGTTGGCAAAACAGATGTTGATGAGGTGTTGGCCACCCCCCCTGGAGGGTATTTATTTATTTTTATATATTGATTTCTTTATGCAAGGAGCTGGCTTTGGGGCTGCTCCCACTCAGCAATCCCCTACGAGACCCGAGGGAGGGAGGGAGGGAAGGGATATTGGAATGCCACCGTCTGTTTGGTTTATTTCCAGCGTCTCTTTTCTTTTCTTTTTTATGATGGTAATGAAACTCTGACCTCATCCAGGTCTTTATGATATACTAATGAGGAAAGTGTTATTATGCACTGTAAACTCAGTAGGGTGCCAGTTTCTCCCAGACGTTCATTTAGGTGTTGAGTGTGGGAGAAAGTGTTGCGCTCATGAGGACATGAATGCTCAAATAATTGTATTTATGGGGTGAGCATCTTGCTTCTCACCTTGCCAGTCTCATACTTTAACAAGCAAATGCAAGTCCACTTTTAGGACTCGGAACTGTATAATTGCAGCACCAGTGCCTCCACCTGGGCGGTAGTAACAGATGAGCATGCTTCCAAACCAGGGAAAAAAGGGGTGGATCTAGCAGATTAGGGCAGAGACAAGGCAGAGACTGTCTCTAACCCCTTTGACAGATCTATTTGTGACCTTAGCAACAGAGCCCTGTGGATCGCAAGCCCTAGTACTCTCTCAATGTGCACCAGCGGCAGCAGAGTGTTTGTAATTTAGCACCGTACAAAGCTGACACCCTCGAGCGCGGACTGTGTGCTTTGCTCCCAAATAAGCAACACAAAGATCATGTGTATCCCTGTTTTATGTAAGGAGGAACACACAATGTAAAATGCTGCTCACCATGTCTATTTTTATTTTTCAGATGGTAGACAAACACCAAAACACAATATAAGACAAATGATTTACACATAGCACTATTGCTTTGTAAAGCACTGCTTTAGTTGTTATGCGTCTTATAGTTTCATGGTTCATCACGTCATCCACCTCTGATGAACCTTCACACCACTGGTTCGATTTCACACATGCTTCACAACCCAATCACACAGGGTGTTCTCATAGTGTCAATCAACACAGCGCGACAGTGTCAATCAACACAGCGCGAATTCCCTTAAAAAACAACTCTGAATGATGGGCCCTTACACAGCACTCAGTTTTATGACAATTAAAGAGTTAAGTTATTTTGTTTTTGGATTGATCTACCAAAAAACACACTGCTCAAACATTTTTCCAAGAAGTTTCAGTAAACAAAAACGTCTCAGGTTACGTATGTAACCATAGTTCCCTGAGAGGGAACGAGACGCTGCGTCATCGCTATGGGAACGCCCCCGCGTCATCAACTCTTGAAGCACAATAGAAAACACCTGTGAGAATGACGCGGATGACGTCATGAGCCAGGAACACAAAAGGCCTGCCGAAACCGGCACAGACAGCTTGCGAACGTCTGAAACAAGCGCGGCATGCAGGAGAGCTAGGGCTGATGCTGATGACGCAGCGTCTCGTTCCCTCTCAGGGAACTATGGTTACATACGTAACCTGAGACGTTCCCTTTCAAGGGAACTCGAGCTGCGTCATCGCTATGGGAACGCTATACCAACGCCACCCTAGCGGAGGAGCATGCCCCAAAGTGCTCCATTGGAGATGTTCTGGCACCCTCGGGAAGACCAGTTTCTCACGGCAAGATAGCCTCAGCTAGAAACTTGCCTCACTGAGTGATCTGCATGGCTCGTCGGGCCTCAGCCCCGGGAGAGCCATACCCAATGCTCGCACTGAGCTGCAGACCTCCTGACCCATGACGAGAGGGGAACCCCCGCAGTAAGCGGAACCGCAAAGTGGCCTAGCCCTCCTCTAGCCTCAGCCAGGGAGAAAAAAGACCCCATAAATACTGCAGGAGACCCTCAGCGTGGAGACCGGACTCACGACCTCAGTTGCGAGCCGAAACTCCGCGGCTACGGTAGCCGCCCCCGGCCCAGCAAGGCGAGCCCGGGAAATGCACTTACCAAACACCCCCGGACGCCCAAGATGGAGGCCCTCCGGGGAGGGACCACCGCACCTCAAGCGTGTCGCCAGCGCCAGCCATGGAGCAGCCACCCAGCCACAAGACCGCCAAAATAAACCCGAAGGTAACAAGGCGGAGGCGAGATGAACCCTAAAAATGCATGGGGACTTAAGCACTGCTGTGCTGCCCAGCCCAGAGCTGTAAAGCGAGAGTTGAACCTGACTTGAGGCACTCTCGAAATAGTCTGGTTTGAGGCACTTGCCTAGGGGTCACTGTATCGCCAAGGAGGTCCATCACGCACCGGGCTGCGACAACCGCGGAGCCTAAGCTTAAGCCGCGTAGTAAGTAAGTAGTAAGCCGCTGGAGCTACTGGAGCTACTACTAACGCACTGGGAAATGGCTCCAAAGGAGATATACCACAACCCAGTGACGCGTAGAACCTTCCTCAGAAGGTAGGTACGCCCAGCAACAGGGGAATATCGATGTGCCCGGGACCTCCCGGGCTAACACCGACAACACTCTGGAAACACCTAGGGAGATGGCCCCCCCGAAGGGGATCCAGGCACCCTAGTACACGCGTCACACTTGCTGGCTATCAGGACCATATGCCGGGAGGAGAGCTTGAAGAGGGGCGACTGACTGCCCAAGCTCAGCTGCTAATGACCTGGTGCCAGAGGCTTCAGCCATGGTCACACAGCACACTCCCACCACACCGTGCGTGGGCCCCTCACCTACAGGGAGAGTAAGGCAGCAACATGGATTGCTGACTATACCTAGGAACACTTCCTAGGGAAACAGGGCCACTGCCTGTTACCAGACCCGTACGTCACGAGAGTGCACCCCTCTTGAGGCACACTCAAAATGGTCTGGTTCAAGGCGCCTGCCTAAGGGGTCCATCACGCACCGAGCTACAACAACCGCGGAGCCTAAGCTTAAGCCGCGGCTGGAGCTACTACTACGCACCAGTAAATGGCTCCAAAGGAGATAGACCACAACCCAGTGCCGTGTAGAGCCTTCCTCGAAAGGCGGGTATGCCCAGCAACAGGGGAATATCGATGCGCCCGGGGTCTCCCAGGCTAACACTGACAACACCCCCTTTCATAGAATGGTGAGGAAGAGCAGTACAGGACAAATTAAGTGCCTGGGGCACCGTGCCACTGAGGCACTACCTGTAGACGCGAGGAGAGGCGGTCCCCCCTCAGGAGGACCCCATATCTTTCTGAAATAGCGTCATAAGCTGCCTGCTTCCTTACACCCAGGGCGCGCCAAGACCCGAAGGTAACAAGGCGTAGGCGAGGTAAGCCGAAACCCAACGGGGACTTAAGCACCACAGTGCTGCCCGGTACCAGATCTGTACGTCGCGAGAGTGCCCCCTCTTGAGGCACTCTCGAAATGGTCTGGTTAGAGGCACCTGCCTAAGGCGAGCCTGAACAGTCTCCTCGAAGACTGTCAGACGGGATTGCAAACTACACAGTCGGCGCCCTCGAGTGCGGACCATGCATGACTTCAAGTCGGAAGAAACCGCACGAGGCGTGCTTCCAGGACTTATGTAATGCACGCAATAGCGATCACTGCTAAGCCTCAGCTGCAACAGGACCGAAACCGCGAGCCTGAAGCCTCCTCAAAGACTGTCAGACGGGATTGGGCAAACTACACAGTCGACGCCCTCGAGCACGGACCATGCAACAATAGCCCTCCCCCGCACCTTCCAGTGAGCGAGAATGACACCTCGATGCCGAACTGCTAACTGCCACGACTGAGCCAAGGATCAACAAACCGTTGATGAGGCTCAGAGCATGATATCTTGAAGGCGCAGTGCCCAAACATTAGTGAAGGTGCAGTTGGTAAGTTTGCCATATCTGCGTGCACCGACTGATGACCAATCAGGGACCTGCAGAAAATCTTATCCATTCCTCAGAACAGATAAATAAGTCACATCTGTCTAGAAGATGCTAACAGAATCCAGCTTCTCAGAGCTGGAAAAGTGCATCAGAGTGGGTCTCGAACCCGGGTTTTCTGCATGAAAGGCAATCACAGTGTCCACTGTACCACAATAAACATATTCATTTTAACCAAATCGGAATAATCCGCCACAAGACGTGCTTCCTCGTGAACCCAGCGTCAATGATCGTCGCTGAGCCTCAGCATCAGCGAGATCGAAACTGCGCTCATAATATCTACAGCCAGCGCCGAACGCTGACTGCGAAATGTAGTGCAGCCAGTGAAATAAACACTGACTGAGCACGATACGATGAAAGACTGTGTGCCTCCTGCTTGCGTGGGTACACGGGCATGGAGACACACAGCGCTTTCTTTCTTCTTTTTTCTAATATCGACAATACCTAGCTCCTCGAAACTGGACTGCCGCAGTAGAGAGTTTTCATCCCCCGAGTCTACGGGGCTCATCCTCGGACGAGCTCCGGAAGCCCGGGGGAAGGGGGGTATATCCGGGAGAACATATGTGATCCCCATGACCGGGACCGCCGCAACGCCTCAGCAGCAACGGGACCCATGCCACGAGGACCACGCGCTCTAGCAGCCTCCCCGAAGGTTGCTAGGCGAGAGCAGAGAGTTAGCGGTGGAAACCGCTCACAATCCGCACAGGCACCGCCCTTGAGCGCTGCCAGTGCATGCTCTACCCCCATGCATGACACACGTAACGTGTGCGTATCCCCGCCAGTAACAAACGGGAGCAGCATTCTGTCATACTGAAAACTCTTTCCGAGACATCCTACACAGACTTTCTAGTGCTTGTTGAAGACGAAAAAGCTGTCTGTGCCGGTTTCGGCAGGCCTTTTGTGTTCCTGGCTCATGACGTCATCCGCGTCATTCTCACAGGTGTTTTCTATTGTGCTTCAAGAGTTGATGACGCGGGGGCGTTCCCATAGCGATGACGCAGCTCGAGTTCCCTTGAAAGGGAACTCCAGACAATATGAGATATGGAAAATTATAAGTGATACCACTGAAAACATGGTCTACTTTAACAGCACTGGAAGATCATCACTCTTCTGTTATTACTTATTAATTCTATGTACTTTAGCTTTGAAGTTTACACAAGTAGTTCTTATGTTCAGCAAAATCACTTGTTTGGAGGGAATAAATAAAAGGAACTGATCCTAATCCATCGCATGGCTCAAGTGCTGTTAAATTAAAATGTGAATTATGCATATTCATCGAATGCGAGTCAGGCAATCAAGATGGTATATGATGTCAGAATTGTTGTATTTTAATGTTTGTCAGCCTGTCCAGTTGAACTCACAATTGCTTATGTAAATTAAAAAAATATATTTGATTTAAAAATCTTACCCACCCTCCTCCCCTCCATACTGAAATTATGCCTTTTAATCATTTTAAAATTAATACTATTTAGGTTAGAAATGCTTCCTTATCAATGTATTGATTCCTCTTCCCAATATATTGCCTGATGGAAGTAGTTGAGGCTGAAGAACCTCCCAGTCTGAAAAGGAAATTGTTTAGTTGTGCAGGGATAGATACAATATACTTGTACACTGCAGCAGTAAAGAAAGTCCAGGATAATTCTCTTCATCTCTGCTGACGCCAGGAAAATACGTGCGTCATCACATCTTTGTACCCATACACAATGTCACTATTAAGAACCATACAAACGTTTTTGACCACAGTTGTCTCATAGGTATTGTCCAAGCCAGCTATTTCGAAAGAAAATTGAGGCAATAGTGTTTTTTATGTTTTCTTGCTTTGAAAGTTGTTTTTCTTTTCTGTACAGAGCATGTATGGCCCACGTAACAAACAGTAGAGGATGATATCGTGTCTGTGGTGTATAGTAATAGTAGATGAGACATGAGAATTTAAGACACGCAATAAGGAACGTAAAACTTTAAATTGCCTTAGTATTGAATGGCAGCACGTGTCCCAGATGAATATCGGCTCATTAATTTGGCTAATGACTAATTAAGCAATACGGTTCTAAGGGGTCTATAATGTAAGAGTTAAGGGTGTTCACAATATATAAAATATTATGAACACTAATTTAATTCAATTATAATTGTATTGAAGCAAATTCACAAAGTACCATCCAGCTACTAGAAGGTTGAGTCCTTGAAATGTAAACCATTATCTTTGTGCAGTCATTATATTTTACAAACTGTTGAGTAGGGTCACATGCTAAACCATTATTTATTATGCAATGAAAGCTTTGTATCCTTCACATAAACAGAAATGCTGTTTGGGATCAGGCTTACACAGCAAGGTGATGCTCACGCTGACAACTTTCATATTGTGTAACATACAAATTAAATTGCGTAAGGTTGTTCTAGAAAGTTGTCCCATTAGAAGCTGTACAAAATGTCTTATTCAAAATAAAGGAAACAAAGAAAATGCACACAATGTTACACAAAATAGAAATCTCCTTGTTTATTCTCAGGATTTATTCTACTGCCATGAAATAGAGACTATTTTACCAATTAAATTACATTAAATTAAAGTAATACCTCTGTTATGAGATGACTCAAGGAGGAACGTGGAGACAGCAGGATTCCAATCAAAAGTAAATTTAATAATAATAATAAAAAACCAAAACCAAAGACTTTAAATACAAAACAAAGAAGCACACTTGTGCAAAAAACTAAACTTAGACAAGAACTCAGGAACTCGAGAAAACAGGCAGACCATCAACATTACAACCTTAAACTTCATTAACAACTGACAAACACCAGGGAAATGCACAAGTGATTTATACACAAAGGGAATCAAGAAGAAGAAGAAGAAATGTTACATTTATATAGCGCTTTTCCAGAGCTCAAAGCGCTTTACATAGTACGGGGGAATCTCCTCAACCACCACCAATGTGATGCGACGGCAGCCATATTGCGCCAGAACGCTCACCACACACCAGCTTATTGGTGGAGAGAGACAGAGTGATGAAGCCAATTAGAGTATGGGGGGGGGGATTAGTAGGCCATGATGGGCCAAGGCCAATGGGCAAATTTGGCCAGGATGCAACACCTGGGAGATTAACGAGCAAGTGATTACAAGACAGGTGCAGGGAGTGAAACAATAACCCGATGGACAGGAAGTGAAACGATGACAAGACTGACAGGAAGTGACAAAGAAGACCCAGACAGACAGGAACAGTGTTACATAACGCCCCCCTTCCGGTAGGCGCGTCCTCGCGCCGACCAGGTGACAACTGCGGAGGGTGGGCGGGGGACCTGGAGGGGGACAGAACAAGACTCGACAGACAGGATACCAGAAGGAACCCAAAGGAGACAGAACAAGAACCAAAGCAAAACTAAGTGCAAATGATCATAAAAGAATAAACAGTCCTAAATGAAAAAATAACAACTCAAAACACAGTCCTGACATATGAAAAAAAAAAACATGAGTCCATGGAGGAGCGGGAAGGATGAGCCAGGCAGGCTCAGGCAAGGCCGGTGGGTCAGGTGGTGCCGGGGGGGTTAGCCAGGCAGCCTTAGGCAGGACTGGCAGGTCAGGTGGCGCCGGGGGAGTGAGCCAGGCAGGCTTAGGCAAGGCCGGCGGGTCAGGCGGGACTGGCGGGTAGAGCCAGGTTGGCTCCGGCAGATCAGGCGGTGCCGGCGGGTTGAGCCAGGTGGCCTCTGGCAGGGCCGGCGGATCAGGAGGATCCGGTGGGTCAGGTGGCACCGGTGAGTTTCGCGGTGCTAACCGGCAGAGTTCAGACGGGCAGAGTTCAGACGGGCAAAGTTCAGGCTGCGGTGGCTCGGAGACCACCGGAGGGTCCGACCGTGAGAGCAGTCTCGCCGGCGCCGGCAGGGCGAGCAGTCTCATAAAATCATAAAATATAATGCCATAGTGTCATTTACTGCACAACCAGCCTTATTTGCCCAGCATCCACATCACATTATTGGTGTAAATCACTATTTCCTGTTATTCAATGATGGATGCCTAAATGAATTGAACATGCAAAACATCCAGTTACTATGGCAGAGACAAAAGACAGAAAGAGGAGAGGTGCCAGGAGCTGAGGGACTTGCTCCACTGAGTTTATCTCGACAAAGTCGGTCCAAAAAGACTGAAAAGATGCTGATAACCATTCGCTGTATCGCTGCCATAGTTTGATCAAACTCTCAAATTCAATCATTGCTTTTAAATAGACTCCTTAGCCTTATAGTGTACATTAGCCAGCTGATGTAACATTAGATAATACAATCAAAAAGCTAACAGCCATCAGTGTACTGACAATTTCTTTTCTTTGCATGAAAACACTTCAGTTAGCCTAATTTAACATAGGTGTATTACAGCTTCAGAATTATATTCATATCGACTGAGATGTAAAGAAGCACAGCGGTGGCCACTAGCGGAGTGAACTGACAATAGTGATCAATTATATCAAAAAGGGGTCTTTATAATATATACAGTACATATAAATAATACCCTTATATTTCCTTTGAAAATAAAGCAATAACATATTTGGTTTATATTTTGTTTTGTCTACTTCAGAAAACATGCTACTGCTGTGTTGGTGCTGGCAGAATAATATATGTGATTTATTATTTATCAGAATTTGCTATTGATGGCAGAGATTTGTTTCTTTTTTACAATTAACCGACCAATTAAAATTTGAAAATTTAAAATTTAAAATTTTGAAATTTGAAAAGTGTGTCTGAAGTCAAACTACATTTATCTCACTGTCGGTGTCACTAGCTTTTTCTTCTCTGCAGCTTTGCACTTTCATTGCCCAAACACCTCCCCTCTGAGTCGATTCTCTGGACTTCCTTACCCTTAGCCAGGAGGATTGAACTTTTCTCAACCATTGCTTCAGTTCCAATGAAGGAAATGGGAAATGGGTTTAATGCCAGAGTCTGAGCCCTTAACTACTTTATTGATCTCTCTCAATGTCACAGGAAGAAAGAGGCTCATTTAGGTGTTGATCTTATCATTAATCAGTGCCGGAACTGTCATTCACAGAGCCTCTAAGAGCACAGCTGATGTTCTTGTTCCTCACTTAGTGTTTGAAGAATAATAGAAATAAATTCAAACAATAATTTGGATAGATACATTGCATACATTAAGTGTTTCCCAGTTGGGTCTTTACTGTCACCATCATAGATGTCTTAACTCTTCTGTTCTGTTGAGACCAGCTTCACCTCCAGTCATAGTGGCAGCACTAAAGTGTTCAAACGTATATATAATTATGAAATAAATCTGTCCATCACTAAAGGCCATTGCAAATGTAATTATGTTCCCTTCATAATTAAAATTGTCCTTGTATAATTCGAAGTTTTTCAAAGTACAGTGGAGTTCACTTATCTCGACTCACGGTTAACTCGCCAATACTATTATGTCGACGTTTTTGATGTGGAACCGCCAAACTCCCTATTTGTCTTAGTATTTTCTTGTGGGTTATGTCGATTCTTTTATGTTGTCGAATCCTAGTATCTAGAGCAAAAACGAGGGACATATATGCCACTTCACATGGTTATCTTGTGACTGAGAGTTCACTGCGCATGCGTTGAGTTCGCGTTGCAGATCCCCCAAGATGCAGCAGAGCAGGAGATGTTCACTCCTCCACGTGCAAATGAATCACGCACATCCGTCAAGCCGCCGCTGGCTGATTACGCAATGGCAGTACAGGATGTCAAATGTTCTTTGTCTAAAAAATAATTAAATCACTGCACAAATATAAATCACTGCATTTGTTTGACTCACACAGCCTCAGTCACGTACTCTCGTCCACTGTGTGTGTGACTGTCTGTGACAAAAGCTAACTAGCTGCTTGCTTATCATGTCTCAGTCAAAACTGAACACCCAAAAATACAGGAAGGAGTGGGAATCAAACCCTGAATTCCAAGGCTGATTAAAGCCGTTTCTTGGTGTTAATACGCGGGCATATTTGTTAGACAGACATAACGCAAGAAAGTATGCAATCTAGTACAGCCACACACAAACACATCCCTGCTTCTGTTCTGACACGGTCTGCTCAGAGCCGCCGCGGACTGAAGAACGGATTGAAGGCTATTAAAAGATGGGACGAATTTGTTGAGAAAGAACATTAGACAGACAGAACACAAGAAAGTATACAATCTAGTACAGCGTGATGACCTCACGAATATGTTATGACTGTTTACGCTGTGAGTGAAATTGTGTTTGCAATGTTGGAGAATATAATTAAAGGTTTGTATGGAGAATGGAAGGTGTTTTTATTGTATTCTGGTAAATCTCTGCTGTTAGTTGCTGCACAAATGCCTTTTGTTGTTAGAAACATATACAGTGTGTGTACATTTTTATAGCATGCCGATCGCTTCATCAAATAAATCGCCATACTGGCTGTTGGTTATCTCGATCATCGATTATCTCAACGCTTTTTTGCAACCGCCGAGGCCGTCAACATAACCGGATTCCACTTTACTTATATATGAGTGTTTATCATTTAATTTCTCAATGAAATGCAGACAAAAATTAACTAGACAAGTATACATATCCTGAATGACAGGCTGAATATTTGTATTAGAATCACAAAATTAATCATCAATCATAGCTTACATTGTGTACCCAAAATCTATGTGACGCCTAAGCAATGGGAGATCAGACCACTAGATTCTATATGGCAGACGCATAAACCACACGTTGCCCTGGCAAACAGGTTCCGAGCCACTTCCATAAGATTTTCTTCCCTCGAGAAGAGAGCCAACAATAGTGGAGCTAAAACTTTGATTTATCTACACATCGGGATAATTTATAAACGAACACTGTCAGCCCCCTATCTAGAGCTGACGTGGATGCCCAAACAAACATTACATAAATCATGTGTATCCCCCCTAATAATGTAGTGAAGCCAAGAAGGAACACACGGTCCAAAATGCTGTTTGCTCACCATAATACTTGCTTGAGACAAACAAACAATGAGCAGACGAACAATTTCGCACAGAACGCTTGCTGCACCCTATCAGAAGCTGACATTGTTTGGTCTGGGAGCACTTTATAGCTTCCTGGTCATGATGTCACCCTCCTGTGATGTCCTGTCTCACCATTGGACTGATTTCACGTGCTTCAATACGCAATCACACAGAGGCATTCCCACAGCGTCAATTCTTGATGCCGTATCTTGTTCCCTTTCATGATTGGTGTATTATTGACAAAAGATAATTTTGATGTAATGGGGAAAATGATGAAATCAACTAAATTTATTTGTTTGGTGGTGGTGGTTTGTACACAATTTTCTTAACATTTCTTATTCGTAATCATCTAATCAATGACAAGGCAAAATATAAACGTTGCAAAAAAAAAAAGCACATTACTTAATTGTACATTCAAATTGGCCTTCACATATGATTAATCAGAAAATAAATAAAATATTTACCAAACTCCCTCTGAATCATGCACAGTGGGCTACATTGTCAATTTGAAAATGATTAATGAAAACAGCTATTCCAGTAGACTTGGATCTCAGTGGGCAGACATTTCCGCAACAAATTATTCTAGAATAAATCAATTGCAAGTTCTAAATGCCTAAAATAGAGCATGAGACAGACAACATTTTCATAGGCTTGGATGCTCCATCCTGTCTACTGGGGCACAGCTTTTTTCCCCCAAAAATGTACACTTGTGCCAAAAAGAGGTATAACTGTGTTGATATCTTCTTCCAACTAAGCCATGTCAGCCCAGGACAAATTTTTTTAAGCTTATTTAAATAACATACCACCAAACTACCATGCTGTTTAAATGGTCATTTAAATGTCTGTTTAATTCTGCTAATGACATTGCTAAAACTCTAAATGTATCTAAATGAGACAAAAATACATAAAGGGCTACATTCCTTTAAAATTCATAAAGGAATAAATTTCCCGAGACAGGGTCCATCTCACACAAATTTTTCCCAACACTGGCCCAAAACACTTTTCCCAAACTGTGGTTTGCAGGACTAGTACCGCTCCTAGATGGAGTCCATTTGGAGATTCCAGTCAGGAGGAACCTCCTGTCCCAGGCAGCAGGTTCAATTCTTCACCCCTGCCCAGAACTGTGGAGACTTTGGACTTGGCCTTTGAGGGGGTCCAGCTCTTAGAATCCGGTCTCTCTGCGAGCACTGGACACTTGCGTTCATAGGACTGAGCCCTGGTATAAGTCTGACCAACTCTTTGTTTGCTTTGGAACCCGCAAGAGGTCCAAACTCACCATGAGCTGATGGATTGCCAGCCTTCCCCTATAGTCATCCATGCCCACTTCATCAGGACCGTGGCTGCCTCTAAGGCTCTTCTGGCAGGGGCTTCTCCCTTGCTGACGTTAATAATAATAATTAATTACATTTATATACTGCTTTTTATAGACACTCAAAATGTTTTACATGGAAGGGGGAATCTCCTCAACCATGTTTGTGATGCGGTAGGCTGGTCCTCCGTCATCATTTTGACCTCAACTCCGCTCTGGGAACGAGGGTGCTCTCGTAGTGAACTGCGACACATCTGCCTCCTCCGTTGGTACATCTTTCCCCTAGTGTAGCACGCAGCACAAGATGCTTTGAAAGGGAGCGTCTCAGGTTATGTGTGTAACCATAGTTCCCTGAAGAGGGAACGAGCGTCTTTTGCCTCTGTGCTTGCTTCAGACTCATTCTAAGCTGCTGCTTCCGATTTCCGGCACCCTTTTATGATCGCAACACTAAATCACACAATCATTCGATCGATTTCACAGTTCTTCACAAGACTACATGCCAAGGCATTCCCACTAGCGTTTCAACGCAGCTTCTCATTCACTCTTCAGGTAACTATGGTTACATACGTAGACGATTCTTAATTTGAGAATTTTTTTAATTTAATTTGAAACCATTATAATATTATAATCTTTTTTTATGTGGTGCACTCTGTGAAGTTTATAATAAACATATATGTATTGGTACACACATATATTATATAAACATCAACTTTTATGTTACATGTGATTAATCACAATCAATCGATTTGACAGCCCCAACAGAATTTGGATAAGAAAGTTATCTCATCTATCTTTTGGAAAACCTTTGTTTCATCGGTATGTTTATGATGGCTTAAAATGTTTCCTATGTAATCAGTCCACTTTTGAAACAAAGCCTGCATGTTTATGTTTTGTTTATTCATTTTGAGAAATATGTTCAATCCATTTTTCAAGTGAGATGACTAAATACATGCTTATGTTTAGAACTACTATAACCAAAATGTTTACAATGCACACATCTTTTGCACCTTTAATCACAGTTTCTCTCAGTGTGGGGACAGGAGAGCTGCCAGTGAATAAATGAGAAAACGAAATTGCTTACATTACATATGAGATTTTTTTTTAAATTTAATCATAATGAGCTGATTTACTAGTTACTAGTTAAAATTAATCTGATTATATGACTTGCAATGGTTGAAGTTATTCGTTATCCCAAACACTGTAAAGAACCAATTTCATCAAGAAAGCCCTGATGACATTCTGCAGCAGTTTTATCAGTGAATGCATCAGAATCATTCAGCTCTTAAATGTCAGCTCTAGATTTAGAATTGTAAGTTGCCACAGGGGCGATATAACATACGGAAATTCCTCCAGGCACCTCTCATATTTGGAGGATCACAATGGTTTCTTTGAACATAGAAACGGTTTCTTCAAGAACCCTCCCATGACTCATAAAGCTTGTGAATCAAAGTCAACAGAGAGTATCGTATGAATATCATCATCAAATTACACTGTTGTGTCAGCAGTACACATTTTTTATAACATATATTTAGTAGTTAAAAATAGCCTATTAACAAAATCTGAACTTCATACTTTTTTTTATTAATATTGTTTGATATTAATATTTAATTAATTACACCTAGAAAGGACTTCTTCACCCCAAATGATCTTTTTTAAAACAAACAAACAAATAAACACGGCAATACAGCACGCTAGCACCATAAAACAGTCCATATGATTTGTATAATGTATTTTTAAAGTCTTCTGAAGCAATATGCTAGCTTTGTGTGCCAAACAGACTATAGCTTTAAGCCTGTATTTGTTGAAAATGTCTGTCACACCTGCCTGAACGTACCAATATGAATGTGAACCATTAGACTGCACAGCTTCAGAATTTTCACAGTTTCTGAATCTGCTACTGAATTTCTGATGATAGAAATATTTACTTCCTGGAGCAATCTTTTATGATTTTAAAATACTTTAACCATTGCTTCAGAGAAATGTGTCAACATTCTAATATTAATGTTTAAAATCAAACAAAACATCCTGCCAATATTTTTATATTTTATATATAGAAAATATATTTTACAGAAAACTTATTTAAAACAATATGAAGTGACTCATAGAGCAACTTTTCTTGGTTGGTTCATAAAATTGGGAAAAGAGAAATGTGGGTAATGTTGGTTTTTTTATCATATACAATTATATAATGTAACTTTAAGAGAGTAACTTGGATACTTTTTTAACTTTTTAAAATTATTTTATTATAGATTCTGGTGTTTCCGAAAAAAAAAAAAACATTTTAAAGAGTCAAGATTACATAACACAATTATTTTCCATCTTAAAATGCTTTGCATGGATTCTGTTTGAACAGTTGACACGGAAGTACAGAGCACATTCATGTTGTGATTGTGTTGTCAACATGAAATACTTACCTTCAAACAGCATCATGATCACAGAGGCGCACGAGTAACATGTGGGGGTTTCTCCGCAGTCCCATGCATGAGTGCTGGGCCAGCTTCAGATGTGCATGCTTCATAGTGAAAACTCGCGCTGAGACAGACATCTCAAGAGCTTAACTCAGTCGGTGAATGATGATGAAAAGAACAAGCAGAGAAGAATGAAATGCAGAAACTTATTTCTGACCTGTTTTCCTGTCTTCTGTTCCAGTTTTACCAAGTCACACATGTGGAAACCCAGGTTTGATACCCAGAGGAATTATCCATGGGACCAGGTACAACGTTGGTGACAAGATCCGCTACAGTTGTGTGATGGGATATGTTTTGGAGGGACATGCAGTGCTCACGTGTATAGTGAGCCCAGGAAGTGGTGCATCATGGGACTTCCCCGCACCATTTTGTAGAGGTAAGATGCTCTATGCTTACATGGATGAGTTATGCAGGGTTTCCACAGTCATGTGCTTTCAATAACATGCTACTCCTACTTTTTCTGTAGTATATGGTATACTTTACTGGATAATGTATAACACAATTATCAGTATTAAACAGATAAAAACAGGATGGGTATGGTATTCAAGGAAAATCCTTTCACGTAGTGGCCCTGTTTGCAATGCCTCTGGACAGCTATTTCGGGAATCCAAGACCAAATTCTGTCAAACTGAATCCTTGCACTGCATCAAGTTGACGCTGTGGGAGCGCTCTCCATGATTGTGTTGTGAAGCACGTGTGAAATCAGTCCAATGGTGTGACAGGAAATTAGATGCAGGTGACATTACAAACCAGCAAAATATAAAGCATGCACAAACAGTGCAACACTAGCTTCAGTGATGTGTCGTGAAATTGTGTCTTGTTTAGTGTTGTCTGTAACTCATAAGCATTATATCATTATTTTGGTGAGCAAGCAGCAGTTTGGGTTGTGCCCTATCCAAGCTACATATGATGCATTTGTTGGGGAGTGGAGCATGCAACCAGAGTGAGCATTATAAACAGCTTCCATTACGGATCCGCCACCACCGCCTGCTGCTCTTCGAGGAGGGCACTGGGGGTCGTGTTCCTCATGGCTCTGGTCCCACTGCTACCAAAGCTCAGCAACGAATCAGGTCATGAGGATCACAAATGGATAAAGCAGAGGGGTTAGAGACTGACCAAGCCTTGTTTCTGCTCTCACCTGCCTTTTCTCAGGGTTTGGAAGCACTTGTTACATTCTCTTCCACCCTGAGTGAGGTACCAGTGCTACAATAATGCTACAGTTACTAGCTCTGAGGAGTTAGATTTTCTTAGTATTGATGCAGGAGATGTTGAGGACATGCTCCCTCATTCTCCTGCATATGAGCTGGTTGGAGATTGTGACTCATTTTCTGAGGAACAAGGGAACATTTTCTGCCCTCTAAGTCACAACCTCCTCATCGGCATATACTGACATATGCTTAGTGTGCAGATTGTGGAAGAAACCAGTCTCCTATTGCGAGTATAGTGCACAAACATTTCATCGATAGTAGAAGAACAACATTTGTCAGAACAATGTCGGCTTTGGTGGGTAAAGTTACACTTCACACTATCACTGTTGAAAGCCTACCAGGCTAATTTGTTAGAAGACCTAGATGAGTAAGATCATTTAGCAAGCTGTATCGGGCCACAGATCTTTCTCTCAGGGCCACCAAGGAGACGGCCACAATTTCATTGGCTATGTTATGGCTGCCCTGACCATAGGGAGACATGTTTAGCTCAACGGTAGTACCGTCAAGGAAAAAGATAAAAACCTCTTCATGGATCAACTTTATCACCAAGAAGGCTGCAAGAAAGAGGTCCTGATGCCAATGGCACTAGACCTCTGAGGGCAGTCCCATCAGCGGAGGGAAATGGTTAACACCTATTACACGGTGCCCATTTTCACCTAAGTGCCCTCACTGGGGACGTTCTGCCAAAACTGCACCTTGGGTCACATCTGTCTCCAACAAGCTCATATCTTAGTGTCCACTTGGAAACGTAGTGGTCCTAGGATGTTCGCCCCTTTGAGGACAGTCCCAGACTGACCAGTTCGGTTGTTCCCTCTTACTTCAGAGCGCTGAGTTTGTCACTGGAGTGACACCAGAGGCCAGTTGTAATGCTCGGGGGTAACTGCGAAGACGAGATGGACTAGAACTGAACTCAAGAACTCACTTTATTAATATCAAACAAAAACACTTTAAATATAAACAAAAGCGGCACAGGTTGTGCAAAACTCAAAAACACGTACAAAAAAAAAGACTTGACAATAAATATAAAACGGTACATCATGTGCAAACCTTGGTATAACTCGGAAGGGGAATTTCCACACAAACATGACAACAGGAACACATCCACATGACGTTAACCAAGGAAAGAGACACAGGAATAGCCATAGGGTTAAATACACTTGGAAATGGCGATCACCTGAGGGAAACTAATGAACTAAGTGACGAGACAGGTGCAGGGAGGGTACGAAACATCGAAATGACCCGGAAGAAAAACAGCACACCAACCGACAGTGACAACGAAGACTCGACAAACAGGAAGTGACAAAGACCCGACAGACAGGAAGTGCACTAATAACACGACAAACAGGACAAATGGTAAACACCAGTCTTAATAGACTGGTTCCCTTAGTAGATTTTTTGACAGCGTGAAAGCTACTACCAAATATATCTTGTTGGAGCCTGTGCACAGTCGAAAAGAGGTACACAATACAGTTCAGGTCTCGCCTTCCCAGATTTATAGCGATCCTACTTGATCTCTGGTAATGGAACAGGAAGTAAAAACATAGAACATAGAACATGAACTTCCCTCTGACAGAGAGACCGGTGGTTTGAAGCGATCTGAAGCAATCAGTCATGCAGCTCACACTCAAAAGGTTAAACCTTGAGACAAATCGTGCCACAGACCAGATCCGGGGACTGGTTTGTCACGGTAGATTTCAAGGACATTTCTACTTCCTTCCACGACAGAGGAAGTTCCCGAGGTTTTGTTTTGAGGGCAATGTACACCAATATCTGGTCCTTCTTCTCAGTCTTGTATTATTAAAACTTTCACCAAATGCATGGATGTTATTGTTTCTTCAGGGCATCCACCTTTTGAACTACATCAACAATTGGTTTTACATTTTATGCAGTTGGCACACCCTTTTATCCAAAGTGACTTACATTGTATTCAAGATACATATTGACATTCTAATCAGTTCTTTCTTTCCCTGGGAATTGAACCCATGACGTTGATGTTATAAGTGCCACAATATATTGTTTTAGCTATACGAAAGCTGCATTTGGTTGGTTTATCAGTTACCTTTTAACTTTTAACTTACCTTTTTTCAGGATTACTTTTTTAGGCATGGTGTGGGATTCGGTTACGATGCTAGCACGTCTATAAAGTTAGGCCAGCCACTCTATGTAAAGCAGTTCCAGAGACTGTTGGGAACAACATGATAGCTTTTGGCCTGCTGTATATGAGACCTTTGCCGTGGTGACTCAGGACCAGGTCACAGTTGTAACTTAGGCATTTCTTATTGTACAGCTATTTGGCTTTTCATAATGTGTTATTTCAGACTAGTCAATAGAAAATATATAAAACTCACTTCTAAGTGTATACTTTATTGCACTTTAACTATTTACATCTGTAGATTTCAATTACAATACATATCTTTAAAGGCCACTTCATACACAAACCTTCCAGTTTTTTTCAGAAATATATTCTGATGGTTTTTACAGAGGTGTTTGTTCATATAACATTTTCAGGATTTTACCTTTGTCAAAAAAAATTAAACACGAATGTTGAAACCAAAGTGTGAAGCTTGATTCCAAGTCCAGATTTCTGTCCTAGAAATGTATGCAAATTAGTACAAATTATTTGAATAAATTAATTTGAATATTAAAAAATATATTTTAAAACATGTGATGCAACAGATGTGTGCAATTCATAATGTAATCAATCAGTTGAGGAAGAATACAGTGATGTGCACTAGTTATGTTTTAGGTCTATTCTCATGAGGTGTTCTTGCCTTTTCCAATAAGTTTTTCAGGTAGATTTAAAAGTAGTATTCAGGTGAAAAAAATAAAGTAATCAAATGTAAAAAGTAATCAAGTAAAGTAATCAAATGTAAAATAACTATGCAGTGTTATTTTTTCCTCACCAGCATTTACACAAAAGAAAAGAAAGTTGCAAGTCACAAAACTTCCATGGCCCCAGAATATTTTGTTGTATGAATATCTGAGCATGCAATATATCAAAAGAAAGAACAGAGACTCTGGTTTATTAATAAATAATTGTTCCATTTTTTTGCATTCATATTTTCATTACAACTTGAATGTGGACAAGTTTCATAAAAGAGTAGATCGAATCCATAAACAGCCCCAAAGCTTGCCAAGTTCTATACCTCATCCTGGGTCGACATTTTATTCTATAAAGATTGGCAGTTTTGATTTATATGCTGTATGATGTTTGATGATTGCGTTATTTTATATGTGCATAAGCAATGCTTTCATCGCTTGTTTCTTCTTTTTCACCTTTTTCAAAAGATCTGAAGATTCTGTACTCTTTCAGAAGATCCATAATATCTCCCCTATTGCATAACATTGAAAACATGGATTGGCTGAAGTTTCTGTCAATGGCGGGCAAGTGCCCTAAATTACGTAAAATTTTGTAAATTGTGTGATAAGAGTTAAAATAAACAATATAGATAGGTATGATAGGCTAGGAATTTTGTGCGTATTTGTCCATATGTTCAATCATGATAAAATGTGAAAATGAAGACTCCAAACAGGAATCCTAAAAATGTAGTATTGTTGATTTCTACATAGTTTAATTTGACTAACTGCACGTTTGCCTGTTTTTTGTTTTCTTTTATTCTTTGTTTTTTCAGCTGAAGGTTCATGTGGGGGAACATTAAGAGGAACAACAGGCACAATATCAAGTCCACACTTTCCCTCAGAGTATGAGAACAATGCTGACTGTACATGGAGTATTCTGGCAGAGCCGGGAGACACCATTGCCCTAGTCTTCACAGACTTCCAACTAGAAGATAGATATGACTTTCTAGAGATCAGTGGCACAGAAGCACCTTCAATATGGTGAGTAAAAGGCCTCCGTTTTTGCATTACAACACAATCTGTTCTCATCTCAGGCCCATGGTAAGCAGCATGGGAATGCTTATTGCCTGGTTGTGCAGTTACAGATTATTAAGTGCTCTGAGTACAAGTATCATAAAACCTGTTAAAACATATTAGAATTGTGTGGACAAATTACAGAAAAGATTAGATGTTCTTGCCAATATCCGGAACTCTAGTTATCACAAAATAATTTGTGTTCTGATCAGTTCTGATAAAACCAGTGGGTGGGGTTTAAAACGAAAGAAAGTGACTTTTCTTGTATATGCCTGTAACAAGGTTCGTTGTGGATGAGGAAGAAGAAGATGGGGTCGGCTGTATTTAAGGCTCGGGGAGTTTTATTAAGATCAAAATCATAAATAAACAACAACTGAAAATGGCGCTTGTGATTCAAAAAAGTCTCCGCTTTTCCAGCCTTAATGCTTTTGCGCCGTCTCTCGCGCCCCGAGCCTCAGTCGCGATCTCTCTCCCTTCCTTCCGCTCCCGCGCTGCTTTTATCCGGTCTCTCCACGCTAGTTACTGCAACGAGACACAGGTGTCTGTCATTGTGCACTTGACTCACTCACGCCCGCTCGTCTCCTGTCTCTCTCTCCTGCTGCAGCCGCCGCTGAACCACGCCCCCCTCGCCACATACCCCCACCGCCCGACTCAGGCCGGGGCACCGACCGGCCTGCAGCCCCCCCCCCCCCCCCATTTCTGGAGAGGAAGTCAGCCACCGCCATCTGCGACCCCGGCCTGTGGACCACCTTAAACTTAAAGGGCTGTAATGCCAGATACCAACGGGTGATCCGCGCATTGGTATCCTTCATGCGGTGGAGCCACTGGAGGGGGGCGTAGTCCGAACAGAGGGTGAATTCCCGTCCCAGGAGATAATAGCGGAGGGTGAGGACCGCCCACCTGATGGCCAAGCACTCTTTCTCAATGGTGCTGTACTTGGTCTCTCTCTTTGAGAGCTTCCGACTCACGTACAGCACCGGGCGTTACTCCCCCTCTATCTCCTGGGACAGGACGGCCCCCAGCCCCCTGTCCGACGCATCCGTCTGCAAAAGAAAGGGGAAAGAGAAATCAGGAGAATGTAACAACGGGCCGCCACACAGAGCGGCCTTAACTTGGGTGAAAGCCTGCTGGCACGGCTCTGACCACTGGACTGGATCTGGTGCCTCCTTTTTAGTGAGGTCAGTCAGCGGGCTGGTGAGGTCCGAATACTTGGGTATAAACCGTCTATAATATCCCGCCAGCCCCAGGAACTGCCTCACCTCCTTTTTGGTCTTGGGCCACGGGCAGGTTGCAATTGCTGCAGTCTTATCAATTTGGGGACGCACCTGCCCATGACCCAAGTGGAAACCCAGATACCTAACCTCCACACGCCCAACCGCACACTTCTTTGGGTTGGCCGTCAGACCAGCCCCCCTCTGCGCCCTCAGGACCGCCCGCAAGTGCTCCATATGCCGCTGCCAGTCCTTACTGTATATGATGATATCATCCAGATAGGCAGCAGCATATGCAGCATGCGGTCGCAGAACCCGGTCCATGAGACGCTGAAAAGTGGCCGGGGCCCCGAACAACCCAAATGGCAGCGTAACGAATTGGTGTAATCCAAACGGCGTGGTGAAGGCGTTTTTTTCTTTGGATAGTGGCGATAAGGGGATCTGCCAATACCCCTTGGTTAAGTCCAGCGTCGAGTAAAAACGAGCCGTACCGAGCCGATCAAGCAATTCGTCAATCCGCGGCATTGGATAGGCGTCAAATTTTGACACTGCATTCACCCTGCGATAATCCACACAGAATCGGATCGAGCCGTCTGTCTTGGGGACCAAGACAATCGGGCTCGCCCAATTGCTGTGGGACTCTTCTATTACCCCCATCTCCAGCATTGCCTCTAATTCTGTCTGAACCACCTTTTTTTTGTGTTCAGGCAGCCGGTATGGTCGGCTTCGAACCACTACGCCTGGTGGAGTCTCTATGGTGCTGTATGAGATTTGTTCGGCCAGGCAGGGGCGAGAAGACGTCTGCAAACTCTGCTTGCAACCTGGCAATGTCAGTGAGGTGCCTCTGGCCCGAGGTCCTCCTCTCCGCTCACTGCCGTCGCCAGCATCACTGACCCCACCTCTTCCCATTTTTTTAGCAGGTTGAGGTGGTAAATTTGACGTGTCCCGCTCCTGTCTGACCGAGCAATTTCATAATTAAGATCCCCTACACGCCGTGTAACCTCAAAGGGCCCTTGCCACTTGGCGAGTAATTTGAAGCTAGAGGTGGGGAGCAATACAAGAACTTTCTCTCCCGGTGTAAATTTGCGGAGTTTAGCGCCCCTATTGTACAGTCTGCTCTGTTTGTCCTGGGCCTGTAACAAATTCTCCATAGATAGCCGCCCCAAAGTGTGGAGCTTTGTTCTCAGGTCCAGCACATACTGAATTTCATTCCGACTGTCTGAAGAACGTCTAATACCCCGCGGGGCTGACGCCCATAGAGAAGCTCAAAGGGGGAAAACCCCGTGGAGGCTTGCGGGACCTCGCGCACTGCAAACAAGAGGGGCTCTAACCACTTATCCCAATTTTTGGCGTCCTCGTGAACGGACTTCCGAATCATGGTTTTCAATGTGCGATTAAATCGTTCCACCAAGCCATCTGTTTGTGGATGATAGACGCTGGTGCGAACCGACTTAATGCCCAACAATTCGTAAAGCTCACGTAAAGTTCGTGACATAAACGCCGTGCCCTGATCAGTGAGAATCTCTTTCGGGATTCCCACTCGGGAGATTATTCGGAACAGTGCGTCCGCAACACTTTTTGGTGAAATGCTGCGGAGGGCTACTGCCTCCGGGTATCGTGTCGCATAGTCCACTATCACTAATGCGAAACGATGGCCCCGTGCGGATCGTTCTAATGGCCCGATGAGGTCCATACCAATTCTCTCGAAGGGGACCTGCATGAGCGGCAGGGGGCGCAATGGCGCTTTTGGGGTGGCCGGTGGATTCACCAACTGACATTCACGACAAGCCGCACACCATCTGCGTACATTCTCGTGAATGCCCGGCCAGAAAAATCGGGTCATGAGACGATCTAGGGTTGCTGCCTGTCCCAGGTGGCCCGCCATTGGATTACAATGAGCCGCCTGGAAAAGCATTTCCCCGCGGCTTTTGGGTACTAACAACTGGGTTGTATCCTGTTTTGTTTGAGCGTCTTGGGTCACTCGGTACAACCTGTCTTTAATTATTGCAAAGTATGGGTAGGAGGGCGGCCGCCCCGGCTGGAGAAGCTGACCGTCGATGGAGCGGACCCGTTCGAACGCATGCTTTAGTGTCTCATCCTGGGACTGCTCCTGGGGAAAATCATCGCGCTCTCTGTTCCCTGAAGCAGAGCCCAGAGGTTCCGGTTCAGCTTCACCTGCCTGAGCGACCACTCCCCCCCAGTTTTTGTCTGCCCCAAGAAGACATCCGCACATAAATCCCCTAATAACTGACTGAATGCTGGCCAATTGGTACCCAGAATCAGCGGATGTCGGAGGTGCGGGTTAACCGCCACCTCCACCTTATGCATTTGTCCCCGGAATTGAATAACCGCAGGCACCACTGGATAACTCACCATATCCCCGTGCACACACCGTACCCGAACCATGCGGCTTTTATCCAATGCCTCTGGATGAATCAGGCTTTGATGGATTGAGGTTTGGTTACATCCCGAATCCACCAAAGCCTGATACGTACCCCCCTTAATACTCACAGGTATCTGGTACAACCCCGCTTGATCGGGGGCAGCCCGTGGTGCGTCCGGGACCCGGATCAGAGTCCCCACCTCCATTAGCGAACAATTGTCCACTCCATGGCCCGGGTCCCCGAAACGCCCACAGGTCGGCCCAGGCCTGCCCGCCCCCCTGGTGGCAGTAAGTGAGTCACTAAACTGGCGTGGAGAGAGCGGTGGAGCGGAAGAGGCTGTCGCGGTGGCCCCTGCCCACCCAGCCCCCTTTGCGCCGTTCTCTGCCCCTCCGGCGGTTCCTGGCCGCCTCGGCCTCGGGGTGGAGCACGTGGAGGGAACGACAGTCGGGACCTGGGGAAAGGGACAGGTTTAGGAGAGGAAGAGTGGGAAGTAAACACAGGGAGAGAGAGAGATGCGGATGGCAAGGGTTCGCCGACCCCCAGGCACGCCACCATCTGATCCTCCGCCAGCTGGATGGCCAGTTCCAGCGACGCCGGACGGTGGCACTGGACCCATTCCGCTGTCCTCTTCGGGAGATGGGAAATGAACTGCTCCAGCAACACTTTATCCACGACCTGGTCAGCGTCGCCTTCCCTGGCCAATAGCCACTTGCGGCAGGCATCCCGGAGCTGCTGAGCCATCAAGAAGGGCCGGCTGTTGTCACCCAGGTCCCTTGAGTGGAAGCGCTGGCGGTGTTGCTCTGGACTCAGGCCGACCCTCTGAAGGATGGCTCTCTTGAGATCTTCATAGACCAGGAGGTTCGGGACTGGTAGCTGTTGTGCTGCTACCTGCGCCTCTCCTGACAGTAGGGGAATGAGGCGCACCGGCCATTGGGATTGTGGCCACCCACAGGCCTCGGCAGTCTTCTCAAACAAATCCACGAAGGCCTCCGGATCGTCCGACGGCCCCATTTTTGAGAGCGGCATGTGGGCGGGTGGGGCTGAGCTTCCAGCTGATCCTCCGGTTCGAACCTCCCGGTCCAAGCAGCTCCGGAACAGCTCGCGGTCCTCCTGCTGCGCCTGGACAAGGGCTTGGAAACAGCGCTCCTGATTTTCCCTCATTTCCAGGAGCGCCTGATGGTGTTGCTGGTGGAGTCCCGCGAGCGACTGAATCACCTCTTCAAATGGCGTGCCTGACGGAGTCTGCATAATGGCGGCGGCGGTCTTCTTCCTCCCGGGTTTCGGCACCAGTGTAACAAGGTTCGTTGTGGATGAGGAAGAAGAAGACGGGGTCGGCTGTATTTAAGGCTCGGGGAGTTTTATTAAGATCAAAATCATAAATAAACAAAAACTGAAAATGGCGCTCGTGATTCAAAAAAGTCTCTGCTTTTCCAGCCTTAATGCTTTTGCGCCGTCTCTCGCGCCCCGAGCCTCAGTCGCGATCTCTCTCCCTTCCTTCCGCTCCCGCGCTGCTTTTATCCGGTCTCTCCACGCTATTTACTGCAACGAGACACAGGTGTATGTCATTGTGCACTTGACTCACTCACGCCCGCTCGTCTCCTGTCTCTCTCTCCTGCTGCAGCCGCCGCTGAACCACGCCCCCCTCGCCACAATGCCTTGTATAACTCATACAATTATTATTTTTTGAAATATCACCAGGAGAGAGTGAGACAGAAACATAATGCGCGTCATATCTTACTATGTTTTTAAACAGACACATCAAATAACATAAAAAGTGTATATCTTACACTAGATATTACTCTTGATATTGTACTCGTTTCATTCATAGAATTTGTGATCTTTCACTTCGTTATCCAAGTTTCCTTCACTTTGTGCATGTGGTCTCCTACAAAGTATCTTTCCCGGTGACCAGAGACAATTTATGCTAACCAGTTGTGACATTTTGGCACATCCTTACCGATGAAGCACAAGACGTCCTTTCGGACATATTCAAAACATATTGGAAAACTTGATCATCGCATTTAGCACTTACTTTTATAACTCTAGTGCTGCTCTCATGAAAGACAATGTGACATACCACATACATTTTCACTCAGGCAATCATGCTGATAGTATATTTCTAAATGAAATGTGTATTGCATTCAAAAAATATTAAATATACTAAATATTGATTTTCACAAGTTGTAAGACTTCTCCTGAAACAACTCTTCAAGCCAGTATAGAGTGCTGTCTGATTCCTTCATGCAATGACTCTGCAGCCACTCCAGCACCACCTTCCATGAACTCTTTTGCCAGCACTACTCTTCAAGATCATTCGTTCCACCTGTGTTTTGTCCCATTTAAGCCTGGCTGTTTTCATTGATCTTTGTTCAGTATTGAGCCTACCCTGTGTGGACTACCTGAGTTCTTGAAAAGTGAAGTTTGCCTTTTTGTTGCAGTTTTGTCTATGTTTTGTTTGGTGACGTTATGTCAGCTTTTGTTTGCGTTTAAAGATCAAGATAAAGTCGAGTTTATTTTGCTTTGAGCTATCCGAGTCTCCTTTGCCTTTCCTTTTGCACATGGGTCTCCTACAAGTATCTTTGCCGGTGACTAGAGACAATTCATGCTAGCATGCATGCAATGCATTCATACATGCAGTTCATCCAGCAAGACTGAACCATGGAGCAAAGGAATAGACATCCCCCTCCAATGCGGAACGTATTCTTGAAGAGCTCTCAAGTCAAGCTGTGGTCATCAACAAGCACAAACAAATTCTAACTGAGATTACGCTCTCTAGATTTTTAAGATTTCTAAGTTGTCAGTCCATATCTCAAGTCTCTCCAGTTTCACCTACCCAGTCTGCGTCTCAAGGTGCACCTCAGCCATGTCCACCAGCAGGTCTTCAATTCGAGCCTAGACAGCTCCTGAGATGTACAGTATGACAGGATCCTGGAAAGGTGTTGGTTTTATTACACCATGTACAGTGGCTTTCCAATTACAGCCAAACCGTTTCCCTACAGAGAGCAGCAGAGTGGCTTATGACAACACTTCTTGTGGGAAAGGCGCTGGAATAGGTTACTGCACTCATGACCAGTACTGACCTCTTCATGGCAGAGGGTTTTCCACCACCCAGTTAGTGGCGCAGAGGTTCCACTTGTGTCTTGCCCTTTTTACGTTTGACTGTTTTCATTGATCTTTGTCAAGTGATCTTTGTCTTAAGCCTACCCTGTATGGACTACCTGAGTCCAAGTTATGTTTTGCATCTTTGTTGCGTTTTTGTTTGGTGAAGCTATGTCAGCCTTTGTTTGTTAAAAGATAAAAGTCAAGTTTATTTTTGCTTTGAGCTATTCGAGTCCCCTTTGCCTTTCTTTTTGCACCTGGGTCTCCTACAAGTATCTGTCCCAGTGACCAGAGACAATTTATGGTAACTAGTTGCGACCCAAGTAGAAGATCTGTAGGCTTTGTGGTGAGATTCATACCTGATGCTACTGATAGCCATATTGTTCTGTTTCATAGCAATTTATCAAACTTGAAGAAGGGAAAAATATGCCCCAAACAGAGAAGTTCTTATCATTTGAGAAATCGAGTCCTGTCCAGATGAGTTAACTGAAAAACAGAACTTAATAAACTTCTTCATTTTTACAGAGACCAATCAATGGAAAAAATGCAGGCATGTTTGATTCTGAGGGGATTAAAGGAATTATTCACACAAAAATGAAAGCATTTTATTCACTCACCCTCAAGTCAAACCCAATAACTGTTTTTGAAAACAAACAAAAAATAAGATATTTTAAGAACCTTTATGTTGATTTTATTTCCGTACACTGACAGTTCAATGTGTCCGGGGACTGTCAAACTCCAGGACAGAAAACAAACAACACATGTACCATTCTCCAAGTCTTCTGAAGTCTTACAGTAGCTTTGTATGAACAGACTGAAATCCTGTACCAGGATAAGCAATGTTCTGACTTCTGAAACCAGCACAGGAAGGGGGGGGGGGGGGGGGGGGGGGGGGGTGCTGATGGACCAGCCACACCAGCTCAGTTGTGTTTGAGAACATGGTCTTTAATGGTCTGCCAGCACTTTTTAAGCATGGTTACTAACAAATGTTATGTTTTGCGGTTTTCGTTTTTAGAAATGTTCACCGATATACCTAATCTCCACATGGTAAACTAGTCTCATGGAAAAGGGGTTTATCTATCTTGTAGGTATTGTTCTAGAGTTCCCTCAGATGGAGATGAGATGCCATTGATCTCGCTGATCATTAAGGGAACGTATAGCTTTCTGTGTGACTGTTTGAATTTGTCCCTGCAGCTGTCAACTTGATGACCAACACTCGATGCTTTAATGCTTTCCCTCGTTTTCTCTCCTCACCGGTTTCCTTTCATCAGGTGCGTCTCTGTTTTCAAAGGTTTGCAATTGTGACCAAATTGTAAATCGCAGCCTAGTGAGAGAGTATTGAACAGAACGCTCTGCCTGAACTATATTAACTTCAAGCTCTGTGAATAAACATGTCCTGGCTCTTGACGTGTGGATAATTGAGGCTGTGTAGTCTCATAGACACCCTCGCAAATAATTGGCTTTTCCTCTTCACCAAAACACAGGCTTGAATGTGCTGTAAGAGAGCAATAACATTACTTCACAGGGCTGGTGATGAAATAACAGCACCAGGTGTTTACACTGCATCAGAAAGGTAATATCCGGATGTTTGTTCTTACCATAAACAGCATCAGCATACTATTTACATGTAGCATAAACAGAAATCACATGCTGTCTATAATCCAGCTGTGAATGGTAATGCTGAACTTTGCAGGGAAGAACAAGGATTATTGTGACACATTTTTATTTTTTGCCCATACAGAAAAGATTTAGCATAGAATTTTGTAATTTAACATTTAATTGTAATTAAATAATAATATGTAATTTTAAATATAATATTAAATATTATGTAATAATATGTAATTTAACTCCTTCAATGGAAATCCATCATCATCATCATCATCCAGATGAAAAATAAAACACCACAAATCTGCATGATTTGAGAGAATATTAGAATATAAATGTATTACTGAATAATTAATCATATTGAATTGTTTGATTGTTTTAAGGGCCAAGCACTGAATGTGTGAAGGTACTTCTTGTGTCCGCTTTTGAAATCTATGGGCAAAATCTATTGCTCCTAGACACCTTTTTTTAACCAAATTCTGTTCAGATCATCTTCAGACTGTCAAGACAAAATAAATAAATAAATAGTAATTTTAATATATTTAATATGATTGTGGTGTATATAGAAGACCAGGAAACAGAGTTATTTTTCAGCAACTCCATGCTCATCTTATTTACTCAAGAACGGTGCACTCACTTTCATAACAGAACCAACTAGGAAAAAACCCAGAACCAGACTCAACCAATCAATTAATATTTAACCCTAGTCATGCATAGTGATAACCGAACAATCAACCACCATAGAGAACACTACAATGATGCCAAACTGATTTTGAGGCTTTCACTCTGCAACGCTTTGACATATTTACCCCAAACTCTGTGCCATTGTCACTTCACACTGACCACACAAAATTAATTTGGTAACAACGTATTACCTACCAATACGGTACCACATATTTTATTAAATAATATTAAAAGTTATTGTAATCATGATTTTTTGTATCGTTATTAGCCATTTTGCCTAAAATAATCTAATAATGTCTGATGTAACTCATTGTAACATTGTTTTGTGTTTTGTGTTCTCATTGGTTTGTGTTCTTTATATGGACATTGCCAAAGAATCCAGTGCGAATACGTATTTTAAATATAAATTACTTTATATATACTTGTTACATTTCACGTAAGGTACTTGCACACAAACACACACTTTTAGTTGTGCCTTGCTTGCAAACAGTAAAATAAAGACATCAGAGACAAGCATTGATGTTTTGCTGTGCTATCGAAGCTGTATTGATTCCCCTGTATTTGTTTCTCCAACACTTCTGAGATTTTAAGTAACATTTCCTTTCCAAGTAGATGTCTGAGTGCTCTTTACAGTCATGTGTCACAGGTGTGAAGACAATCAGGCAAGTTATTCTAGCCTCACAGGCACAGCCATGGCCTTTAACAAACAGGTCCACTATGGTTTCATATGGATTATTGAAACACTGACTCGGTGAGCAGCCTCTGGGCCGAGTCTCTTCCATGACATTCAGAAGCATTTTCAGTATTGATTCCTTTCAGTGGCATTAAAAGAAAGCCAGGCCAGGTTTTTTGAATAGGATGAGCAGTATATTTTGACCACAGAAATCTTGCTGCATATATTTTGAGATGGCAAATCAATCAAAATGACTCCAAAAGGGCAGTGAGTACTTATTCCCTGATCGATGTTCGGTCTGATGCTGTTGAATGTGATGGGCAGCACTATGCATGTTTATTTCTCAGAGTAAATGCAATGCTATTTGAAATGTTGCTCTATAGCTTGTATTTTATGTTTTATTGTTGAACTATAGCAACAATGGCTTGTACTACTCTGACTGCTCTCCAGATAGCCTTGGCTATACACTCTAGACTAGTGTTGGATGCGGTTTGAATCTTTAGATAATACACTTTTTTTTATGTCAAAGCATTTTTCTGCAGCTGAATACAATGAACAAAAATCAACAGACATGGAAACAACTCTAGGAATTTAGTCCTATGGTTTGAATAAATATATCACAGGAAAATAAAACTTGCATAACTAATATACACTTCAAATATTATAAAAATGTTTAACATTATATATTTTAGAAAAGAAGAACAACTAAATAAATTAGCAATAGCAAAAAAACAAATTGTATTGTATCCACCAGCTGAATATGTGACATATATTTTTATATTACATACAGAAATCCACAATCTCCTTGCGAATTGTGCAATAGAGGTTGTTACAGATGGGGAGAGTCAAACAGGGTTTTACAGTAGTCATGTCCTTGTTTCAAAGAAGGGTAGTGAGCTTTGTCTCATACTAGATCTAAGACTGCTAAGCTATGCACTGGCAATGTGAATGATTCAAAATTATTATTCAAAAGCAAATTCTCTCACATCCATGTGGGGGTTGGCAAATCAATCACATAGGATTAGGTCTTAGTGCTGAAGACTCTCATGGGACCTCTTTTTGAGCCTCTAGAAACAATGGATTTGCAAAGGTTCTCCCTTAAAACTGCACTTTTACTAGCTTTGGCACCCATGGCTGAATGGCTTACTCTTGAACGTTACCTTCACTTCCATTTTCATTAGTCTCTCTCTTGTGTGTGTGTGTGTGTGTTTCTATTTTTCTATTTTTCTGTCTCTTCTTCACCAGGTGTTCTACTGTTATAAATAGATCTGTCCTCAGCTTGTTGCTAAACAACTACGGTATTGTCATTTTTTTGTTATTTTTTTTTTGCACGGGATTTAAATGTATTTTAGTCAGGGTTTGTTCACTCAAATAATAATAATAATATAATAGCAATAATAATTTACTCACCCTCATGTTGTTCATGGTTACATTTATTTTTAAAACACAAGTTAAGATATTTTAAATGCAATTAATAGGTTTCTGTCCCTCATTGACAATCCACGCAACTACCACTTTTTCACTTCAAAAGTTTGTGAAGAGATCATAAAACTAATCCATGTTCATTGAGCAGTTTAGTCCCAATTTTATGAAGATACTTGATGAATTTATGTGATGAAAAGATTGGATTTACTTTTTGTATTCAAAGCATTACATTAGGATAGCGTGTTGTTATTGCTAAATCTTCAAGTGACTTAATATCCAAGATTAAACAAAATGTATTTCTTAATGATGTCAGGGTTCTTCCACATTCTGTCTAGTCTTTTCTTGGTGTTATGACAGAGCTCTGACACTACCGTAATGTTTCGTGTTTTGCGTGTGTGCACGTGGCTTCGAGGGTTGCAAAAAAGCATCGAGATAACCGTTTTATCAAGATAACCCATACAACATATATTACATATATTGACATATTTTCCCACATACAACCTGCAGACGCAGATAATCCACATGCTCATATATCCAGCGGGCTTTGGGTTTTGTGTAAAAAATCGTTGGTATAACCCGCACCCATAGATTGATGAACTTTTTTGTGTAAGATCATACTAAAAAACGATACTCGATACTCCATTGTTGACGGGGAGACGGGCAACACTGCCGCTTGCAAAATGTGTTTTTTAGAAAAATTAGGTGGAATTGAATAATTTCCCACGGCACACCTGACGATCTCTCACGGCACACTAGTGTGCCGCGGAACACTGGTTGAAAAACACTGCTCTAGATCAGTGGTCCCCAACCCCCGGGGGTTGCAAGCGGCTGTGGCGCTGTAGCTTTGGCGGTGAGGAGGTGCGTTTCAAGAATGCACTTGCACTTTCTCTGCAAACGGTTCACTTACACTCACTTACAGCGCAGTATCAATGTAATAATAATAATAATTCATTACATTAATATAGCGCTTTATCATAGACACGCAAAGTCGCTTTACATGGACGGGGGGGATCTCCTCAACTGCCACCAGAGTGTAGCATCCACCTGGATGATGCGACAGCAGCAATATTGTGCCAAAACGCTCACCACATACCAGCTTATTGGTGGAGAGGAAACCATGAAACCAGGAAGCCATGATGGACAAATTTGTTAGGATTATGCTAGGATGCCGGGGTTACACCCCTACTCTTACGAAGAACATCCTGGGATTTTTAATGACGACAGAGAGTCAGGACTGTACAGTGTCCCCATCACTATACTTGGGTATTAGGACCCACACAGACTGCAGGGTGAGCACCCCCTGCTGGCCTCCTAACACCACTTCCAGCAGCAACCAAGTCATTCCCAGGAGTCTCCCATCCAAGAACTAACCAGCCTCAACCCTGCTTAACTTCAGTGGGCAACCAGTCTTAGGCCACAGGGTGACATTGCTGCTGATATAAATCTCTAGGAGTTTATATCAGTGCAAAAATGCACTGCAAGTGTCATTTCTAGACTAAAGTTGAATATTGCTACCTGGGTTGAAGTTAAAAGTTAAAGTCCACTTTAACTTAAAATACATCTGCATCGTTAGCAATTAACATTGTTCTTGAATTTCTTTGGATCTCTGGATTATGTCTAATTTTGGAAGATCTTTTGGTCAGCTTCACTCTGTCAGGTAGGACCTATTTAAGTGATTTGTGTGGTAGTAATCAGGCTTGGATGTGGCTGGAGAAACTCAGGTTATTTTTTAACTGGGGAAAACACTTTTTCACACATGGCCATGTAGGTGTTGTTGTGGAAATGTATTTATCTTATGGGATCAATCACTTTAGAGAGATCCTGAAAGGTATAGCAGTCAATTTATTCTTACAAGAATGCAAAACAGAGGGTGTCTGTCCTGAGAAGGCAAAGAGCAGTGCCTCTCAGGCAGCTTATATCTCTTTCAAAAGTTACATTAGTTAGTTACACAAGTATCAAAACAGTCTAAGCTAGTGCGCACAGTTCTGTTCCTTTCTCAGCTGCACGTGCTAGATGTTTTCCTGTTGGCAGATACTCACACATACACACGTACTTCTTTCATTGAAACATTCATCCGAAACTTCGAACATATGGTTCTCTGTTTCGGCCTAAGCATTAATTACTTTACTAAGAAAAGTTGTTAAGCAACTTTTTTTGTTGGGGGTAAGGGGCGATCTACCTGTCGTCCGAGGGCAGAAGTAACGTAGCGATCGAGCCATATGCAGCCATTAAAAGAGCCATATATGGCTCGCGAGCCATAGGTTGCCGACCCCTGATTTAAACATTAACTTTTCCAGTCAAGACTAACTGATTCATGATTTATTATTGATTTATTACCATATCCGTATTCAGAAATGATCATTTTAGTACACTGGACAGGCAATAATAAAAATAAATAAAAAATAAACTAAACAATTTTTTCAGGCAAATTTTCCCGGTGTTTCTAATGGTCAGTCTTGGCCTGTACCCAAAGTCAGTTATGAAGAGGTTGTGCAATATCTAGTTCACACCATGGAACATACAACCGTAATATGTTATTGTGACGACTCGTGTCGTCAGTCGGCAACTTTCCTCGTTCGTGGGTGACTCCGCCTTCCTGTGATTTGCATCAGTGACACCTGTGGCCAACTTCCCTTTCTCCTCATTAAAAAGAAGCGAGACTGATGGCAGAGCGCGGCCATAACTAATGTCTCATTCCCTACTTGTCAGGGAAAAGAAGGGACTTGCACTAGAGGAACTAGTTACTAGCAAAACATATATACAATTAAAAATAATTTAAAAACCTGAAACTGCACATTGCATAAGCACATTGCATAACTATGTTGTCATAAATGATTGATCATATACTTTTTTGACAGTGTGGGTATGATGTGATGCTTTGCACATCTGATGTTCTGCCTTTCTGCACATCAGGTCCTTCATCACCTTTCTTAGCAAGAGCTTTCTCCCATGATTTCTCATTTTCTCCATTCTGAGAGGCATCCCGGTTGTTCCAAATTTCTTCCATTTAAAAATAATGGAGGCTATTGTGCTCTTGGGAACTTACAATGTAGCAGACTTTTTTTATTGCCTTCTACACTTCGACAGTTTTGTTTTTGAGCTGAGAGGCAGTTGCTTTTGCTTTTGGTTTGGTATGCATTTAAAGTTGTTAGAACTTAAATAGACAGGTTTGTAAATTCTGTCACATTTCTCATCAAACACAAATGCGTTTTGCCCTCACATTGCTCTCGCTATGCATACCATGCTTCCACTTTAACTTACATGAAGAAACCAGACGTATTAAATAATTAATTTCATAAATTTGTATAACAATCCCCAGCCAAAACTTCACGACAGCCCTATCATTAACAATACATCCGCAGGCTTTTAAATTATTGTTTATACCAGGGGTTTTCAAACTGTCATCTCAAGAACCCCAAGGGGCCTTAGGGACGTGCTAAAGGATCCATGGAAAAGTTTAGAGAAAAACTGTGCAATAAAACGTAAAAACATTAAATAAGTAAATTGGCTAAAATAAAATATTAATAAAAATCTTAATACGGTACTGTAATGATAAACAGATTATGATTCACAAAATTAAATTACTCACAGCTCGATTGGCATTTTCCAGAGAACACCAGAATTCATGTCTGTCATGGATGAGAGCAGGTTCATATTGGAGCACATGTGACAGAAAGAGTCTGGAGATGCCATGGGGAACATCATCCAGCTTGAGTGGTGTGGTAGTGGGTCAGTCGTGGTCTGGGGACCAATATCCTTGGAGGGTCACACAGATCTTCACGAGCAGCCAATGGTTCCCTCACTGCTGTTAGGAAATGGGATGAAATCCTCAGAGCCATTGTTGGACCTAATGCGGTTGCAGAGGCTCTGGGTTCCTCCTGATGCATGATATGTGCTGGAGTGTGTAGGCAGTTTTTGGATGATGAAAGCACTAAAGTCATTGACTGGCCGTCATGTTCCCCAGAACTGAATACCATTTAGATCTGCTGGGACATTATGTATCAGAGCATCCGAAGTGTCGAGTTCAGCACAGACTGTCCAGGATCTCCTTGATTCCTTGATACTGGTCTGAGAGAAGATCAGGCAACCATCCTCCATCTCATCAGGAGTCAGATGTTGTTATGAGTGCATACGAGCACATGGAGGCCGAACACACGACTGACTGACATTACGAGCTGCTGTCATGAACTTCATCCACGTTGGATCAGCTTGTAAAAGATTTTTAGAGTCCAGCCCTTAGTCGCTTGACTATTTTAGCTTACAGCGACTGTTGTCACATCATATTTTTGATTTAAGTGTTCCCTTCTTTCAGCTTTTCTTTCTTTTCTCCAATTTTACATCACAAGCAGGACTCGAGCATCGTTAATTTGTGGATCACCACACACATGTGCATTTTGAAACATCAGAATGCACACACAAATCCACATTAAATTTGACTGCATCCACCATCTTTTCAAGCCACCTTGACTAATCATAGCCCATTCTTGCTACAAAAAAATCATGTTTTCTATTAAAATCAGGGCAGCCTCAACCTGAAATAAATTTGTTAATTCATCTGCATATGCTTAAATAGCTTCTAATGTAAATGAATTATTTATTAGTTATAAAACAACTCTGTAAATAAAATCCTGCTTTGCAATATTTTACTTACAAATGAGTTACCTATTGATTAATTTGAATTCTGCAAAGCAATTTCTAGAACAAAGTCCGTACGGACAGACACTGACTGACCTGCCATGTCAGGTTTTGTTGATTAGGAGGGAATAAACTCAGGTGTCTTCTATTAATGTCAAATTGGACATAAAAGTAAGACTGTACATTACTGTTATTTTACCACTTTTACAACGTATACATGCAAACCATTTTTCAGGTCATTTAATGTGTTGGAAGATCCATGCCCTCTGTCCTGGTGTATATTTGTTCCCATGAATTTATTTAACAGACTATCAGTAAAGATATAGCTATATCACACAACTAAGAGTGTGGTGCTTTTTTTTCTACGACATCTTTATGAAGCAAGTATTAATATTTCAATTATTTATTTAAATAAATAAAAAAACAACCATTCAGTGCCTTAAAAAATGTCTTGTTGTAGACATTCAGATCTCAATTTGACAATTTGAGAGTTGTGCCCAAGCTTCCTTTAGTAGTTTGAAAATGTCACTTTAGAACTAGCAAGGACGGCTTGCTTCAGTGAAGATAGTGGTGTAGAGTTTTATGAGTGAGAAAGAGAGAGATAGCATGTGATTAACTGTGTCTGGAATAACTTTGATTCTTTAGGTCAAGTCATGAATTTATAAAAATAATAAATCAGTTTGCCACATCTTGTCACTGGATGACAACAATGAAGATGAAGAAATAAAACAAGTCTTTGAAGAAATTAAGAAATAAAAAAAAAAATATTTTAATAATCCACGCTGTAAAAGCCAACACAACGGAAACACTGAGACCTGAGAAAGAAACACAAACTGAACCAAACTTAAATAGGGGAGATTATGACAAGCACACACCTGAACACAATTACGAATCAAATCTGTGACTGTGACAATGTCAACCATCTTCATCCCTTTGTCTACTGTAACACATAATGGGTTGCTATTGTGTTTGAAGGACACAATTAGTAGTAAGTTAACAGAAACAACAACAACAACAAATTTAACCAGTTCAAATCATCAAAATTAAACCATCATTATTACCACTATTAACAAAAACTAAAACACTAATACTGTTCAAATACAGAAAAATTAAATAAGTCACAAATTTTTTTGAAGGAATTATATGAAGAGTTTTTAAATACCAAATACACTGAATCTGGAATTCAAATGATTACTTTTCTTTTATAACTCCCTCTCCTCTGCCAATGATGCTCATGGTGTTGTCTGTGGACTTCATTTTCAGCAGTTATTGCCAGCAGTCATCAAAGTGGGCCTGCTCTCTTGACCTCTCTGACTCTGTTGCCAGAGCTTGAATAAATTTGGCTACAACTTGTGAATAAAATAAAGGCCATTCTCTTTGAAGACCTTAGATCTCTTTAGCTGCTCAACATAATCTTTATTTATGACTTCCCTAAAACCAGCATCATAATTTATCAGGCTGTCTAGTTGTCACAGTACTCAGAGGCAGACAGACGAAGAGGAATTTCGTGATAAAGTAAATTCCTTTACTGACAGAAAACTCAGGGATAACACTCGATGTAACGTAGACAGTAACCGACAAGGGAATGAACCAAAACAGGCAGACTATATACACACAATGAGGAAGCTAAACAGGAACACCTGAACACAATCAAACCAATTAGACACCATGGAAACAAATGAAAACACAGACAAGTCTACAAAACATAAGACCCCCACTCGGGAAGGTGCATCCTCGCACTGATTAATTTTTTCCACCTGAGGAGGGACGGGGCTTTGGAGGTGGGCGTAGTGCTGGAAACCGATAAGGACAACAAAGATTAGTCTGGGGAAATCACCATGGTGGTGCCCATGGTGGGAGGAGCCAGGGTGAAGCTTTGGGCAGAGAACCCGGGAGCCGATCGACAGGGGTGGAACCAAGGTGTGTGAAGGAACCGGTGAAGCAGAGAAGCTGATGCACCAGGGTACCTTTGATGACCTTGAAGCCCGAGGCTGAGCTGCTGGTTCGCGGAACAGAGATGGAGACAGGGATTCAGCCGACCTCAACGATGCTGGGGCAAATGAGGATTGCAGGGAGGTTGGAGGAAGGGAGGAGCCCGATGAATCTTTAGGGGTGTAGGCATCGCCAAAACCCCAGAAGTCTGTGGCGGAAGCTGAGCAACGACCAACGGCGGCTAACCTGGAGATACGAGTGAGTCCGGCAGAGTTCAGGGTAGATGGACCACAGAGGCAACGAGGGAGTACAGAGCCAAAACGAGGTTGATGGGGTGACGGGTCAAGATGGGGACCTGGGATTGGAGGTCATTTGTGTAGCCAGGGACTCGGTCTCACACTGAAATGGTGTAAGGGAAGCCCGAGGAAGAGCTGATGAACTTCACGGCACAAGTGGTGAGGTTAGAGCTGAGGGTTTCAATGACACCGGTGGAGCCGATGGATCCAGGGGGCTGGCCATGACCAGCAGGGAAGATGGGACCAGGGAGTCAGAAAGGAGCATAGATGGAAGCATAGGCGGAACCAGAACATCCAAATAAATTTCCAGATGGGACATGAGCATGAGGATTTGGGGGTGGGGATCTAGGTGGAGCTGAATCCACGGACCATTGATCCATCAGGTTTGAATCCCCATCTGGCTCTAACGTGAACTCCTGCCCGGTAGCGGGCTTTGAGACGCCCTCCTAACTTTGTGTTCTGTAATTCTTTAGAAAGCCATCTATACACTGTTGCTTAACTGGAGACCAATATACTTATACAGGTTTATTAAAACAAAGAAATTTCAGAGTACAGACAGGCGTGGGTACCAGGGCAAAGAAGTCAAGTCACCTTTTTCTTTTGATAAAGTCTGAATGGTGCCCAGGTGGCCTGTATACAGTAGCCAGCACAAAAGTCAAACAGAAATTATTACTAACACTAGATCGTTTTACATAAAGCACCATCACTTCAAAAGAATTATATTTCAAAATAGACTTTTGAGTAGTACGGAATTTATTACTATAAATTACATAAACACCTTCTCCTTTACCTTTCAGATGAGGTTCATGTTTATAACAGTAATTTTGAGGAGTGGACTCATTTGAAGTAATGTAATCGTCTGGTTTTAGCCAGGTTTCTGTCAAACACAGCACATCTAGTTTATGATCTGTGATCATATAATTTACAATAAGTGCTTTTGAGGAAAGGGATCATATACTTAAGCTTTATCATTTGTTCATCAGTGTTTTATCCATTTTTATTTGTTTGTACATCAATTCAATTTTTACCCTTAAAAGGTTTTGAGAGTGTTTTTTGTATTTGCTAATTCAGGGAACAGACACAGTCTTTGTATGATGATATCTCGGTGAAAGAGTTTCTATGTGTTGGAATTTATCTGACCTCTGTGAAGTGAGACATCTAGAAGACAATCGGTTTAGCCAGTTTGTCTGCTTCCTGACCTGGGCCACAGTTAGTTAACGTTTAATTCAAAGACTTTGTGCCAAATTAGTAGAGAGAAGAGCAGCACTATCTGAGGTGGGATGAATACCATCTCTTTTCAACAGGTTAGGTCTGCCCCAAATTTTTTTCCAATTGTCTATGAACCCTATGTTATTCTGCGGTCAGCACTTTTAAGTTTACTTTGACGTCAGGCGCTCTGGCTCCCGGCAAACATGTGACTATGGTGGCTGGAGTCTCTATTTTCACATTCCGAGTAATAGAATCGCTAATCACTAGGGTACTTTCAACAGGTTTCTCAGAGGGTGCGTCACTGAGTGGGGAAAACACATTTGATGTTCTAATCGGAACAGAACAGTATTGTTTTGACCTGCGATTATGCCGTCTCACAGTCACCCAGTTGCCAGTGTTGTTCTCTACAGCCAGAACCGAACAATGTACAGGGTTTGCTAAGCTAGTCGCATCCAAAGTAGTATCTAAAGCCCTTGCATTCTTACTATCCTCGACTAAAGTTTGAACGTGTGTCTCTAATTCTGAAATCTTCTCTGTCAGCCTGACTATCTCCCTGCATTTACCACATGTAAAACCCTCACTGCTGACAGAGAATGCTAAGCTATACATGTAGGAGGAAGTGCAAGTGACAATAACAGGAGAAGATGACATGACTCACCGCGTGTATTGATTGATCTGACTCACCACAGTTATTGATGGGCTCGTAAAAAAGGGCAATCGAGAGGAAGACAAAAAAAGAGAAGAAACGCTGTTTGCACAGATGTCAGATTACTCAAGCTACCGCAATGCTAACGCATTCTGGCCCAGGATGATAACTGGCTAATCAGCCGTTTCAGATTTACAAGGGCTATCCTCCGAATCTAATTGGGTCCGAATCTAGAGAGAGAGACAGCGAGGAAACACGCAATACCCATTCCGTTAAAGGTGCTGACAACGCTTGGTTTCCTGACAAATGATTATTTCCAAAGAGAACTGGCAGACCGCTCAGAAATAAGCGAGTCGTCTTTGAGCCGCGCAATGCCCATTTGATGGTTCCATATGATGCAGTTGACCAGCCAAACATTAAAATGCAATTTGCAACGATAGCCGGTTTCCCTAATGTAAACGGAGCGATCGACTGCACACACATATAAGGCACCATCTGAAGATGAATTTGCATGTGTGAATCGGAAACATTTCCATTCAATAAAAGTGCAGATTATATGTGATGTGCAAATGCGCCTAACAAATATTGTGGCAAGGTGGCCTGGGTCAACCCATGATTCATACATCCTTACAAACAGCATGGTTGGGTGACAGCTGGTAGCTGACAGAGTGCGCGATGGGTGGCTTCTTGATGAGTGATGCATTTAAAGTTATGGTTTTATCTAATAGTACTTTTTATTTTTATTTATTTGCATTTAATTAAATTAATTATATAACAATTATATATTATAATTGTATTTAGTTATACAACAACCGTTCAGAAGACCGCGGTTATCCACTAAAGACAATTATAAGACCATTTCTTTTTAAGATCATTTACAGTGCAACTTTCAGATCCAGCCGCATTGACGGCATCAGCTAAACTCCCCCATATTTTCATATTTTTTTCCTTTCGTTATTAATTCCGGAGAACAAAGTTCCAAATAATTTTTTTTTGTAATTTCTACCTCCGATAGTAGCACCTCCAATTCACTTTCTGTACTTTCATTTTCGTTTTCGTGCCGCTTGCTTTTGCCCAAGTGGACTCATTACCATATTTAAATCAGTTTAATGAAGGGAGGAGACTGGGTGGAGTGTTGTGCTCGTGCATGTGCGCTCAATTTTACATTAATCGGGATGTACAAAGAGAATATGCGCGGGATCCTTCGAACGCAGAGATTGATACATCTGGATTTTTTTGTGCGTTCACACATTCACAGCTTTGTCCGTATGTAATGTGTCAGTATGAATTCAACGCAAGTCTTAGTACATGAGGCCCCTGGACTGCAAAACATCTCACTAGAACACCATCTCATTATGTGCAGAGCAATTTTTAACACCACTTATATAATACCACAAATATAAACAAAACAATACAGAAATATACATGTTATTTAAATGTTTCAGTCCTGGAACTGAGTGTAAATATTACATTTATAAAAAAACCTGTGCCACATGGGTTTTGTATTATTTAACGGTGAGTAAATGAAGGCAACGTTATCATTTTTAGGTGATTATGCCTTTAACTGTCTCACTTCCTTTTTAGTCAGCTGCAGTTCACAAAGCCAAGTTTTTTTGTTTTTTTTGTTTTTCTTGAAAGCAAGCATTTGGGCTTTTCTTGTCCGAAAGAGAGAACTTAAGTAAAAGACACATTTGCGTTGCCAGATCTTGCTAGAAATACCGCAAACTAAATGAAGTAAAATGCTTGATGCTGTAAATAATACCAGAATATTGCAACCACAAAATTCTCACCATAATAACTCCATAAACGACTGGTTTGTGAGCTAAGCTTAAACAACAAGCCTAAAAATTTTTTATAATAATTGGACATGGCAACATGGCAACACACACAGAACGATAATATAGAGGTCTCACTCCTGCATTTAATTTGTGGTGGTCAGTCCTGCAGCTTAACAGTGTGTCCCATGAATGTTGAGTAGAAAGTGTGTTAAGGATTTGATGGTGTTCATAAATATTTAATATGGGATTAAGAAGCTGTTTCTTTTTCTCTGTTAATAAAATATTTTGACACTTTTAATTAGTCAAATTTACTTGACGTTAATAATGTCAGTTAATGCTATAAAAAAGTTATTTCTCATTTGTATACTTAATATACAATACACGTTTAGCTGTTGTCCTGTGTTTCAGCTCTTGTGTTTCTGCACAGAATTCTCTTCAAACAGACTTGGCTTATTTTGTCAGGTTTATTCTCCCAGTTGCCTACCTCTTGTAAAGCACGCTCATTTTGCTTTCTTACTCCTTTGTCTCTTCAGCTCAACCTGGTTTTCATGCACTGTTGAACTCCGCTTTCTTGAAGAGAAATAAGGGCTTCACACAGCAGCTTGCATCAATTGGAAGTCACTGTTATTTTGTGCCAGACAGGCTTCACCTCACATCCTGCATTCAGCACCACCAAACACTCACTGTTTGGAATTAGCTTAGCTTGTTGATTTTATTTCCTCCACAAAAATGTAATTTATCTTTGGTAAACAAACAGATAAATATGCACACATTAAGGTGCGTCTCTCAAAACCAGCCCTAAATAAAAACTTGTATTTGTTTATTTGTTTGTGTGTTTGCTTATTTCTTTCGCACTACCATGAATTTTAATTGTATAATTTGTACTATCTTGCGTTTAAAAAAAAAGTTTTTTCTTAATTATAATTAAATAAACAATAAACAAACAAACAAGCAACGACAACAAAAATGTCAACGGTCCTGAAAATAGGATTCATTTTCTTTAAGAAATGTGACGTTTCATTGACATCCACGCGTTTCATGAGATTCACTCACAGTCTTGCAACACGGAGAAATATCTCATTCTCCTCTCAGATTTCGGTGCCAAAAACAAAACAGTCTCCTCATCAAGGAGATGAAGCTCTGATTTGGGATTGAATATTAAATTATACGTTAATGACTGTGCTGTAGCTGCTATCATTAATGCTTGTTAAGGAGATGAATGATTATTGTCAAGACTGAATAGCTTTTGATTGGATTTAGTTTCGTCTTTGATTTGTGACCATTTCTCCTTCTTTTCGAATGTCGGATTTAATATTTATAACTATCCTCTGCAGTCATTCAGTTTGAATGTTTGGCATGCACCGGGACCAAAAAATCGGAAAAAAAGGAAAAAAGATGAAAAAAAATTGCTCTAGGATTGTAGCTGTGCATGACACCACTGTTATGAACCATTACCGTCACGGCTTCAAACTGAGGGCCCTTGCAGGAGAATTCCTCAAACTGAGCACACATTCAACAGGGAACATAAAGTTTACACAGAGAGAAGGTGAAGTAAAGACTTAATAAGTACCTTGGAATATGTTTAAAAAAAAGAACGAAAGAAAAGAAAAGCAGCAGGTAAAGAACAGAAGAAACGACATCAAAGCATGTGTTGAGAAAAAAAAAAAAGATTGTTCGCTCTCACAGTAAAGTTAGTATTAATAATAACAATGTTGAACGTTCAGGGAGGAAGGAGGCAGGAACCGGCGAACATTCAAAGACTTTAATGATGAAATAAAACATAAATCCAAAATAAACTTAGTGGCGGCAGTCCCTCGCGGACGACTGCCGCCCACACAAAACTCAACATAAAGTCCAGGCCTGGTCCTCTCTCGCTTTCGCTGTCGTCGCTCCTCCTTTTATTTCTCCGTTCCTCCGTGAGACGAGAGACCGATGGCTCGCAGGTGATGCTCATTATCAAAACCGCCACCGGCTCTCGTGACGCTCCTACGGTCCCTCGACCCCGCCCTGCTCGCCACAAATAGATTTAGATTTTGTTAGACTAATAACTTCTCCAGTTCTTCTGCTTTTTTTATTTTTAAAAAGGAGTAAAGCACTTTCATGTCCACGTCTCAGAAAGGAAATTGGCAACTTGCTGTGATAAATGTATTCATAATCTTATTTATTTGTAGTAAGACCAGACTACATAACCGTACAGTACAGGCATTTGACACATTAAAATGATTTAATCCTGTAAACACGAATAAGACTTGACATGTTATAGTCTATTCAGATTCATTGTATTTTGGTTTTGTTTTCCCATTTTTTCCTGTGTTCCTGGTCATAGTTTCTCTGGTATCTGATTAGTATTACACCTGTTCTGTTTTCCCTTGATTGCTTCCTTGAGTATTTAAGCCTTTATTTACTTTAGTTATTGGCATATGTATTTGTGTTTTGTTTTTTCTCCAATGTTTATATATATATATATATATCCTGAGTGCTTATTATTTTAAATAAAGATTTAGTGTGTTGGAAAATCTGTTCAGTGTCACTCATGGTACAGTATGATGTGTAAAGTATACAGTATGTCATTAATCTCCTGAGATGAAGACTGTTTATGTTTACATATCTGTGTCATGTGCGTTTGGATGATTACTACATGTGACAAATAGGGAGTGTCGAAATAATTGCATTTGAAATGTTTATGTGAAACTACTATGTTTATTTAAATGAAAGAAAGACAAATTGCAAACCCACATACTTTCATAACTTTTCTAATTTAGTTCATGTAATATTGAAATGAGACATTTTTCAGTGGATTGTCCATTTGATTTGAATCATCCTTTTGTTTTATCAATTGAGAATCTTGTTTTTTGTTTTAGGCTGACTGGAATGAATCTGCCATCTCCTGTCATCAGTAGCAAGAATTGGCTGCGGCTTCACTTCACATCTGACAGCAACCATCGGAGGAAAGGATTTAGTGCCCAGTATCAAGGTGAGGGGCCACTGTGTGTACAACACTGGGGGAGAGGAGCTCTCATTATTGGCAGATGTGGGACAGTTGGCTGTGAAAGACTTTGGTATGCTCTACTGTAGCTAAAGAGTACATCTTGGCTTCTCTGTGACTCAGTAAGCAGACACATTGCAGGAATGATGATTACAGGGTCCCACTGAACCAATTTGTGTGGGATGCCAATCATTTGCATATTTACAATGGATCTGTGGCAAGCAGGACGAGGTTGAGAGCCTTGAGATCGGGGCAAGGCTGGTGGCGCGAGTGTTATTGAGTGTCACCTGCGTCTCACGGATGGAGATCTGGATGAATGAAAGGTCATTTTCAATTGTGTTTTGTTTATATGTGTGTGGCAGTCGTCCGTGAGATTCGAGCAGGTGACAATCATCAACACTCGCCCTGATCTCATGGCTCTCTGCCACAGGATTGAAACAATCTTAGTGCATGTGATGGGAACGATTCAGGAATCCATTGTCGCTTGTATGTATATACTTTTCTTTTTCTCATTTGTTTATATATTCTTTTCTTTTTTTACTTGTATGAATGTGCTTTTATTTTTCTTACTTATATATTACATTTCAGTCTATCACCTATGTAAAAAATGATTATTAGTTAAAGCCTTTCTTTGGTTTTCTGTATTTTTCCATAGAGTAAGGATGAATATTGTCTGCACTGTATTTTTTTAACTGCACCTCTATTGGTCTGCACCTATATACCTGAATCCTATAGGTGAAAACGAGGACGGTTGTAACTTTCACAAATGTGAAACAGTGAAGATTCCTCAATCGGCCACCAGAGTTCTTATTCATCTGTGTACTAGCATTTAGTATTGGACTACATGAATCAAGAACCCACTTACCTGGACTGATGACTCAGTCTTGTTTTCCCTGGCTCCGTCTCCGAACACTATTACTCCCTGAGTTATTCTGCCTGTGTTTGACTCTTTACTGCCTGTCTACCACTTTTGTTTGCATGGACTATTTCTATTGCTGTTTGCTGCTTGCCCTGATCCTCTGCCTGTTGTGACCACATTTACTGTTGTTGTTTGCCCTGGTGTTTCTACCCAAACCTGTCTTAATATTATTGAGATGTTGAATATGAGCAGAATATAGCATACTGAATATACTGAGTATGTGAGCCCTGACGATTTCAGTGATGATGGAAAAAAAGCTCAAACTGAATCTGCTCAAATTGCACCCTTCAGAGTCTCAAAATTTAAAGAAATATGCTTTATTTTATTTATCTGTAATTGTCATTAAAATATCAGTTTTATACTATTGTGGCAGTTAGAGATCTAGCCATGTCAAATACAGATCTGAGTTCACCAACACTGATTGGTGAAGCATTCATCAATTTAAGGGTTAAGATCTGTCATACCGCTGTTAATTAAGAAAGTACCTCTGCCCAGCAGAGTGGTCTCATTTTGATTGCCCACGCAAGATTAATTTATAGAGGATTTCTTGTATTCAATGAGGTGTTGGCACTCTTGGGCACTCGACAAGCTTTGGTAACTCTAAATGGATTGTGATTTCTACTTCTACACACTTCACCTCTACCCTCTCTCAACAGTGAAGAAGGCCATCGAGCTGAAATCCAGGGGCGTGAAAATGCTTCCAAGCAAGGATACAAGTCACAAAAACGCAGTCTGTAAGTACACTTCAAATCAAGTCAAGTCACCTTTATTTATATAGCGCTTTTGACAATGCAGATTGTTTCGAGGCAGCTTTACAGTGATAGCAGTAAAACAAAATGTATCAAAGTTTGTTTTGGCTGAACAGCAGCCTTAAAAAAGAAGGTGAATCAATACAATTGATGAATATTAAGTGTTAAGTGTTAATTCAGTTCAACGTGGCATCTAATAAGCTAGACCTAAAAAGCTTCTTTCACTGTGGGCCATGAAGTCTCGCTAGAGATAAAACATGCAGTAAAATGTGTAACGCTCCTTTTTTACACATTCATCTTGACTTACTTGGGACACATCTGTATATTTGCAGTTTTCCGCATATAGCAAAATCTCCACTGTTTGACAATTTCCACTGTAGGGAGCCACATTATCCTAGCGGGAATACTTGATTCTGATTGGTCAATCACAGCACTACACTTTCAAAACATTTTGAATAATGATTCCAGACTATGTAATTATCAGAATTCTTACATAAGTGTTTTGGTTTTATATTGCTTTTATTAAATTGTTTGGTGGGCACAATGTTAGTTTACAAATCACCTCTTCGGGGCTCTAACCCACAAACATTATCTCACCAAACTATATTATTAACCACCACGACGTACTCTTTTAAAATCCAAAAGAACAGTTTAATACTTTTGGCTGAAGGAATGCTAATATGAGTGAATCACAGTGGTGTTCCTGATCAATGTATAAATCTATACATTATTAATTTATAAAGCATGAAGATTTATTTAGGAAGCATGAATTAAATAAAACTGAACTGTTCCATTCTCTTCAACTCAACTTGTAACGTGTCTGTTCTCTAGAGGAGGCCGGTTAGCTCGCCTAAATGTGTAATTGAAGCATAAGTAGGACGCAACTGATGTTCTACAGGAGGAGTCCTTTATTAGCAGGATCTGTCAGTCCCACACGTGGGCAGCTTGCCAACAATACTTCACGAACAACCGCGTCATTGAACATAAGAAAATAAGAGTAAGAGCAACAGAAAAACAGTGGAAAAGCTCACTCCGCATACATGCAATGTTTCCGCTCTGTCCACTCTTTTGTGAGTGAATGGAAGAGCGCTCCGCCTTAAAGGAGCATTACCCATTATATCTCATTACAAACTGTTTTCTTCTCATTCACTATTGTGGCTTTTCTTGTTTTCATTGTAAGCGTAATAAAGATGTCCTTGATAATATTCTTAATAGGATGGATGATCCTACACAACGTTATCCTGTATGGATGACTTTGCCCATTCTGCACTCTGTTGAACATATTCCGTGGCAATAAGCATAACAAAAGCTGCTGACTCTGGGAAGTACACCACTTCAGTTGAGTTTCTGCAAAATTTACATAGTGTGTGAATGATTACAATTGATTATTTATGGCCAATCAGTCATCCATTACATACAACACGAGAAAGGTCGCCTAAGGATTTCATGACAAATGGCCTGGTTCACTTGCAGCAGATGAAGATATTTTAGTCATTTTAGTTATTTGCATGGATGTGGCTTTTAAAATAAATCATAGGGCATGCAATGTAACTGTTGTGTAGTGTACGGTTTTGATTATTGGCCGAGAAAACTCACTTAACCCACTTAACATTATCCAGTTAGGCAGTCATGGCCAAAATTGTTGGCACCTCTGAAATTTTTACAGAAAATCAAGCATTCCTCACAGAAAAAAATATTCCATTGACATATGTTTTGCTGTACACGTTTATTCCCCTTGTTTGTATTGGAACAAAAAAAAAAGTAGGGAACAAATGTCACACAAAACTCAAAAAATGCACTGGACCAAATTAATGGCACCCTTAATTTAATATCTGGTTGCACACCCTTTGGAAAAAATAACTGAAATCAATCACTTCTTATGACCATCAATAAGCTTCTTACACTCTCACCCTCTAATTTTAGACCACTCTTCCTTTGCAAACTGCTCCAGGTCTCTCATATTGGAAGGACGCCTTTTCCAAACAGCAATTTTAAGATCTCTCCACAGGTGTTCAATGGGATTTAAATCTGGAATCATTGCTGGCCACTTCCGAACTCTCCAGCGCTTTGTTGCCTTCCATTTCTGGGTGCTTTTTGAAGTATATTTGGGGTCATTGTCCTGCTGGAAGACCCATGATCTCTGACGCAAACCCAGCTTTCTGACGCTGGGCCCTACATTGTGACCAAAAATCCTTTGGTAATCCTCAGATTTCACGATGCCTTGCACACAGTCAAGGCACCCAGTGCCAGAGGCAGCAAAACAACCCCAAACCATTGTTGAACCTCCACCATATTTGACTGTAGCTACTGTGTTCTTTTCTTTTTGAGGCATCATTCTGTTTTTCGGCAAACAGTAGAATGATGTGCTTTACCCAAAAAACTCTATATTGGACTTACCAATCCACAAGACATATTCCCAGAAGAATTGTAAACTGGCAAACTGTAGTCTTGCTTTCTTATGTCTCTGTGTCAGCAGTGGGTCCTCCTGGGTCTCCTGCCATAGCGTTTCATTTCATTCAAATGTCATTAATGTGACGGATAGTTTGCGCTGACACTGATGCACCCTGAGCCTGCAGGAAAGCTTGAATTACTCTGGAACTTGTTTGGGGCTGCTTATCCACCATCCGGACTATCCTGCATTGCAACCTTTCATCATTTTTTCTCTTTCGTCTGTGTCCAGGGACATTAGCTACAGTGGCATGGGTCCCAAACGTCTTGATAACGCTGCACACTGTAGACAAATCAACATCTAGATCTCTGGAGATGGACTTGTAACCTCGAGATGGTTAATATTTTTCCACAATTTTGGTTTTCAAGTCCTCCAGACAGGTCTCTTCTCCTCTTTCTGTTGTCTATGCTTAGTGTGGCACACACAGACAAACAGCCCTAAGACTAAGTCAACTTTCTGTTTATCTGCTTTCAGGTGTGGTTTTTATATTGCTCACAACTGAGTTTAAAGGAGCATCACATGCTTGAAACAATCTTATTCATCCACAATTTTGAAAGGGTGGCAATTATTTTGTCCAGCGCATTTTTTGGAGGTTTTTTTTTGTGTGTGAAATTTTACTACTTTGCATTTCTCTAAACTCAATAGTGCAACATTTTATTAGAATTTAAAATAACTGTTTTATTGAGCGTTTAATAACGCTAATGAAGTACTCATCCAATAAAATAAATTCAGAAAATGCAAAACTAATTATTATATGCTATATAATACAATATATTTTAATTTATAGGAAAATAATTATTTATGTTTACACATTTATTTGTTTAGCTTTTTCAGACTGTATGGACATAATTACACAAATAGTTCTTAAAACAGGCACGTGGCTATGAAATCAACTCTTTTAAAAGTTGAATTATTGCATAATGAATTATTACAAAAGCACATAGAGTTTTTATGAGCTTTGAGGTCAACGAATGCTATCTTAAAATATTTATACATTATTGCTAAAAATTGCTATATTTCTCTGAAGTAAATGAATGTGATTTTTTTCGCTTGGCAAAACACTTGGGTAGCTAAAGCTGGCAGAAGTTATCGAGGTGATTTACACCACTTTTAAGAGCTTCATTTGAAGAGCTTAGATCTTTGATTGGAATGGAAGTACACTTGACATTTTTGTATTAAACGTTTACATGTGCATCATAAGAAAGCGTTTGACACATATTGAGGTGATCGCGGGGCACAACTTGAGGAAAATAAATGCCAAAGAAAAAGATCAGAAAAAAACGGACACCCTCTTTGATCAGACAGAATAACTTTGGAGACTGGTATCAACAATCAAAAGAGATGACATTTGAAGACCACATCAAAAAGAAGGACATGACAGGTGATCAAAAAGCCCCACTCCACATGTGAACAAGCTTGGGCTACACAAACACACACACACACACACACACACACATGCACGACTGACAGACCACTTGCAAATGCATTGACCTTACCCAATAATTATTGATGATGCATTAAATAAATGATGTGTATTTATTTATATATTTATTTCTTTATATTTCTATATTACTGACCACATTTAAGCCTGTTTAACATGCATGCATTGTTTGCATTTCCTTATATAAAATAATAAAGGACAGTACATTTGGCCTATTCTACACCTGAAGAAAAGTCATCTAACTCACCTAATGTGACTTTGGTCAGTATTTGGCATGTCAGAAAGTGAAGCGGTGTGAATACAAACTCACTGTGGCTTAGGAGGAACAAGTGAGCAGTGAGAGAGGAAACATGGGACATGATTTGACCTTTCTATGCTTTTTATGGGAAATAGCCTTGAGCTTACCATCACTAAATCCCCTGTCAACTCTACAGGAATAGATATTCCACCTGTTAAAGCAATCTTTACTGGCATTCTGTATACACTGGGGTGTGTTTAATGGGAACATGCTAAAGCTGTCAAAATTAACTAGGTAATTTTTGTGATAATTCGTTTTTTGATTAATATGTTAAACATATTTGATAAACTTAAGGCATATTTTTTTCCCTTGCATCCTCTGGCTAGCATTGCAGTGTATGCTAGCCATTCTGTCACACACTTTTTCACTCAAATGTTTTTACACCATTAAAGTACTAGACCAGGATTCAATGTTGTACTGACACAGTGTTTGTGAAACGCCTCTCTGAGTGCAAAAACCTGTGCATGAGTTCTCTGTTGCATCTTCTCACATTTGAATGGACAAAAACACAAAATTGTGTCAAAATTCCACATGTGTGAAGTGGCAAGTGTCCTCCTATGTCTTAAATGAGGATTAGTTTATCTTAATATAGGATTTTCCAGCCTCCTCCGCAGCATACGAGGTGCTCCTCAAGGTAGTGACTCGCACTGTCACTCAATATTGAATGCAGCTACAACCCCAGAGATCCTCACACAGGGCTGCTCAGAGGCAGAGTGTCGACACCTGCCAACCCCCTCAAGAAACCAGGGGGTCGGGTCGGCACTCTCAGCTTCAGCCTTCAGGCAGGAAGATGAATCTGATGCAGGAAGACTGTCATCCTTGCTAAAAAGGCTACTTCAAAGAGGTCCTGATGCTAGGTGTGCACATAGGCATCCCTCCTCTGCCGATGCCTGTGAGTCAGGTTGCTCTGGGGCGATCGCCCCCTCCGAGGAGGGTCATAGAACATTCACTCCAGGCGTACCCCAGGAAAGACAGGCTATGGAGTATATGCCACTCAAGTACCAGAGGCCAGCCTTGAGGGCTGGTACTCCTCATAGAGTTTCTGGTTGTTTTATGCCTTGGTACATTTTTCCCCCAATCACTCTGCTCCCGGGAGTTCTGGAGAGAGTTTGCCAGGACAAATTTCATCTCACACTGACTGGTCCACCCTGACCGGATAGAGTGTGGTTTGCATATCTAATGTCCTTCCTGGACTGAGTCCCTTGGGAGATTCCAGTCAGGGAGGACCTTCTGTCCCAGGGATCGGGCTTGATTCATCACCCCTGCCTATAACTGTGGAGACTTTGGACTTGACCTCTGAGGGGGCCCAGCTCCTAGATTCCGGTCTCTCAACTGAGGTTGTAGAGATCATTCTCCACTCCAGAGCTCCCTTTATGAAGAAACTGTATGCACTGAAGTGGAAACTGTACGTTCTTCTCTTCTTGGTGTAGCGAGAAGCAGTTGAACCCAGTTTCCTGTCAGATTGGCAATGTGCTGGAGTTCCTGTAACACAGATTGAACAACAGGGTTGTCCCCGTCCAGCTTGAAGGTTTATGTGGCTGCCATAGCTGCTTAGCACATATCTCTGGGTGGCATGTCTATTGGCAGGGACACCCTAGTCACTTAGTCACACCTTAGTGACACTTCCTCTGTGGCACTTTAAAGCTGAGGCCTGCAGTCAGAATCAGAAAGAGCTTTATCGCCAAGTGTGCTTGTCACACACAAGGAATTTGTCTTAGTGCTGAAGCTTTCAGTGCACATATACAACACAACATGAACAAACAAACAAAAACAATCACTGAAGAGCTCAAACACACGAGGCACCATTTGCGGCGCCAAGAAATGAGTGCAGTTTAGCAAGCATACATAGCAGCAGACACAACAAAAACAAACATAATATACAAACATGATGCAGTTTAACATACACAGGTCACAAGGTCACGTGTTTTTTTTTTTTCAGTGGAGTTTGGGGAGGAGATAGATAAGAACAGATAGGGCAGGACATGCAGACGGATGAGAGGGAGAGTATAGTCTCAACATTAGATGTTTTGAGCTCAGTTCTGTGGCTTTGTCCCTGAAGGAAGATAAGGAAAGACCAGGCTGTCATCCTGCTGGCTTCCTAGCCGAGAAATAGGGGCAGAAATAATAATCCATTTGGTGATCTACGGTAATTTGACCGGATCATAAATAGTCAGTTCAAGTTCAGTTCTGGTCCTCAGCACCGTGTCCAGCCTCATGGCCAGACCGGATACCATCCGTGAAAGTTCACCGATCTGACTCGCTGTCCGGACTGCTTTGTTATGGTTCAGTTCGCATAGATTACGATTCAGTTCCTCAATCTGTATCACTTGCTGATCTAATTCCTTCAGACGGTCAGACACGGCCATTTCTTCATTTCCACAGACAGCGGCTCGGTGAATTTACTAGCAGCTGTCTTACCAATCTTTCGATAAGTCAGGATAATCCCAAAGCCAAAGAATAGGAACCCCGCTATCAGTAATCCAATCCAGTTAATCAATTCCATTTCAATATTTTTAGGAGTCCAGCAAGCAGCGGGTCAGAGAAAAAAAAACATACAGAATACTAGCGCAAGGGCAAAGCAGATCAGGTCAGAGCGGAACTAAGGAAAAACACGTCTCGACTCTAGAGAGTCAGGAAGAGGAAGTCAGACCAAGGTTCCTGCCTGGGACTTGTCCCTAGTACTCCAAAGCCTGTCCCAGGCACTCTTCAAACCCAAGGAGGTTCCCCTAATGTTCCTTAAGATCCTCTTCCTGCTAGCTATTACCTCGCTGAAGAGAATAGGGGATCTACAGGCTCTTCCCGTAGCCTCCTCATGCATTAAGTTTGTGCCAGGTGTGGCAAAAGCTTTCCTCCATCCCAGGCCAAGCAATGTCCCTAAGGTTCCTACCCTTTCGGCACGGTCCATTGTACTGTAGGCCTTCGGTCCTCCCACCTTTGGTGACCAGGAAAAGAAGAATAAGGTCTGTCCAGTGCAAGCACTGGATGCTTACGTCCATAGGTCCCACGCTTGGCATAAATCAAACCGACTGTTCGTTTGGTTCGAGACGCCCAAGGGGTCCCCAGCATCCAAGCCTACCCTAAGCAGATTTTCTTAGATTTTCTCAGATTTTCGAGGCTATCTCTCTGACTTATGAGTTGGCCTGTCTTCCCTGTTCCCTGAGTGTCCATGCGCACTTCACAAGGAGTGTGGATGCCTATAAGGCCCTTTTATCCTGGCTGAAATTTGTGATGCGCCAGGTTGGTCCTCCCCACACACATTAGTGAGGTTCTACCAGCTTGACCTCAACTTCACTCCGGGAACACAGGTCCTCTAATAGTGAGCTAAGAGACGCTCATCACTGAGGCCTTTGTCACTGAGGTGGCATTGGTATATCATTCCCCCAGCATTTTGATGCAGCGCGAGTTCCTTTGAAAGGGAACATCTCAGATTACGCATGTAACCGCAGTTCCCGGAAGAGGGAACAAGGCGATGCGTCTTTCTGAGCTTGCTTCAGACACTCCTATATGCTGCTGTTTCCGGTTTCCAGCGCACCTTTATACATCCTGGTTCATGACATCACCGACCCAGGACATGCACTCACATTCATTCGGTTGTTTTTTCATAGTGCTTCACAAGACTGCTGTCAGGGCATTCCTATAGCATTGCGATGCAGCGTCTTGTTCCCTCTTCAGGGAAATAAGGTTACATGTGTAACCTGAGACATTATCATCTCCATGTAATACAGTGGCCCAGTAGTGCACAACACATAATGGAAACATGCTCCCTTTCTTGACCACTATAGAGGGTGTGTCAAAAGCCAAACTTTTTTTTAAACCATTAGCTGATAAGGAATTGTGATGGCTAAGGCCAAACTTGGTGTGTATATATTTTTCATATATATGTTTATGTATGTTTCATTTTTATTTCTTTTTTTATGTGTTTGCTGCACTGAAATGTGTGTTAGAAATGATGTTGTCTTTTGATGCGCATCTATTTGATCTAAAAGTTAGAGCATCAATAATCCTTGACTAGAGTGCACGCTAGTCTAACATGTTTGATTCATTGTTTGATTATGTCTCTTACCCATATTTCTACCAGGATCCATGGCTGCAGAAAAGGGCCTGTTGTTAAAAGGGTGTGGCAATTTTCTGATGGCTTTCATACCATTTTCCAGGAATTATGGGAAATGTACTTTGGGGTTTGTTTTGAGAAAATGTTTTTGTGTGTGTGTGTATTTTGTTTATTTCCATTTATTGTTTGTGGTGAATGATTTTATGTGTGAAGATATTTATATATGTTTATTTGTGTATGTAGTTTCCTTGTTTGGGTTTGATAATTCAAACTGATATATATGTGGTTCTGTTTGAGACCCCTGTAATTTAAATAATGGTTTGGTCTGTCCTGTTAAAAAGGACTAAATTTTCTGGGGCTGAGTTAGTTCTGGTTAGGGATCTCTGGGAGAAACATCTAAGACCCATAACTCAATGTGCTGAAACCTAAGTTATGAGTTAAGTTTGTCTTTTGTGATATCTTTTGTTGTATTTACTTTTTTTTTAGCTAAAGTACATCTGTCAAGAATAAACAGACATTTGTTGGTGAGTCCATGAATGCTTTATTCCTGACAGGAATAAAGAATGAGATGGATCCAATTGCGAGTGAAATAGATGTGAATACAAACAATTCAGCAAACAAACAATATCCAAGTGATGAGTCCAATGTGACGAATCCATGTGATTGACGGAGACAACAGGAGTGCAGACACAGGGAAACACAGGAAGTCAACATTACAAGAACATGGCACACAAAACAATGATCTGGCAAACACAAGGTGGCTCGCAAGACTAGATATTGAAGTAATGCACTTTGGGTAATGAAGTGCAGCAGGTGGTGACAATGAATGAATGAGTGGGTGATCAGTAGCCATTCCTCCCACATTCGTTCCACATATCCACACACCTGCAGACAGAGAAGTCAGTGCATTCATGAACCGTGACAATTAGCCAATTTTATTTATATGGCTATGCAAAGTTAAAGTGTCCTTTACTCCTGGTACAGTAAAAGTTGTTTAAAATAAATAATATTATAAGACCATTACCTCTATGACATAGTCCATATTTTCGCTTTAAAGCATAATTTACATGTATGTGAGAAGCTGCAATAGGCTAATATGTGCTAAGTTCAATGGGCCATACAAAAGTTGGTGTTGTAAAAAAATGGATTCATGCACGTTAACTTTAACACACGTTACTAAGAAAAGAACTGGCTGTACAACTCTATTGGCTCATATGGGGGGGGGGGAAGTATATTTATAACTGTTCAAAATTAAGGTTTCGTTAGTCCAATACCACTGGTATGAAGCTTGCATTTTTTTGCTGTGAAACCCCTCTATAGAAACAGCACCAGGCTGATTGCACAATAGAATCATAATATATTGAGCATAGAAACCTCAAGGGTTCATAAAAACATATTGAAAATAAACATTTGGATTTTGTTAGATCATTAGACCCTGCACTGATTCCTTCAGCTCATTACACTCAAGAGCTCTAGAGCTTATTTAGCTCAGTTAGAACTTTATTAAAGAGGAACTGCATGCCTCAAGAAGTAGGCTAAGAAACGAACATTGTTGTGTTATGCTAATTTCATTGTGTTGTGCACTACTGGGCCACTGAAGTGTAAACGCAACAACGCAAAGTTGCGGAAATTGTGATGTTTTCATGCATATTGCGTGTTCAGTCTATAGTGTTCACAAAGTAACACCTCTGACTACTGGCTTGGCATGCATTATTTTTAGTATTTTTTACAGATCCATGTTGTATGCACATAAATGCAGTTCATGAAAAAATGTAGGGAAAACCTTTTTGGTTCATCGTTGTCATGTAAACAATATCCTAATAGAGACATTAGGGTCAGTACTGGTAATGGCGATGCTGGCTTTCAATCATATTACTTAGTGAAAAGATGCCGTTAAACAAAAATTTAAAATAAACTCTGTTTATATGTGTCACGTCTGTCACATCCGGGTTCCTCTGTGTCTCCCAGATCCTTCCCACTCCTGTCTTGTTAGTGATTACCCTGTTATGCTAGTTTTACCCTATTATGTCAGCTGTCCTTAATTTGCCCTCGTGTATAAATGCCATCCTGTGTTCACGTCTTTGTCTCTTGTTGACCTTGCTAAGTGTGTGTTACATGTGGATGTTTCCAAGGACTTCTCCCTTCCGAGTTTTGCACAAAGAAGTGCTGTTTGTTTTCGTGTTTGATTAAAGTGTTTTCTATTTTCAATCTCAGAGTCCCTCCCTCGTTTCTCTGCCTACCGTACACCGCCCAAGAGACCAGGTTTGTCGCCTTTTGAAGACTTTTTTAGCCGGCAGGATGGACCTTGAGCAAGAACTGTTGAGCATCGCTCAAAAGAAAAAATGGCACTTCAGCCAGTTTGTACTAGAGTTCTCTTTGATCGCCTGCCGTGCTCCGTTGCCGGACGATACCGGCGCTGTTCTGGGTTGGGGCGAATCACCACCTCTCTGGGAACTGTCCAGACACCACCGGCCTGAGCTAATCGGAAACTATGATTTCCAGTGGACAGTGTCTACCCCCGATCCAGACAGCGGAAGCTGGCAGCTAATCCGGCGCTCCCGAGCTTCGCGGCCCCGCCAAGTAGTGAACTGATTCCCGCGGTTGCCGAACTCTTGCCCCTCACCCAAAGACCACCTAGGCCTTCCTACGGCCCCTCAAGAATTTTTTTGGGGGGGTAGGAATACTCTGAGGGCGGGTGGGGCAAAGGTGGTGGAGCATCCTGGGGAGAGCAAGCCCCCGGCTCCGCCCTGGACACTGCCCCAGCACTGGCCACTAATCCCACCTGCTCCTCCCTGGTTCCCCACGGCCCTGGTACCACCCTGACTGTGACTCTATGTAACCTGGTCTGGTCTCCAGGGTGCCTACCCTCCCACCCATGTTTCAATGTTTTGTCCTCCTCCTGTTCCACATATAAACTCTGTTTATATGTGTCACAGTATTGTCGCATCTGTTACATCAAGGTTCCTCTGTGTCTCCCAGATCCTTCCCACTCCTGTCTTGTTAGTGATTACCCTGTTAATTATGTCAGCTGTCCTTAATTTGCCCTTGTGTATAAATGCCCTCCTGTGTTCACATGTCTTTGTTTCTTGTTGACGTTACTGTTGGATGTCTCCCCCGTGTGTGGATGTTCTAAGCAGTCTTCCCGAGCTTAGCACAAAGAGTGTGCCGTTTTCGTGTTATCATTAAAGTGTTTTCAGTTTGATTCTCCTCGTTTCTCTGAATCGCACACCGCCCATCCCCGTGACAATATTGTTTCTACATTTAATTTGGAGATTAAATTATTCGGTATAAAAGTATCAAAATATATAAATGTGTAATTGATTGACAGCACTGGAACATGCCATTGCTTTTGTTCTTAACTGGTTCTTTGGTAGGGTTTGTTCTTAGTATGTAATATTGTGTGTATGCACTGTGACACTTTTGCTATAGTCACAAACTTTCAGTTAGGTTTTCATTCTCTGCACTCTCATTTTAGTTTGCTTATCATTATTTCCTGATATCTTTTTTCATGTTGTTTGTTTCCATGGATTTTCATTTCATTTTTGCAGCTGTTCGTATTTGAGTTCATTATCATTGTATACTTAAATTCCTGTATTTCCTCAGTTCGTGGTTGGTCATTGTTTGTGTGTAGACACACTGATATGTTTTTGTGGATAAGTTAATTTTATTAAGTTGGCTGAGAAGCAGCCAACTTACTGTTGTTCGACTTAATCTTATTATTAAGTTGGCTGAGAAGCAGCCAACTTACTGTTGTTCGACTTAAACTTATTAAGTTGGCTGAGAAGCAGCCAACTTACTGAAATGCTAATAAACTTATTATTATTCTTCTGTACAAAAATTTACACGCTATCTCCTCCTACAGCTTTAGTGCTACAGTCCCCAAAATCAGAACAGGCCGCAGGCCTGTTCTGACTCGAGTTGCTATATCTTTTCTAAGGGATTGGGGGTACGATGTTCGCCCCAGGGGCGAAAAAGCAGCCGAAAAATCCCATTGACTTAACATTGCGACGAACTTTGACGATTAATAACTCAGAGCGAGGAATTTGTAAAAAGATGAAACTCGCCACATTTGAAGAGGGTGACAGCCTCTGTAAAATCATTCCACACAATGGGGTGAAAGTTGTACCCCTGGGGTGCTAGAGCTGCCCAAATTTGCCCCATAGAGATTAATGGGGAAGGCCGTCCCATGAAACAGCATCTACTATAGCAAATTGCATAGGGATTTTGAATTGAACATAGGTCTGCATCACAGGGTCACAGAGACAAGGGGGAGGGCTCGTTTTACTCAGGCGACCAATGAGTGTCTCAGGATCACAGTGAAGCTATTAAGCCACGCCCTAGCAACCATTTAGAGCACCTTAGCAACCCGTCCCATAGACTTCCATTCAAATAGATCGACTTCTATGTCTGGATAGAAAAGTCATAGAAATTTGAGGGCGGGCTCGTATGACTCAGGGCAGCAAACTGCCAATCACCAACGTCTTCAACACTTCCAGGACAGGACCAGGACAACTTACATATTCTTGATATCTTTCTGATATGCTGTGTTGAATTTGAATACTACATGCAGCAGTTGATGATGACTGGTACCATCTCATTTGTTTTGATTTTGTGTTCTTTCTCTTGTATGCTCTCGCTCTCATGCAGTAAGCCAAGGCGGGATGGCCGCGGACATTTGTCCTGATCCGGGGATTCCTGAAAATGGGAAAAGAATTGGCTCCAGCTTCCAGTAGGTCCTCTCTTTGTTCTGTTATCTGCTGCGTTTATCCTTTTAACTGCATGACATGGATTTAATCAGGATCGGCCCTGCTGTGTGACATGGCTGTCTGAACTCCCATACCGATAGGCCATTACCACCAAGACCTTTGGTCACTGCTACTAAGTGGGTTTCTAATGCCCTTAAAGGAAAAACCAAGAGCTGTTACATGTTCTGCATTTAATGGAATACCATGTGAGTCATTCTAAAAATAGAAGAGACAAGCAGATTATAGGCATTTGACAGAAATCGTTTTCACCTAACAAAAGAAGGATGCATGAGAAACATAGAGGGTCTGAGGCTGATGACTCACATTAGCTGGTCATTCGCTGACGGTCATTTCAACTTCTGCAGAGTCGGAGCCAGCATCCAGTTTTCCTGTGACGACAGCTACGTACTGCAGGGATCAAAGAGCATCACTTGCCAGAGAGTGACTGAAACTCTGGCAGCCTGGAGTGACCACAGGCCTATCTGTCGGAGTAAGTGCAAATATGGGTCTCTCTTCCCCTGCTCAGACACGTTCTGTAGGGATGTTGTCAGATCCTGTTAAGTGAAATGTGTAGCTCATGGCAGTGGGGAGTAAGACCACACAATTCGTAGGAACAGTTGTGCCACACGGATTTAACAAAGACATCACTGGCACATGTGAATATATCAAAGAACAGAACTACTTTTGAATTATGCATTTAACATGTTTTATTAACTTGTAGCCCTGTGTCAAAAGGGTGAGCTCCCAGCTCCATGCTCCCTGCTCCCTACACAACAGTATTAAAAGTTTTTAAAGGTTTTTATTTTCAGGCAGCAGAGAAGGTAATTCCACAATGCAGTGTGCATCTGGTATCCAAGATGGTAGTGTTTTGTTTATAATTTAAAAATATCGTTACTTCAATAACTGGCAACAAAATAGTTAAAAGTTATTATACTATATTGCTATTTTATATAGTGTTTTGTAATTCTAACAACACATTCAAATCACACAAATTGAAAAATGGTCACTTCTGAGATTCTATTTCAGGATGCATCAATTAGAAAGCAATAAAGAGCAGAGCAGCTTATTAGATTTTGGAACAAAGCTATTGTGTATAAATTACTGCAGCACGAGTTAGCATCCAAAGGCAGTTTTTCTTTTTTTCTTTTTTTTTCTTCGGTTCTTTTAATTTAAGAATTGTGTTTGCTTTTACTAGGCACTATCATTCATTTGAGCCTACATCCACATAAAAAAAAAGACAAAAGCAGACTAAAATCATGGCACCATGAGTCTGATAACATCATTCTTCATGCTATTCCAAGATCATATTTTAATCACAACTTTGTACTTGGGGCTTTCAATAAAACCATCAAGCACAGTAGAAAAGTGAAATAAAAACTGAAATTGGTGCCACCTGACTAGAGAAAACGAAGAAAACTTCTCAGGTTACATATGTAACCCTAGTTCCCAGAAGAGGGAACAAGACACTGCGTCGGAATGCTGTGTGAACGTTTTAGCGTATTGTCTCGGAAAGCACTATTGAATCAATGGAGTGTGAATGCACGTTGAGGAATGAAAGTGCACCGGAAAGTGCACCAGAAGAAAAGTGCACCGGAAACTGGAAGCACAGCTAGACAAGTGTCTGAAGTAAGACGCTGACAGGCACGTAGGAGATGTGACAGAGCATCTTGTTCCCTCATCAGGGAACTAGGGTTACATATGTAACCAGAGACGTTCCCTTTCAAGGCAACTCGCACTGTGCTGGAACAATATGGGAATGAGAAAGCCAATGGCACCTGAGTGACAAAAGGCCTGCTGAGTGGAATGTAGCTCACTATACTAGCGCCTGTGTTCACGGAGAAGAATTGAGGTCCAACTCATAGAACCTCATCAAGTTATGTGGGGAGGACCAGCCTGCAGCATCACAAACCTCTGCAAGAGCTACTCCTTCAAGAAAGAGCCTAAGAGGCAGCCACGCTGCTAGTAGAATGGGTACGGACCACCAAACGAGAAGGTTGTCCAACCGAATCATAAGCCAGGAAGTTAGCCTCAACTATCCACCTGCTCAAATGATTGGCTGGTCAGTTTCTCACCACGGGGCAGCTCGGTGGACATAGGCATCCAGTACTTGCACTGGGCAGACCCTATACTTCAGCTCCCAGTCATGATCTAGGAAAAGTGAAGAACAGAAGGAGCTTTTGGCACATAGCCCAGCCTTGGGTGAATAAAAGCTTTAGCCATACCAGGGGTAAAGACCAGGCACGAAAGAGCAACTGATAGAGCTTGAAGATATCCTATACTTTTGTAACAGTGAGGTGTAACAGATTTTCAAGGTTAAAAACTTAATAAATACCTCTTCAATGGATCCGAAGGGGGGCTTATCCCGAGGAGGGTTGACCTCCCCAGCCCCACCAGAAACACGGGGGGCAGCTGAGAAATCTCAGTGTGTCCTGGCTCCCTCGAGATGTCAGGGGTAGCACAGTGGTTCGTAGAGGGCACCAAAGACACATGGGCACCGTGTGCTGAGGTTTGGATGCTCCTGGCATCAGGGCCTCTTGCTGGTAGCCTTCTTAGACTGGAGGACTGTCCTCAGATCCGTCCTCCAACCAGAAGGCTGAGGCAGGGAGTGCCATCCTGCCCCCCCTACTCTTTGCCTCTGGTTGGCACGGTGTGAGGAGCTCTGAGGCTGCAACTCTGGGATCTGAAGGTGGCAAGGCAGTGTTTTTTTTTTATGCTGCCACCTGAAAGCTCTCGACAACAGATTTTTACTGCGTTGTCAAAGATGCCAACAGGCAAAATAAGGGTGTCCATGAAAAAGTCCTGGGCAGCGTCAAGGCTTTAAGGGATAACACCAATTGGGGACCGAGGTGGCTCACAAGCGTCTCCTCCACATTCAGCACTGCCAAATAACCATGCTCTTTCGGTCAGATTTTCACTGTTTTCAGTAATGCTCTTCTTAAAAAAAAAACAAGGTTTGGAGCTCTTTGGAGGTCTCGGAAAAACGCCCCAATGGAGAGATTGGGCTTGGGCTTGGGCAAGGAGATATTGTCTAGCTTGCTTTTTTTTAGGAAAAACATCCCTCGTCTCAGACAGTCACATGTGAGTCACAACCTCAATGAGCTCCTCATAAACTGTGGAGGAAGGTGTCACGTCTTCCTCTCCAGCTTTGATACTAACAACATCAATCTCCCCATAGCATTCCAATGTAGCACGAGTTGAAAGGGAACTATTCCTAAAGCAATGGCTTCACCAGATACCATTGACTTAGGAAAAACGTCCTGGCAAACTTTTAGTCATCATAATGTTGTTACTGTACCCGGGTACAAGAATTTAGTACCAGTGAAGGATTCAGCACGTAATGCATTTAAGACATTGGCTAAAGGCTGTAAAAAAGAAGTTTTATAGTCAATATTTCAGAATGAATTATCACAAACTTTGTGTTTTTAAGCCATACAGATGGGAAAACTGAAATAAAGCACCAATGTGACAATTTACCTTGTTCCTGAGATACCATAAACTGCAACTGTTCACATTTTCAAAATAATTCATAGTTTGTGTAAAATGATAAATTACCTGTTTTTCCTGATTAATTACTGGCATTCAGGTAATATAAAGATTTGGCAGACTGAATATAGATAATAACCTATGGTGCTAGTCTAGGCTGATATTAACTGATATTGACTCTTTGGTGTGTTAGGCCTTTTTCACACTTGTAAGTCTATACAATTATTTTGAACACTCACCTCCATGTGCTCCCTAGTTTTCATTCAGTGATACTGCACTGAAGAGTGTCAACAACCATGTCTAAAATAAACCTCCACAAACATATCTTTGGCCCAATAAAAAGTGTGTGAGCCACCCTGCTGTGATTTTTATTAATTTCTTACTCATTTTTTTTATAGCCTCAACAGTCAGGCTTCTGTGCCCCTTATCAACACCAAACTAAATGTTTTCTTTTGCCACAGAACATCTGATATTCTTAAAAAAAAGAAATTCATAATTAACTACATAAGCTACATACGGAAGAAATCCATTCATATGCATTGCAATATGTAATTGATTGTAGAATAAACAAATCCATAAACATTTGATGAATTTAAAAATAGGGAGCGTAAGATGCTCTGCTCAACTCCCAAACAAACTACACACACAAACTAAATGTTCGTTTCACCATATTTCCTTGCTTTCAAAGAGAGAAGTGTTGAATGCCCTTTTCTTTTAAACCAGTCTAGGGAAGATTCACACAGATTGCAGCCAACGCACACACTTTCACGTTGCGCAAGACACTTACTGAAGACTGAAGACACTCAAAGCTGCTGCTCCCGCTTTCCAGTGCACTTTTATTATCCTGGTTCATCACACTTGATAGATCGATTCAATAGTGATACAGTCTGATCCAACTTGCATGAAGTTTATTACGACAGCTCATAATGTCAGCCAGTCATGTAATCGGGCTCCACGTGCCTGTATGAACTCACAACAATGTCTGGCGCCTGCTGAAATGGAAGATGGTGTCCTGATCTCTTCCCAGACCTGGATCAGGGCATCCGTGAGCTCCTGAAAGTCTGTGATGGTACTCAACGCTTTGGATTCTCCGATTCACAGTGTCTCAGTGGTTCTCAATCGGTGTATACACACACACACACACACACACAGAGAGAGAGAGAGATAAAGCAAGTAAGATCTGCTGTTCTCATTTGCCAAATAGCCAAAACTCTGTTTTAATAGAGTTATCTCAGATGCTAACTTAATCTTACATTCCACCATTCTACATAAAAAACATTCCTTTTTTTAAACATTCCTTTTCTTTTCAATTTGAGTTACATTCATGGGTCAGCTGCTTCCTTTCTTGTTAAAGTAGCATTGTGAATATGGAAATTTGTTGTTAAATTATTGAACTAATATCTTACAATCTCAGGGGAATACAAATAAATATTTTATTTAAAAAAAAAAAAATGTTTGGCAATTCCTGTCCTACGATGTTGAAGACTAGAAGTGAGGCAACGTGTCTTTGTTTAATATTTTATGCTTGTAAAATAAGAAAAAACCTCTGAATAAGATTTGAGCACATTAAATGTGATGAACACTCCACTATGGACTATTAAACTTGAGATGCTTTCACATATGATTATAAATAAAATGACTTGAAGGTTGTTTTTCGAAGTGATTTTTCACATGCTTTTACAGTGTAACACCTGATCAAAGAACACACAAAATGATATATGTTTTTGAACCCATCTTAAAGACAATCTACCCCAAAATTAAAATTGTTTCAAATCTTTATGACTTTTTTCTGTGAAACATAAAACAATATATTTTGAGATTCTAATATTATTATTATTATTATTTTTATTACTATTATTTTATTTTATTTTTTTATAGGAGCCAATATTGTTTGTGTCCCAATATTCAAAAAAAAAAAAGAAAAAAAGAATTGTGTTCCCCAGAAGTCGTCACCTAACTTTTGTTATATAGTGTGTGTGTGCTTGAGCTGGCGTGCGATGCGGATTGAAGCGAAGAACTCGGAGCTTCGAACAAAAACACTTTAATATAGAACTGGAAAGTAAACCGCACATGGGAGTGCATAAAACAAGGGAGACATCCACACGTGACGCATCAACCTAACATCCACGATAACATATAACAATCGAAAACTGGGGAGTGAACATGGAGAACTTAAATACTGGCAGAGATACAACTGGAACACAAAACACCTGTGACTAATAAGTGACAATAGTAGCTAATGAGTGACGATGAGAAAAGGAGCGGGGAACATGTGACGCAGACACGGCAAACTAAGAGTCCAGGGTGAAGTGACACAAACATGAACGTGACATCACACCCCCCTCCCTGCAGGCGCGATCTCGCGCCGGAGAAGAACAACACTGGGTGAGGGGGGCGGGACCAGCTGGATTACCGGCGGTGGCTCCGGCGGGACGGGCAGGACCGGCTGGAGTGTCGGAGGTGGCTCCGGCGGGACGGGCAGGACCGGCTGGGGTGCCGGCGGTGGCTCCGGCGGGACTGGCAGGACCGGCTCGGGTGCCGGCGGTGGCTCCGGCGGGACGGGCAGGACCGGCTCGGGTGCCGGCGGTGGCTCCGGCGGGACGGGCAGGACCGGCTGGGGTGCCGGCGGTGGCTCCGGCGAGACGGGCAGGACCGGCTGGGGTGCCGGCGGTGGCTCCGGCGAGACGGGCACGACCGGCTGGGGTGCCGGCGGTGTCTCCGGCGAGACGGGCAGGACCGGCTGGAGTGTCGGCGGTGGCTCCGGCGAGACGGGCAGGGCCAGCGGTGGCTCGGGGAAGTCCCGGAATTCCGGCGGTTCGGGCCACGGTAGCTCTGGCGGTTCGGGCCACGGCAGCTCTGGCGGTTCGGGCCACGGCAGCTCTGGCGGTTCGGGCCACGGCAGCTCTGGCGGTTCGGGCCACGGCAGCTCAGGCGGTTCGGGCCACGGCAGCTCAGGCGGTTCGGGCCACGGCAGCTCAGGCGGTTCGGGCCACGGCAGGTCCTCGGCTGCTCGGGGGATCGGTTCTTGAGTCTCAAGTGATTCAGCAAGTGATTCAGCCGCTCGGGGAAACGCTTCAAGTGATTCGGCCGCTCGGGGAAACGGTTCAAGTGATTCGGCCGCTCGGGGAAACGGTTCAAGTGATTCGGCCGCTCGGGGAAACGGTTCAAGTGATTCGGCCGCTCGGGGAAACGGTTCAAGTGATTCGGCCGCTCGGGGAAGCGGTTCAAGTGATTCGGCCGCTCGGGGAAGCGGTTCAAGTGATTCGGCCGCTCGGGAAACACAGTTCATGTTCGGCCGCTCGGAGGAAACACAGTTCATGTTCGGCCGCTCGGAGGAAACACAGTTCATTCTCGGCCGCTCGGAGGAAACACAGTTCATTCTCGGGCTCTCGGGGGAAACACAGTTCATTCTCGGCCGCTCGGAGGAAACACAGTTCATTCTCGGCCGCTCGGGGGAAACACAGTTCATTCTCGGCCTCTCGGGGGAAACACAGTTCATTCTCGGCCGCTCGGGGGAAACACAGTTCATTCTCGGCCGCTCGGAGGAAACACAGTTCATTCTCGGCCGCTTTCTGGGAAACACAGTTCATTCTCGGCCACTCGGGGGAAACACAGTTCATTCTCGGCCGCTCGGGGGAAACACAGTTCATTCTCGGCCGCTCGGGGAAACACAGTTCATTCTCGGGCTCTCGGGGGAAACACAGTTCATTCTCGGTCTCTCGGGGGAAACACAGTTCATTCTCGGCCGCTCGGAGGAAACACAGCTCATTCTCGGCCGCTCGGAGGAAACACAGCTCATTCTCGGCCGCTCGGTGGAAACACAGTTCATTCTCGGGCTCTCGGGGGAAACACAGTTCATTCTCGGGCTCTCGGGGGAAACACAGTTCATTCTCGGGCTCTCGGGGGAAACACAGTTCATTCTCGGCCGCTCGGGGGAAACACAGTTCATTCTCGGCCGCTCGGAGGAAACACAGTTCATTCTCGGCCGCTTTCTGGGAAACACAGTTCATTCTCGGCCACTCGGGGGAAACACAGTTCATTCTCGGCCGCCCGGGGGAAACACAGTTCATTCTCGGCCGCTCGGAGGAAACACAGTTCATTCTCGGCCGCTTTCTGGGAAACACAGTTCATTCTCGGCCGCTCGGGGGAAACACAGTTCATTCTCGGCCGCTCGGGGGAAACACAGTTCATTCTCGGCCGCTCGGGGGAAACACAGTTCATTCTCGGGCTCTCGGAGGAAACACAGTTCATTCTCGGCCGCTCGGGGGAAACACAGTTCATTCTCGGCCGCTCGGGGGAAACACAGTTCATTCTCGGCCGCTCGGAGGAAACACAGTTCATTCTCGGCCGCTCGGAGGAAACACAGTTCATTCTCGGCCGCTCGGAGGAAACACAGTTCATTCTCGGCCGCTCGGCGGAAACACAGTTCATTCTCGGCCGCTCGGGGGAAACACAGTTCATTTTCGGCCGCTCGGGGGAAACACAGTTCATTCTCGGGCTCTCGGGGGAAACACAGTTCATTCTCGGCCGCTCTGGGAAACACAGTTCATTCTCGGCCGCTCGGGGGAAACACAGTTCATTCTCGGCCGCTCGGGGGAAACACAGTTCATTCTCGGGCTCTCGGGGGAAACACAGTTCATTCTCGGCCGCTCGGGGGAAACACAGTTCATTCTCGGCCGCTCGGGGGAAACACAGTTCATTCTCGGCCGCTCGGGGGAAACACAGTTCATTCTCGGCCGCCCGGGGGAAACACAGTTCATTCTCGGCCGCCCGGGGGAAACACAGTTCATTCTCGGCCGCCCGGGGGAAACACAGTTCATGGGGCTCGGCCGCTCGGGGATACAGTTCATGGGGCTCGGCCGCTCAAGGAAGCTGTTCAGGCGCCGGAAGCACCGGTTCCCGGATCTCGGGCTGTGGAGCGGGGCTGGCGGGTAAATAGCGAACCATTGCTCGCCTGCACCCACTGGGACGTGTGCCCGGGACGACGCGCTCAGCCCGGCGCGGTAGAAACTCACAAGCGCGTTGTCCGGATAGTGAGTCAGGCACGCGAGGTTCAGGAACTCGGGGGTATGAAGTTCCAGCGAGCGGTCCTTCTGCTGTAGCAGGAGCAGGGCTACAGCAAGAATATCCATTTTGTTTGTTAAGTCTTTGTAGGCGACTTTGCCTGGTCGATTGTTCTGTTATATAGTGTGTGCTTGAGCTGGCGTGCGATGCGGATTGAAGCGAAGAACTTGGAGCTTTGAACAAAAACACTTTAATATAGAACTGGAAAGTAAACAGCACATGGGAGTGCATAAAACAAGGGAGACATCCACACGTGAAGCATCAACCTAACATCCACGATAACATATAACAATCGACAACTGGGGAGTGAACATGAAGAACTTAAATACTGGCAGAGATACAACTGGAACACAAAACACCTGTGACTAATAAGTGACAATGGGAGAAGAGGCTAATGAGTGACGATGAGAAAAGGAGTGGGGAACATGTGACACAGACACGGCAAACTAAGAGTCAAGGGTGAAGTGACACAAACATGAACGTGACAACTTTAGACCTACAGCATACTTTACTCTATATGTGGAAAGATTTTGATGGTGCTTTGTTAAAGATTTGCAACTTTATTTTTGCATAATATCCAGTTTAATATGAGAAGAAAAAAAGAGATTTTAAGAGGTACCTTGCCTTATTGTTGGGCTTGCGGAAGTTGGGATATGCAGGCTATGTACAAGAGGAGCATGAAATTTAGGATGACACAGAATAATCAAAATTACACTATTTTATTTGACATATTTGGGGAGATATATTTCAGTCATTGTTGTCGACACAAACTATTCGAATTCATTTTAAATCCTCCAAGCTTAAAATTATACAAAAATGTTTCAAATTAAAACGTATTAGCCTAGACTACCACCATAGGTTATTTACTCATATTGTGGTATATCAATTGCTTCCGGTACCAGAATGCCTGTAATTAATCATGCTAAACAGCTCTGGGGATCTATCATAGGAATTGTTTGGAAAATGGGAACAGTTGCCGTTTATTTCTAACATTGAAACTTTTCAAAATAATCCACTAAATAAGCTGCACTTTGAGGAGCCTAAACTAATATTTTCAGTTGCTAACATGAATATAACAGTTGCACGTTGTTTTGAAGACACGAATGGAGCCAAACCTTATACTGGCTCTTTCCTTAGACTGTGATGTTCAGATCACTGGCTCATTCAAACTCAGAGTATATATTGAACAAACACAAACGTATGACCAACAAACACCTTTCATGCTTGGATCTTACAGTAAAACATAAAATGGACTTGCATTCCATTCCTGTCCAAGAGTTTCAATACATTCTTCATTTAAGCCCACCTCTTACATGAGCACTCTCAGGCATTAATGAATGACTTTGACAGTGAACATGATTTAGAACTGTGAAACCTGCATGTCTGGCCACTCATGACAGCGGCTGTACGCTGTCTACACTCAAAGTATATGTGGCTGCTATATCAGAAATGTATAATTAAAGTGAAAAATGCCCAGTTGTTAAGAATGGCTTGGTGGTTAAAATTTCTATGTGGCAAAAGGAGACTTAACCCACCATGCCCATCTATAGTCCCCACCTGGTACCTGACTTTAGTGTTGAAATCCTCTTAAATCAGCTGTTTCACTAACATGGTCTCAACATTGTTCAGAGCCTACACTGTAAACCCTAAAGTTGAATCAACTGTTCTTTACTTAAACAATCAAGTAATCTTGACTAAACATTTTAATTTTGAACCCAAATCTCAAAAATATAATTTAGCTTAACTTATTTAACTGCAAAATACGTAAACTTAAGATTTCAAGTGTTATGAACTCAAAATCTTGATTAATGAAAATAGCGCACGCAGGTCTCCCTTTGTTGTGATTGGCCATGCAAGGAGTTCTGTATGGCAACAAGAGAACTAATGCTCTGATTGGTGGATATTTTCAAACAGCGGTCCTTCAAGCTTCGTCCGTTACTGCTGTTACTTTGAGGGAAATTCAAATCAAGAAAGGACTTTTCCATCGTGAGAAATCTTCAGTTCGGTAAGTTAAAGTTATTTTCGTGTGATATATAGTAATGTTTTTGTGTGATATAAAATTTGAATGTTTAATGATGTGTTTCTATAAAACACAATGTAGCTTTAATTACAAATGTTTCCGGGTGAAAATTTGCTAATGTAGTGATTAACAACATTTTCACCGGTGGTTTTGTGATGGTATAACTGGCATATAAAATTATTCTTTATTAATATTGAAAAATGTTAGTTAATAAACATAATCATTGTTCAATATTGCGTTTCTGTGAGAAACAGGGCAGCTTCTTCTGAGAAAATTAGTGATGTTTTCCCCGCTCAAACTTTCCCACCGTCATTATTAATTAACAATATTTTAATCAGGATATTGTTCATATTTGATTTGTGAGATGTAAACGTATTTTTTAAAGTCTTAATTCTTTATTTTTGTGCGAGAAAGAACATGGTAGCTACTGCTAAAACCAGCTAGTGATTTATTTCTCCCAGTCAAACTTTGGCAATTAAATAATTAGATAACTTTTTAATATACTGTAGAAACATGGCCAACTTTTTGTACACTATTTGTCTTCAAAAGAAAAACTTTTATATTGCATCCAAAGTTGGGTTAGGGTTAGTGATTTGTTCTGAAAAACATGCATTGACAGTCATGATCACAATACTCTTTTCATAAATATAATATATTAATGCCTGTTTCTTCACTTTGATTTTATTCAAGGACACCGATCTTCAGACCCCCAACTCCTTGCATTTGGCTTCCTCTGTTGAGATGATACTTGAAGGACAAGTAGTGATGGACAACATGCAGGATCTCCTACAAGAAATGTGTTTTCCCTTCTGTCTCATTTACTCATTAGACTTGAATTACTCTGAGTCAAAATGTAGTTATTGTTACATTCATATGATCACTACATTTTAACAATTGTCAAACTAAAAAATGTATAGTGTTTAAATTAAGAGCGACGAGTTCTACAATTGTTGTAGTTAATGTGGGATATTGCATTATTTTTACAGCGCTGTACAGTGTGATTGTGACCCAATTCCATTACAGGATAATGTGCTAATATTTATTAATATGAAAGGTTGACCAATAAAGACTATCAATAATCTCAGTATGTTGTTGTTTTTTCTAGTTTGGTATGTTTGCACAAAGCTTACAGTCAAAAATAAGAACTTTATAATTGTAATTTATAAATCATTTCTAATTTTAGTTTAATTTTTATCTTGAGTTAACTTAAATATGTAAGTACTTACAATTAACACCAAGTTAAGTGAACTTGTTTGTTTAAGTGCATTAAATAAGCACCAAGTTAGGTGAACGTAACAATGTAAGTACATTCAACTTGAGCAACAAGTTAGGTGAACTTAAGCATATTTTTTCCATTACTCAATTGAATTGAGGGAAAGAGTTTACTCAATAGTTAATTGAACTTATTAGGGTTTTCAGTGTAGGTTATACAGTTTGTCCTGTCCACGCTGCAGCTTTACATTGCGCACACCAGACAGTTTTGACTCTCTGAGCATCTCTAGGTTTGTTTTTCGGAGACCACACTAAAGGTTTAATTGTGTTAAAAGAGAGGCTATCCCATTGGACGGTAGGTGTGATAGCTCTGGCTTATAGTTCACAGGATGTGAAGTGCTTTATTTTGATGGTCCCTTTTGAAAATGTTGTTGACTATAAGTAACGTTTCACATACATCTCTACCAACTCTCATTAGAGTGTTTGTAGAGTATTGTAGATTGGTAGGGTTAGGGTTAGAAGTTGACATGTAGTTGTAAAGTTACTTATACTCAGTAGAATGTCTCTGGAGGAGAATCACAAGAAAGAATTATTAGATATTAAACAGACAGTCTTCTAATAATCTAATGAGTCATTAGATTCACACAATTACTCATAGCTAAAATAATGTTCAAAAGGGACCATCAAAATACTGACGCTTGTTCTGCAGCAGGATAGTATCCCTGAACAATATTGCCAGGTTTTGTAATCTGGTCAATCCTCTAACTATATTAAATCTATATTATATTTAAGAATTAGTTTTACAGTGCATCAGCCAAGTAAACTAGAGTTCTGCATGGGCTTTAAACTGAAAAAGCCTGTACCAGCCTGTACCCGAGATCATCAGTCCTGACCCTACCCAACGGAAAACTAGATGTACTAGATGTTTTTAGCTTTGAGGCTGCAGATGAAGACTCTCCACTTTAATCTCAAGTTTAATAGTCGTGGTCTCCTTCTTTTGGTCCTCATACTGAGTTGTTGGTCAAAAAATGAATAAAAATAAGTCACTGCTATGGGTTATTGAAAATGGAGGAGGCTACCTCTCTCCACAATCCTTATTTACAAAAACGTTCTCTTACATCCCAAAGTTAGAACCTGGTGGGCCTTATCCTTGCTCGCATCTAACGGTCTGATTCTCTTTTAGAATAGAATGTTAGAGTTTAGGGTTCATAGAAACATATGGTTCATAGACAATTGGAAAGATTTTGAGGCAGACCTGACCTGTTGAAAAGAGTGTATGGTGCCACTCTTCTGTCTAATAATTTGGCGCATAGTCTTAGAGTTGAACCATGACTAACTGGGGCCCAGGTCTAACCGACCGTCTGCTAGCTGTCTTACGTCATATAGGTCAAATAAATTCCAACACATAGAGACTCTTTCACCTAGATATCATCATATAGAAGACTGTGTCTGTTCCCCGAATTAGCAAATACAAAAACAAACAAACAAACAAAAAAAACCTTTCAAAACCTTTAAGGGTAGAAATTTAATTGATGTACATACAACTAAAAATATATAACACTGATGGACAAATGATAAAGCTTGGGTTACTCAATATACGATCCCTTTCCTCAAAAGCACTTATTGTAAATGATATGATTACAGATCATAAACAAGATGTGCTGTGTTTGACAGAAACCTGGCTAAAACCAGACGATTACATTACTTTAAATCCACCCCTCAAGATTACTGTTATAAACACGAGCCTCGTCTGAAAGGTAAAGGGCGATTTACTTATTTACTTATTTACTTGCAAGATTCATAATATTAGAGAGAAAATTATAACCATGCAACTGTCTACTGAAATATCACAAAATACAGTAAATTGTAGTGTCCCTGAAGAAAAATTCCACTCCTTCATTGCTATCGGGAAAGGAGAATTGTCTAAACTCGTTAAATCATTAAAATCAACAACATGTATGCAGGATTTAGACTGTAGAATTGAGACTGCTCTCATTAGAGTTACAAACAATTTCCTCCTATCATCTGATCGTGGTTGTGCCTCTCTGTTAGTGTTATTTTGAATAGACTCGAAAATTATGTTGACATTAGTAGAATTGCATTGGCATGGTTCAAATCATACTTATCTGACCATTATCAGTTTGTAGCAGTAAATTAATGGATATAGATAAATGAAGAGTTATATCGATCACAAGTTCAGGATGGAGTACCAAAGGTTCAGTATTAAGAACGTTGCTTTTCAGCATGTACATTCTACCTTTGGGTGCAATTATTAGGAAGCATGGAATTAGCTTTCACTGTTACGCTGATTATACTCAGCTCTGTATTTCTTCTCATCCTGATTAAACGTACCGATTCACTAAAGCAATGGAATGCGCAACTGATATAAAAAAAATTGGATTACTAGTAATTTTCTACTACTTAATTCTGAATTAAGAAATTCTAATTATTAGACCAAAAAGTTTTTTGTGTAATAAGCTAGACTTTTGTCTAACTCTCCATGGCTGCTCTGTCAAGTCCTCGTTATTAGCTCATATTAGCTCGGTTCTTTTAAGACTGCATTTGCTCCCTAATAAACACTGAATACTTTTAAAAATCTTGCTAATTACTTACAAATAGTTAAATGGGTTAGCTCCCCTGTACTTGCTATAGTACTCGTCATAGTCCCCTGTACTCACTATAGTCCTTCACGTCTATTGCGATTCCAAAATTCTGTCCATTTGATGATACCTAGAATATGAAAGTCAACGGCTGGCGATCGAGCCTTTTCCTATTTAGCACCTAAAATCTGGAGTAGACATACTCTTTCAGTTTAAATCTATACTAAAAACACATCTCTTCAACCTGGCATACATGTATCACATTATTTTTTCTTCTTTATTCAAATCATGTAAAATGATTGTTAGGCTGCATAATTTCGGTCAGCCGGAACCAGGAACATTACTATAACATCTGATGTACTCGATACATCAGAAGAAGAATGGCATCTACGCTGATATTAGTCTCTGTTTATTCCGAGGTTATCATGGTCAGCCGGATCCAGGCCGTATCCAGATCAGATGAAGGACCTGCACCTGGACACGAGCACAGCACTGCCCTGAAGCATCTGCAGAGAGTGTGTATACTAGACCCTCCCCTGTGAAGATCATGAATCTCATCTCCAAAAAGACGGAACTGGATTTAATATTTTGTCCTGAATTAAATCTGAATTTTGACCTGATTCCTGAGGAAAGCTTAGCACAAGGTCTGTGAAGCGGATATCTTCTCTACTAGCACATAAAGCTGCTAGAGAGGATGGCAGTTCGTTTACCTCTTTGAGTTTTTCTCCCAGACCTCACGGGGCATCATTTTGTTTGTCCAGACCAACAACAAATTGGTAGTCTCCTACATAGATCATTGTGGGTTCTACATTCACATTCGCTTTACAAGTTGGAGCGACAGATCCTCCTTTGGTCTCTAGGGAAACTGCTGTGTCTAGGACCCCAGACCTGGGAGGCCCGTGGAATGGAGCACATTTGGTTCAGATGTGGCCGAGGCTATGTCTGTAATCTTTTTCCCTGATCACTCAGCTCCCGGGAGTTCTGGAGAGTTCGCCGAGACAAGATCCATCTCATCCATGTTCCTTTCAAACCTGGTGTCCCTCTTCGATGGAACTTAGCGAAGATTATGGTCATGAGGGCTTCATAGCCCATCCTTGCCCAGAACTATGGAGACTGTGTGCTTGGCCTCTGAGGGGGGCCAGCTCATAGATTCTGGTCTCTCAACTGAGATTGTTGAAACCATACTCCATTCCAGAGCTCTGTCCATGAGGAAACTATGTGACCTGAAGTAAAAGCAAAATCACTTTGTGGTGCAGTGAAAGGCAGATAAACCCAGTTACCTGTCAGATTGAACCGTGCTGGAGTTCCTGTAGGACAGATTCACTGCAAGGTTATCCCCTTCAACCCTGAAGGTTTACGTGGCTGCCATAGTGCTTATCACATACCACTGGGTGGTATTTCAATTGGGAGAGACATTACTTACACATTTCCTTTGTGGCAAACTGAGGCTGAGGCCAGCAGTACACACTAAGGTTTTGACCTGGGATTGGTCACTGGTGCTCCAGGGCTTATCCTTCAAGGAGGTTCCGTCAAGTTTATGACTATAAAGCGCTGTTGAAAACCTCCTTCTTCAATTCCTCTAACGTGGCTCACTCTACATACTGCAGGCATTCTGTCTCCCCGTCATGAACAGGAAAGGATCTCCAGGAAAGGAACTGCTTTGTCCAGTTTGAACACTGGATGCGTATGCCACCGAGCTGAGTCCCTGTTTCTCAAAATAGGTCATCTTTTGCTGCTTCTGGGCCACCAAGGGAGCTCCAGCAACTACAGGGAGTGCAGAATTATTAGGCAAGTTGTATTTTTGAGGATTAATTTTATTATTGAACAACAACCATGTTCTCACTGAACACAAAAAACTCATTAATATCAAAGCTGAATATTTTTGTATCAATATTTTAAGTAGTTTTTAGTTTTAGCTATTTTAGGGGGATATCTGTGTGTGCAGGTGACTATTACTGTGCATAATTATTAGGCAACTTAACAAAAAACAAATTTATACCCATTTCAATTATTTATTTTTACCAGTGAAACCAATATAACATCTCAACATTCACAAATATACATTTCTGACATTCAAAAACCAAACAAAAACAAATCAGTGACCAATATAGCCACCTTTCTTTGCAAGGACACTCAAAAGCCTGTCATCCATGGATTCTGTCAGTGTTTTGATCTGTTCACCATCAACATTGCGTGCAGTAGCAACCACAGCCTCCCAGACACTGTTCAGAGAGGTGTACTGTTTTCCCTCCTTGTAAATCGCACATTTGATGATGGACCACAGGTTCTCAATGGGGTTCAGATCAGGTGAACAAGGAGGCCATATCATTAGATTTTCTACTTTTATACCCTTTCTTGCCAGCCACGCTGTGGAGTACTTGGACGCGTGTGATGGAGCATTGTCCTGCATGAAAATCATGTTTTTCTTGAAGGATGCAGACTTCTTCCTGTACCACTGCTTGAAGGTGTCTTCCAGAAACTGGCAGTAGGACTGGGAGTTGAGCTTGACTCCATCCTCAACCCGAAAAGGCCCCACAAGCTCATCTTTGATGATACCAGCCCAAACCAGTACTCCACCTCCACCTTGCTGGCGTCTGAGTCGGACTGGAGCTCTCTGCCCTTTACCAATCCAGCCACGGGCCCATCAAGACTCACTCTCATTTCATCAGTCCATAAAACCTTAGAAAAATCAGTCTTGAGATATTTCTTGGCCCAGTCTTGACGTTTCAGCTTGTGTGTCTTGTTCAGTGGTGGTCGACTTTCTGCCTTTCTTACCTTGGCCATGTCTCTGAGTATTGCACACCTTGTGCTTTTGGGCACTCCAGTGATGTTGCAGCTCTGAAATATGGCCAAACTGGTGGCAAGTGGCATCTTGGCAGCTGCACGCTTGACTTTTCTCAGTTCACGGGCAGTTATTTTTTTGTGCCTTGGTTTTTCTGCACGCTTCTTGCGACCCTGTTGACTATTTTGAATGAAACGCTTGATTGTTCGATGATCACGCTTCAGAAGCTTGGCTATTTTAAGACTGCTGCATCCCTCTGCAATATATCTCACTATTTTTGACTTTTCTGAGCCTGTCAAGTCCTTCTTTTGACCCATTTTGCCAAAGGAAAGGAAGTTGCCTAATAATTATGCACACCTGATATAGGGTGTTGATGTCATTAGACCACACCCCTTCTCATTACAGAGATGCACATCACCTAATATGCTTAATTGGGAGTAGGCTTTCCAGCCTATACAGCTTGGAGTAAGACAACATGCATAACGAGGATGATGTGGTCAAAATACTCATTTGCCTAATAATTCTGCACTCCCTGTAACTAGACTTGAGACTATCTTACTTGTCCCTGAGTTGGTTGTAAAACCTTCCGCTATAGTGGTCCATGCCCACTCTACTAGGAGCATGGCTGGCTCTAAGGCTCATTTAGCAGGAGTATTTCTTGCAGATATTTGTGATGTGGCAAGCTGGTCCTCCCTGCATATTTTCATGAGTTTGTTACCAGTTATACATCAACTCCTCTCTAGGAAAATGGGTGTTCATGAAGTGAGCTACGTTTCACTCGGCAGGCCCTCGTCACTATGGTGGCATTGGTATACTCGTTACCATAGCGTTTTGACACAGCACAAGTTCCCTTAAAAGAAAATGCCTCAGGTTACATATGTTACCCTAGTTCCCTGAAGAGGGAATGAGACATTGTGTCTTCTGCCACATCTTCTATGTCCCTGCCAGTATCCCTGCTGCAGACACTGTCTAAGCTCCCGCTTCTGGTTTCCAGTGCACCTTTGTCCTCCTGGTTCATTACGTCATTGTTCCTCAACGTGCATTCACGTGATCAATTGAATTGTGCTCCATGAGACAATCATGCCTAGGTGTTCCCCTAGCGTTTCGAAGTAGCATCTCATTACGTCTTCAGGGAACTAGAATTATACAATTAACCTGAGACGTTTTCACTCATTCATCATATCAGCTCAATATTGAAAACATAAAGGGATATAGAATTCTGCAGACCAAATAGTAGAAAATGAAAGTTGGCTACTCTACAGAAACCTTTGATTTCTGAGACACATATGGACAGCAGTATGGCTATTTGCAGTCTGCGTAATTTAAGTAAAGTCAAGTCAACTTTATTTATATAGCGCTTTTGTTTGCACAGATTGTTTCAAAGCTGTTTTATAGAGATGACAGGAAAACAATGCAACAAAGTTTGTTTTGGCTGCACAGCAGCTCTAGAAGAGCAGACCAATGAATAATATGGATGAATATTAAGTGTTAAGCGAGCCAAAACAGTGGCAAGGAACAAATTCCAGCAGGTAACAGAATGAAGGAAGAACAAAGTGGAGATAAAACCTTGGGAGAAACCAGGTTCAGTCAAGGGACCAGTTCTCTCCAATGGCCAACAAACAAACAAACAGTGCATGATTATGATATAGACAACATTTCAGGTCAGAAGTCAGATTGATATCAGAACACTTACAATATTTAATCCAGTTCTGTCTGGTTGGAGATTAGATTCATAAGGCCTTCACAGGAGAGGATATAGTAAAGTCATGGTCACTGCAGACCCTTCAGGGCTGGAGACTATGTGTGCTTATGTTGAGATGCAGGTCCTTCACCTGATCTGGATACAACCCTGATCTGGTTGACCATGTTAACCTCGGGATAAACAGAGGCTAACATCAGCAGAAATTCCATTCTTCAGAGTTGATGGCTATGCTGTCCCGGTCCTCCACGGTCATTTGGCTCAAGTGGAACCCTCCACCGTGTCCCAGGTGCTCACCGTTGGATGACTGGTTTCTCGGTGCAGCGTGCATGCCGGCCCAGTGCCTTTCTTCCCAGAGGTACATGAGGAGCAAAAGCTATCAAACAACTGAACAAGGGTAATTCTGATTTGCAGTTGTTGCAGGAGCCATGCACAGAAATGGCATCCCTAATAGGGGTTTGCTTTCTCAAAGCCCCCGTCTCCCAGGTCGGCTTCATTGGCGACACCATCCGCCACTTCATCCAGCAGTTCTCGCCGGTCCAGAAGCAGACTGAGGCAATAAAGCGCATCCTGCCCCTGGAGTGACTCTGCAACCAAGGTTGTCTCTCAAGGTTGTCTCATAGCGAGTGATATTCTGCATCCGCTGTCTCAGTTGTTTCTTCATTTGCACAGGGCAAGGAGTTTGAGTTTGCATCTTGAACTGTCTTGATGACCTCCATATGCTTCTGGGGCATATGGCATACGTAGCCTCGATCACAGCACTCAGATTGATATGAGATATGAGACTGATAGTTGATACCTCAAGTAGGTATCAGTACTTCTTGCTCTGCACCAGTTCCAACCATTGCTGCATGGCAAGCACATACTGGCACAGAGAAACAGGAATACCTAAAATACTCTTTAATGGTGAACCTCAAAGGAACCATTTAAATACAAAACAAAAGGGCAAGTATCGTGCAAAATGTAATAACAGAGCGAACAGGAAGAGGCCAGGAGAAACAAAACATTTTGCGGACAAGATTACATGGACAAGGACTGAAGAAAAACACACAGTTGTTATTCGCAAGGGTAGATGAGGGAACAACACAGCTGACAAAATGAGGTGATTGATGATGAGACAAGTGAGTGGAAAAACACTGGGAGATCTTAGGAGGAATGAGGAAGTAGACATAGACCTACGTAACAGAGGTTTTAATACTCATAATTCTATTTTTCTGACATTACTTTAACAAACCTTAAGACCTGAGGACTACAAAAAGGTTGATGCAGTTCAGCCGTCTTCATAATAAAAGCAAGTAATGTTTTGAATTATATTTCTGTATTTATTCTTTTCTTTTTGTTGTTGTAGTTTTTGACATTCCAGAAACATTATCTCATGCTGCTAGATGTACGCTGTCATGTGGCTTTACCCATAAGATGAGTCTTGGAGTGTGGCTGTTTTGAAAGGCATAGAGGACACAGGCCTCCAAATGACATTAATCAAAATGAAATAAGGCATTTTGTCAGAGCGGCAGAAAGAGGAGTAACCATGTTTGACAATTTCCTTGCACAATTCTTGCCGATCACTGATTGATCCAGACACTTTTTTTTCCAGCACTGCCAAGTAACCTTTTTAAAGACAAGCCTTAAATGCCTTCCTTTCCTTTTTCCTGTTATATGTTAAGGGAGTGATGGTATAAAACACAAAGTTAAAGACCCTTTAGCCTTGTGATTTAGTAATTCTTTTTTTCATGCTTAGAGGTGGTCTTAAAGAAAATCTCAAGAGATATTTTCAGTTAATTATAGAGTACCTGCAAATGAAAGAGAAGCTCAATCTGCTACTTTGATAATTAAGCTGACTTATAACATCAATTTGCAAGTATATGAAAGAGGTTATTGTACATCCCAGACACATCACGGCTATTCATATTTTTAAAGCTCATATTTAATAAGAGTCACTATTTTATAGTTTCCTGTTCAAATGTGAGCGTGACTCCATTTGTGTTAATTGCATACTCTCTGCAAAAGGAAACCTTAGAGGAAATTGCTATATTTATAAAAGTTGTTTGCAAAGCGTCATAGTACTGATATTCGTCAAACATTGTTTTTTGTTTTTTTTACAATTAAACTTTTTCAGTTGATTCAATTTTCAATTCAAAGCCATTTAAGCCTGCATACAGAGACTTCCTCTTTTGGAGATAATTTCATGCTTAGGTGTATCTATTTTTTAAAATATGTACAAACCTTTACACTTAAAGATTTTCAAAACTGTTAAATATTTAAAATAATGTATTTTTTATTAAGAAATACATTGTTATTTTTTCTTAACTATTTTTTTTGTGAGATGTTGATTCTAATGCATAGTAAAAAATAACATCAACGTCAAATGCAGAAATGTACTGTACACAGAAGAAAAAAAACTTAACCTAAAACTTCCCTAAACTTTGACACTGTTCTTTTTCTCCATTGGAAGTATTGCTATTTCCTTCAAGAAATAATAGTTAAGACGATATCTGCCTGTAGATGTAGAATTTCTGCAATAAAGAAGTCAGAAATGTCCCTGTTTGAGAATATCTGCTACGTAATCTCTTCACATCTCTACCTATCCAAATCTTCCTTAGTACCCCGTAGAGAAGCCAATGAAGCCACAGTAATAGAGCGGGGCTTCTCTTTTAAGCTGTCAAAGAAAATCCCTGACTAAACACAAGGGAGATGCAGTTAATACCCTGGCACAGTATATGGCTGGAAAAATACCCTGAGTTTGTCAATGATTGAGTCGAGTTATTCTGAGGCATGACCTTAAATAGATTAGCTCATGTCGTGAGAGCTGGTTGTGTTCAAAGGAAGTGTTTTTAGTGTGGGGCAGGATTTAAATATCTTTTCAAAAAATGAGTGAGCTGCATACGTATAGGAAGCATATTTGGTTTCATAGGTACACTGCCACCTTGGACTGTTTTCAACTTTATTTTTATTCTTATGAAATTACCGTTCAATACCAACTCTACTGAAACCAATTCTTATTTGAGACTGAGTTTATCTGGGCTAAAAACACCTCCTCCCAAAGGCACACATATAGCAGTTTCATCCCAAATGATTCCCTATACACTTTGCACTGATACTCTGTGTACTTGTGCACTTGTGCATCTTGGATGATTTGATTCGCAGTGCATTGTCATCGCATAGATGAACTTCCATGGACTTTTTGTCTAAAAAGCTTCTCTAGGCATCTGACAAAGCTGTTGTGATTGCATTCTGGTTATATTGTATCTATTTCTCACACTGACATTTATATTTCTGTGAAAGATTGCAAAAACATGGCAGTTGTTACATCAACATTCACTTTGTTGTCGTGTTTACCCCTCTCAACAGCTCGGACCTGTGGCTCTAATCTGCGGGGCCCCAGAGGCATCATAACATCTCCAAATTATCCCGTCCAGTATGAAAATAACGCGCACTGTGTGTGGGTCATAACGGCAGTGGATCCGGAGAAGGTACGTCTATAGTTTCAATTCTAAATTGAACCCTAAGACTGACTCCAAGTCATATGTGTATACAATTCCACAAAACACGCTTATGGTTCATTTTTAATCTGCCAAAACAAAACATGATATGCTTTTGAATATCTTCCAAGACATAATTGAATGGGACCTTGCATAAATGTCAAAAATAATCTTAAAGACAATTTGTGAGGACATTAGCATTGCAGGCCAGTGTTTGCATAATTGTCAACCTCTTGCCCTGGTTGTCTCTCGCTATTACTGCATCTCCAGAATTGATTATGTTCAGCCACACATCTTCAGCTCTGTGGCAAGAGTGATGGTTAATACAATCTGGCATGAGATCAACACACACAGCGAGAGTGACACATGCTCTTGTTACTAAAGCAAGACCAAAAAACAGTCAAAATAACATATTACGGTAAAAGGAAGCTATCCTGATCCCCATGCTTTCCAACTTTCCGAGGCAGATTTGAATGTTTGTGCATGTGTGACCATATCGAGTTTACTTTCAGATCGTGAAATTACTGTAAAAAGAAGTAACATTATAAAGGACTGTAACATACTGTTTGTAGCTTTGTGCCTCTGGCTGATACATTGGGTGTTCGTCGTACTACAGGTCAAATTCTGATTTTTGTTTTTGTGAAGTACTCTCTTATATACAGCAACAACTGTGAAACATTGTCACAATTTGATAACTATTTTATCATATTTTAAAATGTCATTTTATTCCTGTTTTCAGCATCATTGCTCCAGTCTTTAGTGTCACATGATCTTTCAGAAATAATTTTAATGTGATGATTTGGTGCTCAAAAAACATTATTCTTATTATTATCAATGTTGAAAATATTGATTATTCTGCTTAATATATTTTTTAAACCATTGCATTTTATTCAGGATTCTTTGATGAATAGAAGTTCAGTAGTAAAGGTGTAAAAGTCTTTATCACATTTGATGATTTTAATGCATCATCGCAGAATGAAGGTGTTTACTTAAAAAAATAAACAAAGCATATCTCTGACCCCAAGCTTTTGAATACTAGTATAGATTTCAATATGTGTGTCATGTCTTTGATGCATAACATCTCTGATTTCATCATAGTCAAAAGTAGCGATAGAGTGAATAAGCAAACAATTTTAGTGATTTCAGATTCTGGGATTAATTTGCTTCTCCCTACAGTCAAGTCGAGTCTCCTTTATTTATATAGCGCTTTTCACAATACAGATTGTTTCACAGGAAAACAATATAAACAAAGTTTGTTTTGGCTGAACAGCAGCTCTAAAAGAAGAAGGATGGATGGATGGATGGATGGATGGATGGATGGATGGATGGATGGATGGATGGATAGACAGATAGATAGATAGATAGATAGATAGATGGATAAATAGATATAGAAGCCACTATACCTAGATAGAAAAGATAGAAAATAGGTTGAAAATGCTGTTTATTATTATGTATTTTTATAATTGAATATATGATTTATTCCTTGTGTTCTTTTAGTTAAAAACATCCCTTGATTTGTTTCTATATTCAGCGTGACAGCAGTGTTTGGTTGAAATGTTGGTTTCTCAGATAAAAGGAATAACGTCATCTCCCTCCAGCCCTGGATCCCTAATTCCAAGCATCATTTGAACACATAATGTCTCTTGATTTGAGCTAATTTACTTGCTAAAACAGATTTTTAGAACATGTTGTCTTGGTATCCATGCAATTCTGCACCAAACTAGTTTGTTAAACATTCAGATCCTATAGCGCTGTAGGGAAAAAATACATTTGATTTATCAAATCCATCCCTCTGGAACTGGATGTGTATAATTAGTCATGCAAATGATAGACTACTGTAAAATCTTAGTGACATGCCAGTAAATTTAAAGTACCTGTTGGCCACCATCATAAACAGACTTGACAATCACATGCATAAAATCCCAGCCATGTCAGAGCCGCTATATTTTCACTCCTGGCCACACGTTTTCACTTTGATCTGAGGATGAAACGATGTGACTTTAATTTATCTCACATTGTGCATTTTCTGCTCTTGCTGAACTGAAAGGATCTGTTCCAAAACCTAGTGAGCTGTCTATCTAGATTGCATTTTATAAGGCATCGTAAACATGCTCCTGACTTCTTTCTTCCGTGAAAATTTCGTCCAAATGTTTTTTTTTTCCCCTTTTTTGACCAAATTCTTTGGCAGCATCACCTGTATCCTTCATGTGAGTCTATCCCAGAATGCATTGCAATGAACATTTATTTCAGTATTTGTGCGCAATGTATTTTTATATACAAACATTCAGTTAGACACTATTTTTCTTAACTGAACGGTGCAAATGTTTGTAAAACTTCACACAGAACTAACAAGTGTATTCTGCTGCTGTGATTGAAGGTAAAAAAGAAAGAAAGCTAAATAGCCACGGCACTCTTATTGATTAAACACCCTTAATTGTCAAAGAGCTTCATACAACAAATTAAGAAATACACAAGCTCTCAAAAGGAGAGAATTATGTCATTCATTTACTAAATTACATGATCAGATATCAGCTGTCAAGTGACCCACCCACACTTGCGGTCATTGTACTTGACCACTTGACTGCTTACATTCTGTTGTGTGGTCCAAATGTGTGTAGACCTTTTGATTGCCCGATAGTACACACTTACAGCATTTTTTTTTTTAAAGATTTATTTGTACAGTATTTTGACTTCTAAATATGTGAGGTGACGTGTAACTAAGTATGGTGCCCCTTATTTGTGCTCTGCATTTCACCCATCCAAGTTCACACACACAGCAGTGAGTATTGAACACACACACTCACCATGAACACACACCCAGGGCAGTCGGCAGCCATTTTTGCTTCGGCGCCCGGAGCATCAACACAGGAAGCAGAATATGTCCTAATTGATGGCTGCGTTTTCAATTCCTTCCACAACTGCAGCGGCAGATGTTGCTGATCATTAAGGCCAAGTCGAAGAAGTCAAAGAAGCAAGTGGAACTCACCTATAGGCCCGCCGTTAAACACCAAACCCGTCCCTAACCTCGTCTGTTTTCCACCTGAGTAGCAGCAAAATTGCTTTGCAATTCAACATGAACACAATACAATAATGGATACACAATAAGTTTATTATATCTATAGTTTATGTAAATACTGTAAGTAGTTAAAGACAGCTACGTTCTGCTCAGTAGTGTGGATGAAATCTGGACACAGCATCTTTAGCATGCTGTTATTGTCATGCTCGAATCAGTTGGGTCACTTCACTGCCCTTCCTCACCTTTGACCTCATAGGAGAGTTTTTTTTATTCTTCTTTTTTCAGTCTACGCAGAACAGAATGTGAAGAACTCAAACGGTCATAAAAATGCAGTGTTGCTCTTTCTCTCTCTCTCGTTGCATGTGGTCTGAGACAAGAAGGTCGTGTTCCACAACATGATCTGAATGCCGATGAACTTTGAAGATTTAAGGTCATTTAGTGTTTCAATAATAGATTTCAGTCTGCTTACAAACCAGTGTCATTCTGTCATGTTGATCTGACCAGGATAATGTTTATTGCCCTGCTAAAAAAAGAGACCATTTACTGACAAGAAGTTTCACTGAAACACTCCATTTATCAGTAAATATTATTTTAATTCTGAAGTTGACATAACATGTAAAACTCAGTCAGATTTAGCTCATAAAAATCTTTGTTTCTGTCCTTGAATTGATTTAGGTAAAATATTTAGCGCTGCCTTTCATATTAGCTCAAATGTTATATCTCAGTCCCAGAATGATACAACTGTTGCAGTGCACTTAACATTTATTGATTTATACGCATAAATCTATTATGTGATATCTCTCTCTCTCTCTCTCTCTATATATATATATATATATCCTCATATATATGTATACAGTATATTTGTTGGTTGCAGTCAAGACCATCACACAGATGGCTGAAGAATACTATGATCCTGTAATCACAGCCACTGAGGATTTGAAGCCTTTTTTGATTGTTGAATTGTGGTTCATTTAATTTGTCCTTGTGTTTGGAGGTGAGCCAGTGGTATAGGGCTTGAAATAGAATCTGTGGTGAAAAGGAAAATGATATTTTTGAAATCAAATGAGTTGTCTTGAGGAATCAGTTTGAAAGCAGTGCAGAACAAAACAACTTGCTTATTTTATATGAAAGGTGAAGACGAGTAAAAACAAGTTTTTCACAAGTTTGGGATATTTTAACCAATGTTAATTTGTTCCATTTATATATTTAGTTATGTTTCACTATTTTTTCCTTTTTAATTGCTTATCTTATTGCTGCTGCCCATTTGAATATTTTTCTAGTATATAATTTTTTGTAGTATATTTTCATATATATATATATATATATATATATATATATATATATATATATATATATATATATATATATATATATATATATATATATATATATATATATATATATATGTGTGTGTGTGTGTGTGTGTGTGTGTGTGTGTGTGTGTATATATATATATATATATATTGTTCTGTGTAGTAGCAAGGTGCGTGGCCACACACACACGCACACACACTAGTTGGTTGTGACTATCACTGAATGTGCTTTGTAAACATTCTTTTTTTTCTGGGTGAAGAAAAATGCACAATAACACCACACCATTTAGCAATTTCTAAAGAGCAACGAGAACCGTCTCTTCTCAAACTCTGGCAAAGTCAGATTGAGGCTTCTGTCAGGTGTTTTATTTCAGTTTTGTATAAAATAAATCAATAATTCTTTCAAGCTGGTTCAGGGAACAATCTCTAAGATGTCCTGTCACTCTCTGAGGGTGTTTATGTAGACCATGAACGCTGTTCTTATGCTCTTGCTAAGTCTTCTGTAAAAAAGAAAAAAAGAAGAAGGAATCTTTACTTTTGACAGGATAATTTAAAAGCCTGTATTTTAGACTTCTCGTTTAAGGTCTCACCAAACGACACTGTATCAGCACTGACATTTCATACAGATTACTTGTCAAGATCTGCTCAGTGTTGCTGAATCATTCCTTTCTTTTTAAACTGATGCAGCCAACCTGCTATCTCTATTGACACTGACAAACAAATGAGGGACCCTAGACACTGCTCCAGTAATATTACATTCATTGGACTTCTTTGTACATGTGTCATTGTCCTGAAACCTTTGTTAAATAAATGTATTATTATAGATAAATCACATACAGTAATGGCCAAAATTGTTGGCACTCCTGAAATGTTTCCAGAAAATCAATTTTTGCTCACAGAAAAGTATTGCATTAACACATGTGTATTCCCCTTGTGTGTATTGGAAAAAAAACAAAAATATAAAATTGGACATAATTTTACACAAAACTCCAAAATTTGAATTATTGGAGAAAGTTATTGGCATCCTTATCTTAATATTTGGTTGCACACCCTTTGGAAAAATAACAGAAGTACTTTAATATGAGCAATACTTGATTTTCTGGGGGAAAAATGTAGGGGTGTCAACTACTTTGACCAGGACTGAATTAAATAGTTAGTCTGTGAGGTACACAAAGCTGTACTGTCTGCAACCCTTGGAATATAGTTGACTAAGTTGGAATGATAAACTCATCAGAAAAGTAACAGTCAGGGTTCTGTCACATTCGCTCTAGTCATTTATTCGCTCTAGTCAGTACTTGCGTAGTGTCTTGTCTTTCGTGTGAGTTTGTGGTTTTGAGCTTGCTCTAGCTGTGCACTGTCCTGTCCACATGATCTGTCTTGTGTGCAGGGCGTGGTGTTCAATCCCGATTCCAGTCCTGTCCAGTTTCAGTTTTGCGATTTGAACACTCATGTTCCGTATGTCTGTTTTCTGTTCTGAGCGCGCAAAACGAGTGCTCGCTCATGCTCTCTTTGTTCTGTGAGTGCATGTGGTTTTGAGTTTGCTCGGGCTACGCTCTCTCTTGTCCTCGTGTGTTGTCGTGTAGCACTTGGTTGATGTTTTCAGTGGCCACGTGCTTTCATGTCATGTCTTGTGTTGTGTAGCGTGCAGCTTGTGTTTCACTGGCTTTCAGCTTTCTTGTCATCTTGTTTTGTGTGGACACGCTCATCTTGTTTCCTCATTACTGGTTTGATGTGCCCCACCTGTCCTCCCTCATTACCTGCCCTGTTTGTTCCCTATTTATTCTCCCTGTGTGTGCTGTCTTGTGCTGGTTCATCGTCGAAATTGCCTTTTGTTGCCATTGCTACTCTTTGTGTCTAGTCTAGTCGAGTCGACTCATGTTTTCCCCCTCTGGGTTGTTTTTGTTTGAGTTTTTCTTTATTTTATTATTAAATAAAAGCCCATCTTTTTTGCATCCTTGAGTACTCGCCTGATCTCATCACCCAAACCTGACACTGGAATTACCCCTTTAAAAGTAGATTAAATCACCACCTTACCACCACAATTATAAAGGGCAAGTGAAGGTGTTTGACCGTCAACAAAGAAGGCTATATGGCATTTGGGTTATGGTAATCAAAAGAGGAGGACAAGTTCCAAGTTGGAAGTTCAACATGAAGAGGGATTTGCATGTTTTCAAGTAGGAAGTTATTCTTCTGATTTGTTCAATAATATATCCCTTTCCAACAGTCATTTTTAGTGTCTAAAGGTATTTTCCCTTCACGAGGTATTCTGCCATCTTAAATAATTCCAATCAAAAGGGAGCAAACGTGTTGATTTCGAAGGGCACTGTGAATAACATAGGTAATGAGGGAACATCGGTGCAAAAATCAGCCAACCATCATTCCACAACACGTCACCAGAAAGAATCTAACGATGGAGCCATTCGGATAGTTTTTGAAGAGTTTACTGTGCAAGAGTGTGGAATAATGAGAATGCTATAAATATTAAGAACATATTTAACCAATAATTAATCTGTCATTTATTTTCTTTATGAGTTACAGTTACAATACAGCTTGAAATCTTTTAATAGTCAATTAAATAGACAAGTAGTTTAATTTCAAGTATATTCATTAGATACATAATGTTTGTTTTGTATATGTGTTTTTGAATGATTTTGATACATTTTAACGTACAGTATTTATGTGTCATCATGAAATGCACGACCACGTCATTGCCTGTCTTTAAGGATGGTGTGATTAGTTTCAAATGAGCTATTATTGTCAGTGAAGTCTTCTTCAGCGGATATTGCGTGCTCAGGGAGTGGGGAGCACCTGTCAATCGTTGCGCACCTGAACACTGTCACGTTCTCAGGACATTTATTTCAGTATTCAGGGGTTTCTCTGTGCTATTCCATAAAAAATACATGAGTAAAAGTGGTGTGTGTTTGGTCCTCTGATTTATTTTCAAAGGTGAAGTTTTCTGAGCAACACAATATCCTCGAACACTTCCCAAATCAGCCAGTAGTCAGACAAATCAAATAGATTCAGATGCCATTAATTGAGCATTTTACTGCAGTTTCAGGAAACACGTTCATTTCTCTAATGATGCTGTGGTGGTGAAGGTTATGATGGTTGAATGGGAAATGCAGCCCCTGTTTGGCACGCTTAATTAGAGCCACAATGTTTACATGTTTTTTGGGAAAACAACCTACAAATGGCTTACTTATGTCTCTGCAAATTAAAGGGGTAGAACAAATGAAATTTTACTCACTTACGGCCTAAAGAATTTTTTTTCTTCTGTGGAACACAAAAAGGCAGAATGACAGTTTCAATCCCCTCTCACTTTCTCTGTGTAAGAAAATAAAATGCATTGAAAGCGAATGGTGACTGAGTCTGTCATTCTGCATTGCATCTCCTTTTGTGTTCCACTGAAGAAAGCGTGGCACACAGGTTGGCACATGAGTGGGAGTAAATGAGGACACAATTGTATTTTTTTCTCTTTAAGAGTGAATGTAAGAAGTTAATATTGAAAAAAATGACACCAATCATATTTATAGATGGAACTGGATGTAGATGAGGATAATGGCTCTTTAATGGCCCATTTGAAAAAAATGTGAAGATGCTGATAATAGGGTTGTCCCTAATTAAGCTTGAATTTTTTTCTCCTTCTAGCAATCTCTACATGAGTCCAATTTTCTTGTTCTTTTTGGTGCTCGCATCAAATGAACATGCAATCTGTTTCCTCAGGCTTTGCACCATACATGGCAGAACTTCTCAAAATCTCACATTTCATAAATGAAACCAAATTATTTAACCACAGCTTCATCGCCGTTCCTGCAATCAGCCTATGTCTATATGTAGCCATTGAAAATACTTCAGAATTCAGCTTTTTCTAATGTGATCATTCTCCTCCAGGCTTTCTGATCTGTGATGTTTGTCACAACCTCTCCTTTCTCCCCGTAGGTCATCAAGCTAGCTTTTGAAGAGTTTGACCTGGAGCGTGCGTACGATACGTTAACGGTGGGTGACGGAGGGAAGATAGGTGATGCTCGAACAGTGCTTTATGTGTGAGTAGAGTGAAAAGGTCTCTTATGTCAAACTTTGAACATGCATGTGCTTCTATTCACAAATGCCTCCACACCTGCTCCTATATGCTCCACTGAATATCATCTTATGTGAATGAAAGAATCATAGATTTTGTGGCTCTATTCCAGTCTGACAGGATCCAGTGTGCCCGATTTGATTGTGAGCATGAGCAACCAGATGTGGCTCCATCTGCAGTCCGATGACACGATTGGATCGCAAGGTTTTAAAGCTGTATATGAAGGTAGGCCATTGTAATGTTTGGAAACACCGGCTGCTTTTCTCTTTCCACCCACTATGTGTGATGAAACAGTAATGTAAACGGTCACCCTTTTTTTTTATTTTCCAGAAAACATAAGTGTGTTATTTATTCCTCTTTTACAGTGAAAATGTTTGACTTGGTGACTCTTGCTTGTTAAAGCATGCCAGTTTCTAAACAGTATGCAAATCGAAGGCAAATGTGCTTTTCCAACATGTTTTTAAAGGCTTGCGTGAAATATTCTACCTGAGTTTACCCTGCAGGAGAATAACATCAAAGCAAGTCAGATATAAGAATACATTATGGCATGCATTAACATATGCTCAGATAAACTGATAAAATTTGCTACAACAACAGCCATTTCTTAGCTATCAGTTGACACGAGTAAACATGTTGCCAAGGATTGTGTGGTGAAAATCCTTCTTTACAATCTGTTATGATTACATATTAATGAGTCATATACGCTAATGAAAATGTTTCTATTTTGCATTCATTTCTAAATTAATACGTACAAAAAAGTTATATAATGATTTGAAAAAAAAAGGAAAGTTAATAAAAAAATAAATAAAAAAGAACATCTTAGAATTTGGAGTGACTTTTGCCTCGATGAAACCTGAGGATCATGTTTTGAATGTTTCAAGAATTCATATGATCGTGTCACCAATTAGACCTAGAAATAGAGCACAGTATTTCTTATTTAAAAAGGTTTAGTTTACTTCCTGATTTAAAGGGTATGAATAATTATTTAAATGTAATGAGATAACGTTAAGTGCATTCAACATGATTAAAAAGTCTTTTTGTTTTGCGTTTATCTATCCATTTGGTTTCTTCCTTTTTTCACCTTTTTTCCCCAAATTGTGGTGTTTAAAACCTTGAAATAGAGTTTTTCCCTAGCCGCTCTTCACTCTGAACTGTAACCTCACAATTGAGCAATTCACACTGTCTGGATAGCCCAGCACAATGACACAAACCCAATTAACTTTGTGTAAACCCAATTTCACACTTGTGCTTCTAGTCACGTTGTCATGTTTGACAACATTTCCACCGGGACCCACTGGTGGGACACTTTGTTTGAGGCCGTGTGGATATCTAACTCAAATTCATCATTTCATACGTTCATTTAAAAGTTTTTAGATTGGCAAAGGATTGTTTTCCCTTCACCAACAATGAGCTTCATCAGACAGGCTCATTTCACAGCGTTTGCTTAAACCCAAAGCTCTAAAGAGGTAAATGAATAGTTCACCCAAAAAGAAAATCGGTCATTCTTTACATTTCGTTCATTTACAGTTCAGTCATTGCCCACTGACAAATGTAAACCCTCCGCTCCAATGCAACTCTTTGGAGTAAATCATTTCTAATTGTCAGTATTTAACAATTTGATTTTCCTGTCTGTTTCCCACACAAAACTATTGCATTGCTTCAGAAAACTGTCACTTTTTTGTTCTGTTTTAATTGTTTGATTAATTTGCATCACCTGCTTCTCATTAGTTTTATTTGTCTGCCTTTGTATACATATATATATATATATATATATATATTCCTGTGTTTGTTGTTTGTCCGATCTCTGTGTTTTTGTAGTCTGAGAGTTCAAACCTAAGATTTAACCTTAAATTTCATTCGTGCCTCAACCGCTGCTGACAAAATCATATTTATGTACTTTATTTTCTTGTTTTTCTTTTTGTTAAACTCCAACTTTAGTTTTTACAGACACTTTTTTTAAGGTTTGGGTTGTTGCCATAGACAATGGTCCTGGAGGTCCTCAGGGTCTAACAATATTTGCAGGTGAAGAATCCAATTAATTCCATTAATGTGAAAATATACATGACAGAAATAACCCTCAACATCTCTCATTTAGTATATTTTAAATAATAAAATGCTTGAGTAATTACCAAAGAACCTAAACAAAATGTAACTTTGAAAAACTATTTTACATTTAATTGCACAGAGAATTGCTTTAAAATGTATGGCTAGTACATATAATTTATTAGTCATTGTTAAAAGTGTCTAAGGAACACAGTGACTTGTCCTGGCAAACTTGACATTTTTGTCAATAGAACACATTATAGATTTGTTAAGTCCAGAGATTAAGTCAGGTAAACACATTAGCCTAATGGTGTGTTAAGAAAACACACACAAACATATGTTTAACAATGTATGGATATAGCTATAGCTGTTGATGTTCCCTGTTGCCTTTCTGAACTTAGCATTGTTGCATGTAAGAGCTGTTTGCTTTCTGGTCGTGATGAGTTGACATTCCTGAAACGATGGTCTAGCATTCTTGTGTGTTTTTGAACTAATCGCCTGTGGCGTCACTGAAGGTATTTAGCATGCTCTTAACACCTTATAGAGGTTGTGGATTTTGCCGCTAGAGGGAAAACTTATCCGTTATAGATTATCGTCTGGCTGGATCAATAGAGCACTTGACACCATAGTTAACATAAAAACAAACTCTTTCCTGAACATCATTTGTTTGTCACTTTCATTTTATGCTTCATTCCAAACACTTCCTGGAGATATACAGCCTTAACCCAGAAATTCTCACAATAATAAAACATGTTAAAGTTCTGGTCTGATAGCAAGAAAAAAAAAAAAAAAAAAAAAAAACAGCACGGCTATGCAAATAATAAAACGCAATTAACAATAAACACCATGAATTGACTGATCAACTTTTGAATGGAAAGAGAAAATGTTGCTATTGCTATGTAAAGGAAATTATAAAAATACCAAAATGTACAGGTCATGTGACATTCTAGAGTCATTTAAAATGAAAACGTGTTTTCTGAGCTCATGTTGAGGCGATATTTCTCCCATAGTGTTGGGTGTATGAGGTTCATGTTAATATTAATACATTTGAGTAAGGATCTTTTGTTTACTTCCGTACAAGTAATTGGTACTGTGTTGAATTGGTACTTGATGCTCAAGGTGTAATCCAAATTCTAGAGCAAAAGCACTGCATTAGACCACGTAATATTCCAAAAGAGGTCATTATGGCATCTCAGAATAACATCCATAGTAATTGCTAGACTGAAAACAGCATTTAATTTAAATAAATCATGTACCCTTTTTCTCCACAGAAATTGAGAAAGGTGGCTGTGGAGACCCAGGCATCCCTGCATATGGAAAGCGAACTGGAGAGCGTTTTTTACACAGTGATGTGCTGACCTTTGAGTGCCAGGCTGCTTTTGAATTGGTTGGCGAGAGGACAATATCATGCCAGAAAAATAACCAGTGGTCTGGAAACAAACCCAGCTGCGTCTGTAAGAGTCTTTTTTTTCATAATACAAGGTTATAATTAACATGTTGCCATTTAGAATGATTAATGTATCGCCGCTGTGAACACAAGACATCTAGATTGGGGGCAGATATGAAGCTGAATGGTATCTGTTCATGCTGTCAATTCCCTGGTTTGCTGTATGAGAGGTTAATTATCCTGTTTCTGTTACTGTTCCTCTTCCTGCCTCGAGAGGGAATGCACAAGATTTGTGTGTTTGTTGAACAATATCTATTTTTCGTAAATCGGGATATATGCCTAATCTACAAAAATAAGATACAATATATAATATATAATAATCAGAATCAGAAGGAGCTTTATTGCCGAGTGTGCTTGCACACACAAGGAATTTGTCTTGTCTTGTTAGCATTGAGGAGGCCAGCTGAGAAGGACGACGTTTGTCCTAAAAGCAAACTTGACAAACAATACCACAAGCACAATTTCTACATTGCAGCCTCCCTTGCTTTCCCGACCTCCACATCAAGGTGTCGATATCATGGAAGAAACCAGCCTCCTACCGGGTACATAGTGCTCAGCCTGCACTATGCCTCCCTCCACAATCCTCATTGTTCCTTACGGCCCCGGAACTTCCCACCAAGCCTGTGAGAGTAACATCATCCTTGGTGGGCAAATGAATGGCTTAGGCTGTGGAGTCAATGTGGAGTCAATGTGCAGGCATCAATGTGGAGGCTAAAGATAAGAATGTTCTTTTGGACTTTCGCCTCCTGACCTCTTTGACGATGCAATACTGTCATCGAGAGGTGCCAGGAGGCTACAAAGCAAGCGGTGGCATTGCATAAACTGCTCCCCTCGCTGCTCTCAGGTCTAGCTTGTAGCCTAGCCTGGGATTTGACCTTGGTATTCCAGGGCCTATTCCAGGCCCCCTTTGAGCCTATCAAGGAGGATCCAAATACATTCTTGACTTTAAAAGCTTTGTTCCTCCTAGCCAACTCTTTTTTTTAAATAATAGGAGATCTTTAAGCCCAGTCAGTTGCTTCCTCAAGCTTGGAATTTGCCCCCCGGTATGGTGAAGGCCTTCCTCCATCCTAGACCAGGCTATGTGCCCAAAGTTCCTACTAACGTGGAACACCCTATAGTGCTGTAGGCTATCTATCCTAGGACCAGGAGTTTCTCTCTCTGAAGTTTGTGATGCAGCAGGCTGGTCCCCGCCACACACCTTCGTTAGGTTCTACCAGCTAGACCTTAATACTGCTCCATGCATCTCTTTGCCACACCACCTGCGTGCCTGTTGGTGACTTACTTCAGCCACTTCCTTGGTAGACTTACATACATACTTCCAGCATTTGCTTCCTGGTTCAAGACATCACCTGTCTCTGACATACATTCAGACCATTGGTTCGATTTCGCACATGCTTCACGATGTAGTCACACTAAGTGTTCCCATGGCGTCTTCAACGCAGCGTCTCATTTGTCCACTCACAAATTTAAATATAGGCACAACTGTAGTGAATTTACCCTACAATCTCAGATAATCCTGTCATTCAGTGGCAGTTCTGCGATAGGAGGAAGCAGTACCTTGTTAATTTGTTTTGTTGTTAAAATTAAAACCTATTGAATGGATATTAAGTTGTTGTTGTTTTTTTGGGATGTTAAATTCAGTTTTTTCTGACAAAGCTCATACTTTGAACTAATTATTTGTGATCATTTATGCACCATGAAAACAACATGATCTTTCCTCTCATTTTTTTCAGAGACAAAATAACTTTCCTGGTAACAGTACTAAAATAAATATTGTGACCTCTGTAATGAAATTATGTGTTTGTCTTCATTTCCACAGTTTCCTGCTTCTTCAATTTCACCACTCCTTCAGGCATCATCCTCTCACCAAACTACCCAGAGGAATACGGAAACAACCTGAACTGTGTGTGGCTCATCATAGCCGAGCCGGGCAATCGGATCCATCTCATTTTCAGTGATTTTGAGATGGAGCCCCAGTTTGACTATCTTATTGTGAAAGATGATGGGATGCCGGAGCCCACCACATTTGGAACGTTCTCTGGGAAGGATGTACCTTCGCAGATTGCTAGTAATGGGCATATAATGCGCTTGGAGTTCCAGTCAGACCACTCGAATACAGGAAAGGGGTTTAATATCACCTACACAAGTAAATGCAATATTTATTTTATATTGTGCATTACTTTTAAAGGGGAAGTGTACAATTTCTGTACTACTAAGAGTACAAATAATTTGTTGGGCTGGTTGGAATATTCAAACAAAGTAATGCTTGATAACACCACAGAGCCATATTGTTTCCACTTTTCAGGGAAATCATCCTCCAAACCGGTTATAAGCCAATATAGCCGCATATTAAACTGGGATATAACAAAGTCCCTTACAAATCAAGTGAGTTTACTTGGTGGCCATCTTGGGAATGCGCTTGGGCAGTTATTTGAAGTTATGCAAGTGTAGCACCCAAATGTCACAAACTCACATTTCAAGAAAGTATTTTAAAATGGCAAGGCCTCAAACTTCAATAGTATCATAAACATTGTTTCTTACACTCAAAAAGGAAAAAAGAAAGAACATAAATCAATACTCTAGGATTATCCAGCCCAGTGTGCATGCAGTGAAGAGGAAAAGCTGAGCACAAGTTTCGTTAAGACCAGGCAGTGACTCTTATTTGGAAGGCAGAACTTACATTACTAGATCCACCATAGTTGCAGTTTTCTCTTATTCGTTTTAATACCTGTAGTATGTCAAATTTGTTGTTTCCAGCATCATCTGGTCTGCTTGTCATGCATTGCTTAGTGTAATAGAACGACTGACCAGAAATGATATCTTTTAATCAGTTTAAAAGGCATTTAAATAATTTTCTCCCAGGGCTTTTCGATTCTCTTATTTGTCCCTGAAACTTGCAAAAACGTGTCTTTTTACAGGATTTAAATAAGAATCTTTGACACTGAATAGATTTGTTTGTAATATTCACTTTCAAGGTTGAGAATGTGAAATTACAGCATCTTTCATTAGGCATATCACCATTATGAAAAATGCCATACTTTTGAACTTTCAGCTCTTAAAGGACATTTTGACCTTCAGTACGACTTTCATAGAATTTCGTTTTTATAGAAACAAGCTTTGGATTTCTCTTTCCCCCCACGTTAAATGTAGTCATAAAAAGGAAGAGCTCTGAATTCAATCAGCTATTAGCATTTATTAAATGTACTTTGACAACTATGATTTCCACTATATTTTTGAAGTGTGTTTTATTATGTAGGTCCAGGTGCATTGCAAACCTTGATAATCCCAGTTCACAATGGCACTGCACTAAAACCCAGTGAGCTGCCATCATAGGCATTTATGGCATGTGCACACTGTTAGCGCAATGACTGTACCAAAACGTTGGCAGCACGATTAAGATACATATTTTGTTTCATATGCATCTCATGGGACAGAAAGACATGGAGAAACTTCAGAGAAATTCCGGAAATTCGAACCCGTTAACATAGTTTTAAGGTAACCTGTGAAGCTTGAGGTGGTGTTTTTCTGTAGTTTAACATGTACAGTGTGTACCAGCAATGCCCAAAGTCAAGGTTTGATTCTCAGGACGCATTTATAGTGATTAAATGTGCTTTGGATTAAAAAGGCATTTGCCAAGAATATAAGAAATCTGTAATGTATCAATTAATCTTTTTTTTTTGAGAATGATTTAAGAATAGTAAAGACAGTTAGAGGGCATTTGAAGATGCTCAAGTCAGTGAGCATAATAGCTAAAAACCGACATATATAGATTTCTAGTGAATTGATGAAACTGGGACCGTGATCTGTGTTGGCACTTCTATGTGGGAACAAAATCTGGGGGAAGATGGAACCAGTAGTTACAGGCGATGTCAGTATCAGCGGATTGTGTTGTTTGATACCTCGGCAGTGCAGCTTCGGTAATGGCTTGTCATTGTCTCAGAAAGAAGTAGACATGTTTCTGCTGGAGAAACTGTCAGGCACAGCCCTAAGAACAATGAGGCTGTCACTGGGGAATGGGGTAGAGCATGCCCTAAGCCCTGGCCAAAAGGTCTCCATGCATTAGCCATCACACTTCCACAGGGGCTTCACAGACAGATGTGTTCACCAAATGAAAACACTGAAATAGCTTTGGCAGGATTCGCTGCTTCTGTGAGTGCACATATTGAATAATTGAAGCTTCCACACTGACATCTGTGATGCATGTGCCACACATATGTGAGCTGTCTTAGTTCTGTTAAGGGAAAACAGAGATTTGACAAAATCCTAGTGTCTCAACCCACAGCAGAGGGTTTAGAAACGAGGGCCGTAATGCGACTGCTCGTTCTCTGCTGACATCCGTGCCTCAACATCTGCGGCTTTCCATGCGACTCGGATTTATTTTTCATGAAACCGTATCTGTAAGAGTAAAGCAATTATGAGAATTAATGCACAAAGTGGAGTGTGCTTTAAATATTTTTTGATTTTGCATTTGACTGTGAATAATTCAGCTATCCACTTCTACCATGTTGGCCACAAGTACATTTGGTTTATCTCAAGACATTTTTCTGGTTTCGGGCTCTTAAATGCTCATTTAGAACTATTTCATAGTTACTATTTCATAGTTCATTACTAATTCAATAGTCACTCAAGCCACTGTTACTAGTTTGACTAGCTCTACGACAGCCTTAAATTACTTCATAGCTGTGCAGATAGAGACACTTGATTATTCAACACCTTTGAATGTTTGTTAACCAATCAGAATCAAGCATTCAAACGTTCAGTCAAAGTGAAATAATGTTTTATTACATGTTATAAATGCTTTACGCTCACACGTGTTGTGTCATGTCTGTATGCATTTTTTTTTGATCGCATGGTGTATAGAAAAATTTAATTTATGTAGTTGTGCTGTAATGGCAAATCTTGACATACATCTAGATAAACCAGGATTTATGGAAACCTTTGAAAAGAGGGTTGAATATTACCCGAGTGCCATTCTGATAGTGTGTGGAGTAAACTAAATGAATAGTATTATCGTTTTGCCTTGAATGTGTGGTATCCAACCAAAGCACATTAGAAGTCATGCTAATTTGCAAAATACGGTGTTGTTCAAACAATAGAATAAGATACTTGCAATGCCAAAGTCATGACTAGGGCATGTATGAACTGATAAAATGTCAAAAAGTCACTTTGGATTAAAGCATCTGTTAACCCAAACTTTAAGCCACCCATAAATCTCAAACTCTTATCCAAACAATATAAATCTGTGCATTGTGATGTATACATCATACATGTATGCCAGCTTTGTTTCGGTATGTATTGTTTCCATACAAGTCTTTTTTTGGCCGTACAGAAAAATCATGCACGCTTATTGTAATTTGAAATAAATGGATGCATTGGTTTTGTCTCTGCGTGACGGCAGGATTTAAACACATGCTAACGTGCAAAGATTAGCGAGGCTCCTACAGATGAATAGGTTTAGTGGCATCATGCATGTTAGCTGTGTTTTCGCACACAGATTCTCCAAAATGAGGTTAAACTGTAAGTGACGGTTTCCCTCATGAGACTGGCCGTTCATATAGGAATATCAGTGGCGTTACTTGTTCCTTACAAGATAATTATAGTTCACTTAATTGAAGGTTAGGCACTTTTAATGTAAGGGCTTATATGTTCTCAGGCGAGGACAGGTAGGACCTAGATTAAGGTGTTATATGCTTCAGCACTGATTATACTTTCATCCCGTGTCTGCAGCGTTTGGCCAAAATGAATGTCACGACCCTGGCATTCCCATCAACGGGCAGCGCTTTGGAGAGCACTTCTTACTGGGCAGCTCCGTGCTCTTCACATGTGATGAGGGCTTCATCAAGACCCACGGATCCGAGTCCATCACCTGTGTCATCCAGGATGGAAATGTGGTGTGGAACGCCGCCGTCCCCCGCTGTGAAGGTGAGAGGGCTCATCGTAGCTTTCTGAAGGTGCTGTTGGCATTTGTGAGATGGGCTGATGTTGATGCTCTGTTTTTCTGCACTCTCCCCGTCCCAGCTCCATGTGGCGGTCGTCTAACGGCTCCCATGGGAGTCTTACTGTCCCCTGGCTGGCCCGGATACTACAAAGACTCCCTTAACTGTGAATGGGTGATTGAAGCCAGAGCGGATCACGCCATCAAGATATCTTTTGACAGGTATTTGTTTTGGGGAGTTCAGAGCGCATGAAACCCCCAGGGTCTGTGCTCGTTTTGATGGATTGTTTGCAGAAATGAGAAAACATTTCATTTTGACTTTATTGATAATTGATAGTCATTTACCCGTTTTCTACCCCTGAACCAAAAAACAAAAAATCAAGCCGTAATCTCGTTTTTCTTCATTTCTGCTTATTTCATTTAAAATTGAAACATTTTAAAATGGTCGCAGTCTCTTCAGTTCAGTTTCTCACTCCCATAATTTCGCTTGTTAACCTTCTAGTTTAATTTCCCTCATTAGAGTAAATCTGCTAAAGACCTGGGTCATATGTAGATGTTCTGTTCTTTTTTTATTATTTCAATTTCCTATGCAGGTTTCAGACGGAGGTTAATTACGACACGCTGGAAATTCGTGACGGGCCCTCCAATTCGTCGCCTCTGATTGGCGAGTACCACGGCACTCAAGCCCCTCACTTCCTCATCAGCACCAGCAATTACATGTACCTGCTCTTCACCACTGACAACAGCCGCTCCAGCGAAGGCTTCCAGATCCGCTATGAGAGTGAGTCAGCATCAAAATCATGGATCACGGCTTTTCACGCTCTGCAGTATTGCGCAGTTTTTGACTGAACATGCTCTCTGGGGTGTGTAATGGAATTGGAACAGTTTCTGTAGGGTCACAATTAGATTATAGTTTTTTACGTTATTTTGAGAAAACGTGTGTGATAGCATCACATGACAAATATCAATATCCAGAGGCAGTAGACAACTTTAAGAGAGGTGAGGAACCTCTTTAAATAATTCAACTGATATGAAAATGATGTTTGTTTTCTTTTTGAATATGTTTGGTGCTGTGTTCCTAATGTGTGCATCAAAGTGTGATTAAAGTTTAATGTCCCGCTGACTCCGGGGCTGTTTGTTGTTCGTGCAGGCTCAACAGATAGACCCGTCATTATTGTTAAATGCACGTTTTAATACTCGTGTAGTTATTGTCGACTGGTTAACAGGGACTAGGCCAGAACAAGCAGAAATCGGATTATCGGAAAACAGATAAACCTCCACTTGCATAAAGTTCAGTTTTTGTGTGTACTGTATAGTTGTGTAAAAATATACACAATCTCAAACTGACGTAGCAAATAAGTTTTTAAACATTAAACTGTTAAAAGACAAATTCACTGAATTTCAGCCAGCTTTGTATTGTAGGGGTAGCTGTATATGAGTGTTTCAGAAATGAGTAAAAGGAGGATCCAAGTGCAGTATAACAAAATAACAGAGAACATCCGAAACCGAGTAATCCAAACAGGGCAAAACAGAACTGAAACCACTTGTCCACATTGGACAACACCAGACACAGAACATGAGAAATACTGGAGCATTTATACACAGGGGATGGAGGACAGGTGTAGGCAATGTAACAAATCAATGTAGCTATAGAAACAAAAGGAAACAAAGGAAGACAAAGTAACAAATGAAAACAGAAATGGAATACAGGAACAAATGGGAACAGAGAAAACACTTCAATGTAAAGGTCCATATCCAACTAAAGGCGCCAGTGAACTCTCAAAACATGCCATCCACTAGAATTCTTACTGCTCTTTCTACTGCATAGACAGCCACGATTTATTAAAAGGTGGTGAAATATCCCTTTAAAATACATTTAGGTTTTATAAATAGTCTTATGATCCTGTGTGGTCCGTTCACATTAGTTAATTAATTAAAATATAGTAACTATTGATGTTAGTTTAAATGGGAGAGGTACATACTAAAATTATTATTACTATTTATAGATCACACTGTATCCAATTGTTATCTTTTACAATCGAATGTATCCCTGATCCCTCACCTCAAAATGATGCCTGAACCTGTAATCTGAGTATAATTAATTGATAAACCTTTAATGGTTTAATGTTTTACATAATTTATGAATTTTTTCTTTTGAAAAAAAAAACTGAAAACATTTTTCAAATGGACAAATAAATAAACACAGATAAAATTTAAATTAAAAATTGTAATTAAAGGTAACAATAAAAAAACTTTTTTAATGTAGAATTATAAAGTGCAAACAAAATGCAATTTGTTTTTAATTTAAAGGACGGTTTTAAAGGACGCTGTTTTGAAATCAGGTTTTATTGCACATCCGCTATCTTTTTTTTTCTTGTCAGATTCATCACAAGTTATTTTTCCAAAACTTCACTGCTTGTTAAAAATATAACACATGCACATTTCCCTGCTTGTTTTGCAACTATACAAATAGATCCGTATGTAAAATTAAATGTTATCTCTTATATTCCCATGAGTTTAACAGAAAAATGTAAATAGTATCTTTGTAAAACCAAATGACTTGACAAATAGTCTCTAGTTGGTCTTTTGTAGCAGTAATTTGACATCTTTATTATAATGTAATGTGTTGCAGCGGAGGCAGACAAATGAGAAATGTGGGCAAGAGGGAGTAAGAGATGATTCTCAAGCGATATTCATGACTCCCAATAAATTACCTCTGACATTATGCCTGATATATATGAAACTCATTCAAAGTGTTCTCATCTTTCAGACTTTTTAGACAGCTATCAGAGGCTTATCAGTGGCCACATAATAGAGCCGAATGCTTGTGAAATTGACAAGTGGAAAAAATCTGCGAAAAGTGCTTTCAATTATTCTGAATGGCCTTCTAAAAGTGCATTAATAAACCTTTATTTATTTATATATTTATTAAGGGTGTATTAGCTTAAGGAAGGATCCACGGGGGTCTGATTTCTGCTGATCTGCTCCTTTCAATTTAGACCTTGCATGTGCGATTGAATATGTTTTGCTTTGTTTCTTCCTCACAGGCATTATGATGGAAACAGACTCCTGTTTAGATCCTGGGATCCCAGTGAATGGGAAAAGGCACGGGAACAACTTTGCCATTGGCTCCAGAGTGACGTTCAGCTGTGATCACGGCTATACTCTGAGCGATGAGGAACCCATCGTCTGTGAGAGGAACCATCAGTGGAACCACGCGCTGCCTAGCTGTGACGGTAGGTCGTGTTGAGCTCCGGTGATTCTGGTCATGTACAAAAGGATCAGCTCCGCCCAACAGTCTCATTTGAAAACCTCGATAAATTGGACCCTGGTGTCAGCTTGCACTGTATGCTCTGAGCGAGTTCAGTTTCCTTTGGCTCAGACTTTGGAGGCCCTTAACAATCTGGGGCCCAAGGCCACTGGCCCGGTCCCTGCTGGGCTGCATTACATTTTTATCTGAGGGGAAAGGGTAAGCCTTCTTAACTCTCCTCTGAGATTTGACTTCATCCATTTTTGATTAGAGCAGAGGTGGCTGGCGTGCGCTGTTTCGTAGATAACCTTAAACAGGGGCGAAAAAATAATGCAAGTCCTTAACCGTACAGGAGAGTGCTCTATAAAGCTGTTTATCTTATTTGTTTCCCGATTGCACGGTTGAAGTGCACAAAGTGTTTTCCAGTAAGAGCAATCAGGCTGTTGCCTGTCTGCTCCAGAATTCCCAATGTCTGCGTCTTATCAGCTCATTTGCTCTAACAGACTTTGATGGGCTCTCATCAGTGCCTGACCTTCATTACAGACGGGACGGAGACTCCCCATTTGTTTGCGGGAATGTAAATACATGTCCATGAAAGATTGCACATTTCCTTATTATCAGACTGATGGATTCTTATTAAACGCATAACTCTGACTCAAAATTCAGATTGAATGAGACACATTCAGAGCTATTGTAAAATGCAGATTAACCCTATAAAGCCTCATTTACTACATGACTTCCGTCATCTAAATGGACTTTTTAGGGCCTTTTAGTACATTTCGAAAAGCTTGCACTTACTTCAGGTTTTCTTTTTCAGAATTGCACATCTTTTTGGTCAGATGAATATCAGCAACAGCACACAATAGCATATTTTCACTCAGTTTTGGACTCTGGACATAAAAAACTGGTGTTTTTTTTCATCATTGAGGGTGGGCTATTCTCCTATTTAGTTATATTGGGGGGAAAAATGAAAAATTCCTACAAATTACATTTGTTGTTTTATGACGAGGTTTAATGGGATGTTTAAGGACGAAATGCGAAGGTTGAAAAATGTGTGTCCTGTCAAAACCTGCGCTGTGTGATTTATTGTGATAAAAGCAGGACGATGAGCACGGCTCAAGGACATGTTCAATATTCTGGTATGATGTGTGTCTTACAGCGCTGGTGCTTCAAACAAGCTCTTTTTTGACTGTCTCCACTGACAGACGTTCTCCAGTTGGAAAATTGTCTCATCTCCTTTTGATCTCCTTACAAGTATTTTCGTTGTATGCAATGTCAACCTCTTATTAGTTAACGTATCGTTAAACTCTGCTGCTTTTCATGTAGAAACATGTCTATTTCCATGTTTTGCATCCATCATCTTTTAGTTTCGCTGCAAAAAGCCTTGGATGCCTTGTCATAGCATTTATTTCTTGAAGAAGTATTTTACATGTCATGGATTTTGTCTGACCCAGATATATGCATCAAATGAATCTGCACTCATATTTTAATCGTTGTTGATTATGTCATTAATTGCAGCAGAAATGGCTTAATTCATCAAATCCAGTTGAACTAGACAACTCATGCCTCTAGTTACTTTGAAATAGCTTTATGGAATTAATACTAAAGACGCCCTTGTCACTGAATAGTCCTCGGCTTACATTATCACTGGCACGCATAACAACACCCTGACAAGCATCTGAAACATCGTAGCAAAATGCTGAAACATTTTTCGAGTTTCAAACACGAGTTGTTCTTGTTATTGCATTTCCAGCTTTATGCGGGGGCTACATCTACGGAAAAACCGGGATGGTTCTTTCGCCTGGCTTTCCAGATTTCTATCCAAATTCGCTGAACTGCACTTGGATGGTAGAGGTGTCTCATGGGAAAGGTAAGGCAGAAGAACAGGTGCGAGAGCCATGCGAACCACTGAAACTGATAGCACATTGATTTTGCCCATGAGGTTCCTTTCTGTGCCCTTTGAAATTACCCTTGAGAACAAATTTAAGACACCTTTCACATTTCTCGACTCTGTTTTATTACTCAGCACCATGTTGGGCAAATGCGATTCTGTTTCGATCAGTATTACCTTCCCTCTGAAGGCTTCTCAGTGGGTTGTGAGACTGAAACAGAGATTTTGCTTGTGACTGACAGCCCTAATCTCGTCTGAAACTCCCCAGGAGTGCAGCTTCTCTTCCATACGTTCCACCTGGAGGACTCCCATGATTACCTGCTCATTACGGAGGACGGCAGCTTCGCTGAGCCGGTGGCCAGGCTCACAGGCTCCATCCTGCCGCCCTCCATCAAAGCAGGCCTGTTCGGCAACTTCAGCGTCCAGCTCCGCTTCGTCTCGGACTTCTCCATGTCATACGAGGGCTTCAATATCACCTTCTCTGGTGGGAGCATCACTCATTGCGTTCATTATGGTGTGCTTGAAGGCACCGTTGTCATGGTGCTTACTCTAACCGGTGCTTTGCTAAGCAGTCTGGAGGTTTAAGAGGTATTATGACTTTGTACCACAGAGTACAGCCTGGAGCCGTGCGAGGACCCAGGAGTCCCTGCATACAGCAGGAGGGTGGGCTTCCAGTTCGGGGTGGGCGACTCGCTGGCCTTCTCCTGTTTTGCGGGCTACCGTCTGGAAGGCGAGAGTAAGATCACGTGCTTGGGTGGAGGGCGGAGAGTGTGGAGCGCAGCCCTGCCCAGGTGTGTGGGTAAGTGCTCGTCTGATTGCATTTATTATTCTCAGCATCAGCGTTTATTAAAGTGATCATTGTTTTTTTGTCCTTCAATATTCAAACAAACGTCAAACAAAGCCTGAAGGTGTCGTAAAATAATCCATATGACCACGATTGCTTTATTGATTATTGTATAATACTTTTACAATATCTTTATGTACTTTCTTACATTTGAAAGAGTTGATTACTTATGCAGTATTTTGGTTGGGAATTCAGAATGAATTAAACTAAAATTAAATTATTACTGTAATAAGAGTAAAGTTCTGAGTGACAAATACACAGTTCATTTACTAAGATTTAAAATGTACCTATTCTGAATAGGTAATTCAATGTGCAGTCAGAATTTCTTAATAAAGTATTTTAAGATGGAAAAAGGTCTACATAAATAAAACTACATATGCCCCGAGTTTTACAGACAAGGCTTAAACCCATTCGCAGACTAAATGCATGTTTGATTTGTTTTAATATGTCAGTGCCATTGTTTTGTCCAAAGATGCACACAGTAATGTTTTGTTTTTCCTCTAAAGCACATTTATAGAACCTACTAAAATGTCATAATTGACCCAAGGCCTAATCCTGGCTCAATGTAAGCCCTGTCCGTGGAACCAGGCCTCGGTCAATAAATGTCATGTTAATTTTATTTTGAACGTTTACATTCTGTAACTCACATGAAAGTGCAGATTTCAGCTATTGAGTCGTCACTTCACAGTTCTTAAATCAGTGATTTCTGAGAGTCTGTTGGCATTTTAATAATGACAAGGCTAATTTGGCCATAAAATGTCCCATAAACGGGAGGGAGAACTAGAGTGAAATTTTAACCAGTGTATATTTTTAGAAATCTGGTCTCTTCCTTTCACCCTAAATTGAGTCCATTTTACAATGCCTCAAATTCATTATTTAAATGCTTTGACTATTCCCCCATCTTATTAATGTTTTATTTATAAAGGAACTTCACACAGTAAATATTCGCATTGTGTGGTGAAAGACTTTCAGAGATGTACCTGTCATAGGAGATGAATCAAAATTGATGAGATTGCTATTTTCTCCTGCTACGGCTGTTAAGTGTTTAAGGTCGTGGATATTTGTGGACAGCATAAAAAAAACGCTGACAAATTAATTGGTTGTAATTGTGCAGTCCTCCTGTCGGACCGGATTTTAATAGTGGTTAATCGCTGTGGAGTAATAAGAGCTTGTGAGTGTGTCTTTAATTGGTCTGGTGAGCAAAACAAACATTAGCCTGGAGAGGATAGGATTATAGCAGCTACAAAAATTGATAAAGGGTTGATATGGAAATTCAAATTGAAAGAAATTATCTCCAGTTTTTGAAAGCCTCCAGAAAGCTTCCCAATCAAAAAGCATGATATTTAATTATAAAGTGGAGGGGAAGGCTAGATTATGGAAGCTTGTTTCTGCCACAGAATAAAACAATTTCACAATCCCGAGTTTTCTTCCTCAGAACTGCAGGATATGAGCTCGAAACTGGGACTTATAAAGTCAGAATGTTAAGTCGCAGTTGCTGTTCGAAGCCAGAATTGTGTGTCGCATTTTTTACTTTAGAACTCACGATTGCAAGATATATACAGTGGTGTGAAAAGGAGTTTGCCCCGTTCCTGATTTTATTTTTTGGTTTGCATGTTTGGTTAACTGTTTGAGATCATAAAAGAAATTTAGATATTTTGTTGTTTTGTTGTCTTTGACTAACATTTAAAATAGTTCTCTGATAATGATCTGATATAAGTGTGACAAACCTGTAAAAAAAAGAAGGAGGAAACTCCAAATTGTGAGATAAAAAGTCACAATTATCTTTTAAATAATTGTAGTCTTCGATGGAAATATTCTTATATAATTCTTGTGTGTAAGACTCTCTTCTGGCACCAAGTAAAAAAGCAACAAAAAAAAAACTTTACAATCTTTTCTCTCAGTAGTTTGTCTCTGAGGAGAACTAATACCATTTTTACAAGTCTGGATGCCAGGAGGCCATTGGTGGAGAATTTCATTTTAAGTTGTTGGAGGTGGTTCAAGGTCTTAAAGTAACATCTGCTTAAATGCTTAAAGAGTCACTGGTGCAGAATATTAAACAGAAGGACATGTGATATGAACACGGCGGTGAGCTGTTTTGACCAGCAACTAGCTAATGTATAAAGGCCCCTCTAATTAGTATATATTCCTCAAAATGACACAATCTAGCTGGTACAAAACCTTAGCCTGAGATTGGTCTATCCGTAAGAAATAGAGTGGCAACTATCTTGTGACCGACTCCTAGTTTTCTGTAGCCATGTGCTGCTTTGATCAGCTAAACTAGATATTTGCACTTTTAATATGAGCACATTTGGCTTCTCACCTTTTTCTTTATTTTTGACCTCTCTTTCCCATCCATACTTCCTGGATTTGCCTAGCCGAGTGTGGAGCCACGTCTGTGGGCAGTCAGGGTGTACTGTTATCCCCCAATTACCCCTTAAACTACGACAACAACCACGAGTGCATCTACCGCATTGAGACCGACAAAGGGAAGGGGATTCAGGTCACAGCCACCACCTTCCAGCTACACGAGGGAGATTTCCTCAAGGTAAGCCGTTTTATATCACTGTGCATTATTTTTAGCTGTGTATTTGGTATATATGTAGAGTCAGGGTTTGACATTAACACTTTTAACGCCTACCAACCAAATGTGGGTGTACTTCAGCAATTTAACACAGTTGCTAATATTCCTCAGGAATTAGCGCAATATATTTATTTACTTATTGAATTGTAGTCTTTTTAAAAAGCATTTGAATATATGTTACATGACACATACTGAAATGCTTCCAGTACTCATTTCCCACAGAATAGACACACGATATCAGCTGCATTTTGTTTCTGCTTATTGTGGTTCAACAGTCAAATACACACAAAATAATGTCAAAATGCAGGTCTTGGCTAGTATCCATGTAAACACAGCCAGTGAAGGTAAACCTTTGAGAAAGAAAGCACACGTGTAACAATAAAATGGATCCATGCACCAGATCGTAAATTGACCCCAGCCTAATATTCCTGCCAAATTCTGAGATAGCATTTAAATATCGAATTGACATTTTTTTTCCCATGTCGAAATTGTGGCCAGTGAAAATACTGAGTGGCTTTAACTTTGGAAGCAGGGTTTCCAGTGTGGAGGATATCGAGGAGTGACGTCCATTACATTATTTATTTAGATAGTAAAGGTATTTCGAACAGTAAAATTACTGTTATGAAGTTATGAAGTGTGTAGTTCACTTTGGATGAGCCACATCAATTGAATTCGATCTTAATGTGGTCAGAGTCGCATGGCCTTTGATGTCATTCGGTTACTGCAACACCTCTGCAACACTGTTTAACAGTTTGTATGGGACTTTGAGACACCATTAACTATTCATAGATTAATTTACGTTACAGTGCTCAAGGCACATGTACCATCACAGAAGAAAGATGGTCCCTTAAGACCAATAAGGCCACTAATTAATTCACAAATGAAGGGTAAGAATGGGCTGCTTTAGCGGTTCCAAACACATCAATTTGTCACAGCTACTGTGATTATGCTGCAATAAATCATAAAAATATTGCTCATCAACATTTCAGGATATTTGAATTGAATCTGTCAGCAAATTAGCTCTTAGACGTGTATATCCGGCAAGATTTACAAGAAAACCGTTTTGCCCATATTAATGATATTATTGATTATCTGATTATCTTACTTTTTAAAATCATTTTACAGCATTGCAGAAAATCAACTGAAGCAATGTCCGTCCTTAGAGCAGTGGCCAATTCTGTACATGCATTCTGGAATCACGTGATATTTTCCATTAAGGCTTGAAACGGTGTCCTCCACAACAGAAAAGTGGAAAACTGTTGCTTGACATTGATTTATGACCTTTAATATTTTTCCCTATGCCACAGTGTTTCCCATACCCTCTTCACAGCGGTTATTGTTTCAAAATGTATTCAATTTTGAAAAGCAATTGCATAATTCAATGCAGACACCAAAAGGTATGGTTTGGAGAAAACTCTCGTTTTGAGTTGTACAACAGAAGGGTGTTGCACAGAAGGGTTCCTGCTGCCTGAGAAACAAACCTGCATCGTTTGGTCTTTGTTTTTGGTGTCATAGGTTTACGATGGTCAAGATAGTTCATCAAGACTCCTGGGCAATTTCACAAAAAACGACATGTCTCATGCCATCCTCAACAGCACGTCCAACCATCTCTGGATGGAGTTTAACAGCAATGGTACCGGAACCAGCAAAGGATTCAAGCTAACATACAGCAGTAAGTTGAAAAAAATGTCAGTAAAAGCTCCATCCTGTTATCATGCATTGATTCTTGAGAGACGGCGACAGCAGTGCACAAATACAGCTTTATGTGTCAAGTAATTATTTTGAGTGAATCGTTTAAGCTTGTCCAATGATATTCACCTATATTTGAGAGAAACTCGCTTCTATAATTTTCTCTCAAATTGCGTCTTCTTTATTTCTCCCTCAATATCATACACTTTGATTAAGAATGAATTGAGTATATGATTTTTATCTATTGCATTGTCATCGCTGTGAGAATAATTTGATGGCTGACTGCTGACTGTCGTATTTTGCATGTCTCACATGTACCAAGTGCAGTAGCCAAGCAAATAATATATATATATATACAGTAATACCTCGGTTTACGAGTTTAATTCGTTCCAAGAGCGAGCTTGTAAACCAAAAATGCTCGTACACCAAAACAAATGTCCCCATAGGAATGCACTAAAAATCAATTTATTCGTTCCACATGACCACAAATGCCCATTTTAAATATTTTTGGCGTTTTACCCTATTAATTGCAGTTAAAATTATAACCATTAAGATACTAATTAATAATTAACAATTAAAATCTAAAAACACTTGACAATTTACTGTAATGCATTTCAGCTGAGGAGAGAGGAGAGAGGAGGGGGGAGCGGAGAAAGCAAGGATTCAAGTGCAAATGAGTTTATTATAAATTTATTATAATAGTGCAGAAAACAAATGAAGTGATAATCCAGAGTGAAAGTCGTGAGACGGAACGAACGCGCGGGAGCCGTGAACGAACGAACGAACGAACGAACGAACGAACGAACGAACGAACGCACGCACGCACGCACGCACGCACAAACGAACGAACGAACGAACAAACAAACAAACGAATTCGCGGGAGCCTGAACGAACGAACGAATTTGCGGGAGCCGCGAACGAACGAATTAATTCGCGGGAGCCGCGAACGAAAGCGGGGAGATAGGCAGATGTTATGAGAATCAGGTGTTCAGTGACCACACACACATACATACAGACTCAGGCAGAACTAGGAGACACTGAATTCATGAACCATGACAGTTACTGCTTAGAGGCACTTTAAGTGTATATTTCACTACGTGAACAAAAGCAATCACAATTAATTAATGTTAATCACTTATAAAAGTATCACTGTGGTGAATGATGCAGCCAAACCAAGCGAAGCTGAGAGAATGAATGAGTAAAGGGGTGATAAAGGGGTTGGAATCGCGTGACTGTGTTGTGAGAGGCTGTGTTTAGGATATTTACAGTAAAAATGTGCACCACCACGCTGAGCATTGGGACTTTTTCCACACAAAAATGCCCGTGGGTGAGGGACATTTTTTCTCCTACACAAATACAATGCTCGTACACAGATTCGACCCTCCATGCTCGTACACCGATTTGCTCGTATACCAAGTCGCTCGTAAACCGAGGTATCACTATATGTACATATATATATATATATATATATATATATATACTATGAAAGCATAATTTGAGATTATGCTTGTATCTCAAGTCCTGGATTATGCTCGTATCTCAAGGTATTACTGTTCACTATGATGGTTGTGAAGCAGAAAATAGAAGCTCAATACAATAAAAAAAACACATATTTAGTTTCACTATCTTTGAGGGAAATCTTCATAGGCGTAATATTTGTATATTTTTACACTAACTGTAAAAAAAAACCTACCCATCACAGAAACATTTAACATTTTCAAAACAACATAATTTAGTATGTTTATTCATCCATTTATTAAGACCACCTGACAGTGTAGGTGATCTATGGTTTTAATATCCTTGAGAGAACAAGGATAAGGACTTAAAAAAAAATGTTATCATTATATTAGTGAGTACATTAGACAAACTTAGATTTGATGTCAGATTAATTATATTTTCTCTTTGACCTAACCCAGTCCCCATCACAGGAGCATGTGTAAAACACTAGATTTAAATTAGATTTAGCTAGTGAGGACCAGTGAAATGTCCTAGTCAGTTGTCATAATATTTCACTATATAAGTGTGCGTTTGGCAAGTATACCTTCACCAAAAAACAACAAAATTTTGCTGTAATTAGAAGAAATAATATGTAGAAACAAAGATAGTGAAGACACAGCATGTGCGAGATATTACAGTTTTAATTGCTGGTCAGAGAGTCTGATAATATCCTCATTATCCACTCATTATTTCCTTGTTAAGGCTTCTGCCATCTTCCCAACTAAATAAAGGAGATATTATTAAAGAGCAGCACAGCAGGTTTATTGTTTTTGGACTTACTGAGGCTATCCTGCATTGGAAATCTGCATTAAATAAGCAGATACTGGAAAAATGGACATCATGTTTAAAAAGGTGATCTTTGAGTTGAGCATATGCTGTGCTGGTATTAATTTGAGGCAGGCTCCTGGGGGCTGCATAGGTAATTGTTGTGAGCAGGTGTACTATTTATTGCACCACCTTTCTGTCATTATTAAGCAAGAGGCCAATCCAGCCTGCCAGGGGGTTGATTTCAGGTTGCCAGATGTCTTTTTACTGTTCAAATTGGCTTACCTTGATCCTGCACCTCTACAGGTTTTGACCTTGTCAAATGTGAGGAGCCAGGGACACCTAATTACGGCTACAAAATTCAAGATGACGGCCATTTTGCAGACACACAAGTGTTGTACAGTTGCAATCCTGGATACACGCTGCATGGAAGCAGCACACTGACATGCCTCAGTGGAGACCGCAGGGTGTGGGACAAATCACTTCCATCTTGCATTGGTGAGTGCACAACATCAACATCTACACACCCTAAACCAAACCCTAAAGTGTTGATCTTGTTGTCATTTACAAGTGGTTCTTTTCACACTTGCTAATTTAATAGTCATGCTAATTCTGGAGGACATGTTTTTGAATTTTTTTGCTCATTATACAAGCATGGAGTAAAACTCTAATATAGCGTCGGTAATTACATACTCGCACCAGCAGGGAGTTGACGGTAGGAGATGGGCATGCGACCGTTGTGTGTACCGGCTATCCGTGCGACACAATTCTTCCTTTTCACGCAGTCAGTTATCATTACAACAAATTGTCACCATGGTATATTGTGCAACTCCGATATAGCGTCGGTGATTATTAACATTAAGTATTTTAACCAATAATTACAGATAATTAAAATATACCCAACAAAGCTTTAGTTAACAGCTTAAAGTTTATTTAAATCACCATTCTACTCTAAACTCTTCTGAGACGGTGGCAACTACGGCAGACTGTCTAATCACGGATAGTTATCGCCAAGCATAATCAGGAAGTTCGGAAACATATCTGTGTGCCGAAACTGGTTACAATACAATACAAATTCTACTACTTTTTCGGCAACAGCTGCCTCGTGGGATGTCATATGACCAACAATATACCATGGTGACAATTTGTTGTAATGATAACTGACTGCGTGAAAGAAAGAATTGTGTCGCACGGATAGCCGGCACCAACAACGGTCGCATGCCCATCTCCTACGTCAATTCCCTGCTGGTGCGAGCATGTAAATACTGACGCTATATCAGAGTTTCTCCCAAGCATAGTTTTGGCAAATCAACTCTTAGCTCCCATGGTATGAAGATGATCTGGTTAAATCTTTGTGAAAATAATGCTGGAAAATTACTGGTAGGTCATATGGTGTAGTCGTCTTGAAGCAAGGAAATAGAGGCAAAACAAATAATATTTCTAGCCCTTACGGTTAAAAAGTTATTAGCGCAAGAATATGGGCTCAAAAAAATTATGCCAAAAGTACTATGGTCAGGGATGAAATGTAATGTGCTTTTTAAAAAATAACAAGCATGAATCAAAACTTTAAACACATTGAAACAATGCTGTGCGCAAAACTTTAAACTTGTTTGTGTGTTCTTAAATATTATGCTTGCATTCCTCTGTGTTTTGTGTTATTTTCCATTTTCTACTTCTGTTATTTTTCGGGAACGCTTGTACTCTTTTGTGTTATTTTCCATTTTCTACTTCTGTTATTTTTCGGGAACGCTTGTACTCTGTCCCCCTTCGCTCTCGCTTCCACGTTCTGTGCTTACGATTCAAAAAGTTGCAGTTCAAGTTTCATGTAAAGTAAGGCGTCAAATATAAAATAAGCGTCACCATTGGTTCTAGATGGAAGAGGGGAATTGACGTCATTCCGGTGGGACAACATGAAAGCACGCGGCCGATGTAAACACGAACCACGTGCTTACAACACTACAGACATGAGAGAGCGCAGGTTGAGCAAAGTTCGAAACCCCGCCCACTCACGTAACGCAGAGCACGCGAGAACGAGCAACCACTTGTCTTGCACGCTCACGACAAGGACGAACACACGGGTGATGAATGTCCGAACCCCGACACAAAACTGTAACTGAACAAGTCCAGAATGGGGATCGAACACACACACACACACACACACACACACACACACACACACACACACACAAACGGTAGTGTCAGAGCTCGGCCACAAAACCAAGAAAAGACTAGACCAAATGTCATTTAAATGTCCATATTTGGATTATACTCAAGTTTTTGAATCTCCTTTTGCTTAAAGTGAGCATATAGCACCCAAGCTTCAGTTATGACTCCATAATCTTTGCATAGAGACTTGATTTATTTGCACACTGAATTGTGATTGCTGTCATATTAATCTATTTTGGCGGTAATCTAACACTGATGAGACACAAACTAGCATAACATGTAAGCGTACAGTATACCTAAAACCTGATTTATTGTTTCGTGGCATGTTTCCTTCTGGAAACACACATTTAGTCAAAGATCTTAATTCCTCTGTGTGTGTGTGTAGCCGAGTGCGGAGGACACATTAGCGGCGCCACATCTGGAAGGATCCTGTCGCCTGGTTACCCGGCCCCTTATGACAACAACCTTCACTGCACCTGGTCCATCGAGGCGGACACGGGCAAAACCATCAGGTATGGAAACCAGTGGTTGCAAACTACATTATGTGTTCATTTCCATATAATTCCCATACAACATATAAAGGAGCATGGTGATTGCATTTCACCCCGCTGTGCAGCCCACCGCCGGCTGGCATCTGTTCCTCCAAGTGCATTAGCGTTACATAGAGGGGGAGGGTTAGCGAAAGGGCAAAAAGAATAGAAACACAAAAAGCGATAAGCCAGTTAAGCCTTCAAAAATGAAGCAAAACTCAGGTAAGCCAATTCGGTTGATCCGTTTAAGGAGAAGATGGCTTATGAAGAGCAGATAACAGGAGGAATTGTAAGAGTGGGATGTAATCCATACCATCAGGCTTGAGTCATGCCATTTGCAGGTGTTTAAACTATTTCCATACACACAGGGTCTAAAACGAATGCTTGCCAAGCACCGAATGCCAGTAAAAATGTACTTTGGCATGCAGAGAATGTGAGTGGAGTGGAGCAACAGCAATTTCCCTTTCTCCCTCAAAGCCTTTGTAATCACTCCGCTACAACTCCACTCCATCTCTCTCTCTCGCTCTCCCCGCTCACAGGTGAGAGAAACCCCTCTGCGACTTCTCTCCGTAGCGTACATTTGCACAGCAACTGCTCAGCTATAAAGTTCCCACTGTATGTGTCTGATTGTCTTAGCTCAAGATACATTAAGTCATGTTTGCGTAGAGTCGCGGGGGCGTTGCATTAGCATGATGACATGGTTGTTCACAGTTTTCCAAAGACTGCACTGAGAGGGGAGAATGATGTTTTATCCACCTTTTGATTTTATTTTCATGTGATAAAAGAATCGCTCTGGGGTTCCCCCCCTCCCCCCCTTGTCACGACTTTATATATTTTAAATCTGACTTCTAAATTGAGAAGTAAATTGTTTATAATCAACTATTTATAACGTATTTAAATAATTCAGCGTAATCCATTTAAACTATTGATAGTCATTTTATATTATTGTCAAGGTATTTTAATGACTATATTATTTAGGTATAATACAGTTCCATTGCTAGCAGAAATGAATCACTTCTGTCACTTCTGAGAGGGGTGGAGATATCTGATTGTGTTTGCGGAGAGCAGAGCCCATGGTTGTCCTCCCACACATCCCACCGAGACAGTCATTGTTGTGCGTAAGTTGATCAGCGCTGTGTTTACATGCCAGCTGCAGCGCCGCGCTTGACTCGAGGAGGTCAGGCTGCAGTCGTGTTCGGTGTAAATAACAGAAAGCCCAGTGGCTCAGCATAAGAGTCAATCTATTCTGAAGAACAGTTCAATAGTGTGAGATACATATGTTTTGTATGCAATTATTATTTCAATGCAAACATATTAAAGGCAAAGGAATCAAATCGTACTTAGTCTTTTGAAACTTGAGATTGTATTATTCAAAATTGCTTGCAAGTACTCATTTTAGTCTTCTTGTGACATGTATGCAATGTGTTTGAACGTCTTGTAAAGTTTTGCAACAAAGCTGAACATTCTCTCTATATTTGATCTTCCCAGCCTTCACTTCATAGTCTTTGACACGGAGGTGGACCATGACATTCTGAAGGTCTGGGACGGACCAGCCGAGAGTGGCATTCTGCTGAAAGAGTGGAGTGGGTCGCTGTTACCTGAGGACACTCACAGCACTTTCAACATCCTCACGCTTCAGTTTGACAGCGATTACTTCATTAGCAAGTCGGGTTTCTCCATCCAGTTCTCTAGTATGTATCAGCTTCTCCTTGGCTGTGTTCAGAATAGCGTATTTGCATATTGCTCTTCATTATGCATACTGTGCACTGTACACACATGTTCATACCTGGATGAGCTACTTTGTGTTTACACTAAATTGTAGTGTTCTGTGGAAGATTTTTTTTCCGCTTACCTGCTTTAAAAACAGCTTTTTGGGGTCACTTTTAGTCAGGAAATGTAAAGAAAATTGCACAATTACAGCAAGATCATATAAATACAATTTCACTAACCTAGCCGTTCACTTGAAGCAAAAATGCATCCTTCTGTCCTTTTAAATATTGCTGTTAGTGCCGCTGATTGTTGTAACCATGGGGTCTTCCTTCATTTTTAATTTGTAGCTGCTGTTCGAATGGTAGCTTTGGGTTACGTCTGGCGCTCTAAACGTTTGGCCACGACTGCCCATATCCAACTAATATAACGTGTTTCCGTCTCTATGACGGTTGTTTGATATGTCAAGGGAGGCTACCTTCGTCTTCAATGTGTTTTTTTACCAACAGAGGCAGAAGTCTCCAGTTATGGCTGTTGCCTCCTCTTGCCCTTCAGACTTGACTTGGCACACTTTTCCAACTGTAATTATGTTGGCATGTTTGGAAAAGTGCAGCGTTACTAATATTTTATGTTACAGTGGTGAAACAAAACATGTAATGAATAAGTGGGAATCTGATTAACATTAAGTAAATTGTCCTTTTCCCACTTTCCTCCTCGAAATCTTGGAAGCTTGCCTTCCCGGACAAGCTTCCAAGTTTAGCAGAAAGGGCAGTGTACAACAATGCACAAAATACTCCAAATACTTATTACCCCGAAGTAACATTGTATCCGCATTTCATTTATTTTTCTCTCTCACTCTTTATTCTAAATTAAATTGAAAACACATAATAAAACGGCATCAGTATATTGTATTGTATAGTGAATGCTGTGCGGTAAGTAGTAAGCTATTGTCGTAACAGCCTCTTTATCTTATTAATGTCCTAAGATCCGTCTTTTCATATAGGATATCTGTGTATTTTTAAGTGGTTATGGAGAATATGTTTGTTCAAAGAGCAGAAACCATTGCATATTTTATTTGACATTTTGACAGTAATATGATATGGTTGATGAAATTAAATCAAAATCTCCATAAACATGAGTTTGACGCCGCCACATAAGTGGGCTGCTGTGCGACTTGGCATATCTCGTCAAGAGCAGAGGTCCGTTTTCTCATGAATAAGTGATTTTCCGCTCTCTCTAATGTCTCACTGATCCACAGCTGATTCAAAATTTATCTCTTTATTTCAGCTACAGTTGCCACGACTTGCAATGACCCAGGGACCCCTCAAAATGGGACACGCTACGGAGACAGCAGGGAACCCGGCGACACCATTTCCTTTCAGTGTGACCCTGGGTACCAGATTCAAGGAGTGTCTGAAATCACTTGTGTTCAGCTCAACAGCCGTTTCTTCTGGCAGCCGGACCCCCCCACCTGCATAGGTGAGCTCCGACTCCACTGTCTGCTCCTTACTCTCCTCACCATATCACAGTAAAAATGTTGGTGCTTTCAAACACTCTCGGCTTAAAATCACGGCTGTCAGTGGAATACGTGTTGATTACGAGTGACTCATTAGAGAAAAATATGATACTATAGAATTTCTGGTTGTTACTTTAACTGTAATTAGGCTTCACTGAACTGAGTCTGACTAGAGCTGACTTGTGGACCACACCACAAAACCTAACCAGACAGATGGGAGCTTGTCACGGCACTAATGGTGTGAGTTCACCACAATGGAAAACCTCCGCTGACAGATGCCTCTGCTTTGGGGGGTGTGTGATGCCAGTGTGTTTAGCCTATCACGCTATTAGAGTTGGAAAGAAGAAAGTTTTGTTTCCGAATGCCCGAATTCCGAAAGTAAAGATGTGCTGTACATTTTCCAAACCCAGCCAGAATAACCACAATGAACACATCCAAACTGCAATTTGTATACATTCATATATATATACAATGTGGCACAATCTACCATCACCACCTGAACACCCCAGCGATTATCTGCACGCCATATTATCTGAACGCCTTCTGAATGCTTTCATTCGCTGTCACTCCCACAATGCACTGTGCGAGCGTGAAGCTCAACCTCCGTAGGAATGAACTGGAAACTGTTGCTCCACACCAGTGGGCATGCACCGTCAGAGAGGTGACCAGAAACCTGATCAGAGGTCAGAGATCAAAAGTGGAGATAGCAGAAGCTTACAGAAGGACAGCTATTCACTTCAACACTCAACTGATTTGGCAGAGTGGTGCATAACACATAAAACCCTGCTTGAAATTAAAAAGTACAGACTCAGTCTATGAGAAGCAACATGCATTGGTCTGATGAACTTCAATTCTAAAGTTTGGAGGAAACCAGGCACCGCTCAACACCTGCACAGTACCATCCCAATGGCAAGACTGGCTTAGGGGCGACTCAGAGCTCGGATTTTAACTAGGGCTGCAAGATATATGTCGAACAAATGCTCATTTTTAATTGTCACCGAACCGATAAGAATTTAAGCCGATAAGATAAGAAGCCATTGTTGCAGAAAGAGCGCATTCACAGAGTCACACCATGACTGACAAAGACAAGTTAGCTTGTAGCTTTAGCTCTTTATGTCATTTTAAGTTGTAAAGTTGTGTTTGAGTAATTAATTATGAGTTGATTAACGATGCAGTAAAGCACTTCCTTCAGTTGTTTACCATAGCCCATCTGTAGCTTTAGCATGTGCATTTCAAATGGCAAATGCACATGATTGGGACTTCTCATATACATAACATTATAATGAAAGCACTATTGTAATAACTGTTGTAAATTCTCTTTTAGTTGCAAATAATTGACCAGCGCAGTCAAGTCCGTTTGTGCATTCACTTCATCATGTGTAGATATAAGTCATAATATAAGTTAATGTAGTATAAATATCTGATATGATGCATTTCTTTAGTTAAATATCATGCTAGCAAAGCTCGTCAGTTTCTTGGTGCTTATTCATCTCTTCCGCTTCAGCTCGCAATCAAACAGCAATACAAAACATTAATAACCATGATTGGGTCTGCCATATACATAGCATTATAATTGCATACACTATTGTAATAAAGCGTTGTACATTTGTTGAATTTAGTCACTGTGTTTCAGGAATCGTTTAGTTAATTAACCTTCCATTTCATTATTGTCCATTCAACTCTTCAGCTTCAGTGCGCAAAGCTCAAACAGGAAAATTATTTCAAACAGTAGCATTAAATGTTTACTCTTACTGTAATATTAAAAATGTTCATTGATGCATTATCATTAATAACAGGCACTTGTATTGTTCTTATATTTTCATCAACAATATGTGTTCCTGCAGAGGCTTGTTTATTTATCCGTGACAGCCATTATGTTGCTTTTATTTGTAGCCTGAGTCATGTAGAACAATTATATAGGTATTTTGTTGCGTTTAATTTTTTTGTTGATTTTTTTACAATACAATAAGCTTTACATTTGTTAATTTATTAACTAAAATGAACCTTTATTATCAAAACCTTTATTAATGTTAGTTCACAGTGCATTAATGTTAACAGAGATATAACTTTGGATCTAAAAAACGTCTTAGTTAATGATAATCTCATTCTCAACATTGTCTAACTGCAGTAGAATAAATGCAGTAGACTTATTCATTGTTGGTTCATGTTAACTAATGCTCACAAAATCAAACCTTATTTTAAAGTGTTGCATTTGTTTTATTAAAAAGAAAGTTGTCCATAGGAGTGTACAATGAATTTAAAGTTAAGGAGCCTTGCGCTGCTTCACACTATGCTGTACATTTGTGATTAATGTTGTTTTTGTTATCAGTTTCTCAAACTATATCAATTTGAATATACACTCACCTCTTCAATTTCTCATTAATGCATTAATCTAATCAACCAATCACATGGCAGTTGCTTCAGTGCATTTAGGGGTTGTTCCTGGTCAAGACAATCTCCTGAACTCCAAACTGAATGTCAGAATGGGAAAGAAAGGTGATTTCAGCAGTTTTGAGCGTGGCATGGTTGTTGCTGCCAGACGGGCCGGTCTGAGTATATCTACACAGTTACTGGGATTTTCACGCACAACCATTTCTAGGGTTTACAAAGAATGCTGTGAAAAGGGAAAAACATCTAGCATGCGGCAGTCCTGTGGGAGAAAATGTCTTGTTGATGCTAGAGGTCAGAGGTCATGGGCCGACTGATTCAAGCTGATAGAAGAGCAACTTTGACTGAAATAACCACTCGTTACAACCGAGGTTTGCAGCAAAGCATTTGTGAAGCCACAACACACACAACCTTGAGATGGATGGGCTACAACAGCAGAAGACTCCATCGGGTACCACTCATCTCCACTACAAATAGGAAAAAGAAGCTATAATTTGCATGAGCTCACCAAAATTGGACAGTTGAAGACTGGAAAAATGTTGCTGGTCTGATGAGTCTCGATTTCTGTTGAGACATTCAGATGGTAGAGTCAGAATTTGGCGTAAACAGAATGAGAACATGGATCCATCATGCCTTGTTACCACTGTGCAGGCTGGTGGTGGTGGTGTAATGGTGTGGGGGATGTTTTCTTGGCACACTTTAGGCCCCGTAGTGCCAATTGGGCGTTTTTTTTTAAATGCCACAGCCTACCTGAGCATTGTTTCTGACCATGTCCATCCCTTTATGACCACCATGCACCCATCCTCTGATGCTACTTCCAGCAGGATAATGCACCATGTCACAAAGTTCAAATGATTTCAGATTGGTTTCTTGAACGTGAGTTCACTGTACTAAAATGTACTAAAATGAGTAAACTGTAACTAAAAGCGAAAGGGGGTCAAACACAGTATTAGTGTGTGTTCCTAATAATCCTTTAGGTGAGATTTGTCAACAAATATTTTGGTTATCAGCTTTCAAATAAAAATTATTTATATATTGTATAATTCTATATTGTTATTTGTATCAGTCAAAATATTCATTTGAACCCAATTAAACACCTTGAAAAAAACTTGAAAGTTTTGCCTGAAAGTTCCCATCCAAACTGACAGAGCTGAATACTTTCACCTCCAGTGTTTCTCCCCTTCTTCTTCTTTTTTTATGTCTGACAGTAGGCTCTGCACTCTGCATGTTCAAGAATGGATGTTTTTTTCCCTCCAGTGTCCCTGTTGACCTCTTTGATGTCGTGCTTTAATATTTTCAAGAAATTCTACAAGGTCATATAGAGCACAATAGCTGTGTTCAAGAGCTAAAAATCACATTCATCTGCTTTGTAGAGAGAAATTGATTTAAACCATTCAAGACAGACGTAGCATGAGCTCGGAGATTGTTAAGGTATGATATATGCTTTTGTACCTTCATTAAGAGGGATAAAAGAACAATTACCAGTGTAATGCACCATTAACCATCATTCTAAAGTGAATTACACCAGTCAGAAAAGGGGGTGTTTACACAGAATCTGAACCTGACTCTACAGTGACCTTCTCACTCCCATAAATCATAAATATCTCTTTTACACAATTTCTATATATTTGTATATATTTTACTATTTTCCATTTTATACAATGAGTATTAACTTGTTCAATCATTTTATTGTCTTTTGCAGTGCTTCTTAGGACGTAGTTTTAAACACATCATAAAATACATTGCAGTATCTTCGTTCCAGTTTTTGCTCCATACAAAAATGTTTTATGTTGTGATCTGAGAACTCGTTGATCTGGTTCATCACTTAAATTTTTTTATTGAAAAATATTTTTAGATGCTTATGGCAGGAATATTTCTAGAACCAAGCCGCAGAAAAATTGGCAGGTCCTATCAGTGCTGTTCAGTGCCAGACATTGAGTACAGATTTGTTTTTTTGGCTTGTGTGTTAAGTCATTATAGTCAGTATATCATTACTTGCTCTCCAAACACAACATAGCTTTCACTAGCTTTTCTAGAAATGTCTTAGATGGTTTAGTAATAAAGTCTTGCCTAAGCTCTTTTACAATTCATCTAATTAATATTTATTGATTATTATTATTATTATTAATTAATATTGTGGCGTGTAGTTGTCCTGCTATATGAACTGATAATGAGCTCAGAGTAATCCTCCTGTAATCAGGCTGCTTTTAACATTGTTTATTGTTACTGTGTTGAAGCATCACATTAAATAATATCTGGTCCTCACTCTCCTTGTTATGACAGCCACCTGCGGGGGCAATGTGACAGGCCCTGCTGGGGTAATTCTATCACCCAACTATCCTCAACCCTACCCACCAGGAAAAGAGTGTGACTGGCGGATAAAAGTCAACCCTGACTTTGTCGTCGCTTTAATCTTCAAAAGGTAATGTGCTCATTCAGCGCTGGGGCCACTGCCTCTCATGCTAACTAAAGGAATATCACATATTTTATAGGGTAATGCACAATTCAGAACTGAATTGTTTTTAAACTTCAGCTTCTGTAAATGTTAAGTGAATTGAGCCACAATATTTAACAGGGATGTATGTTTCTTCATTTACATTTTGGTTATAATTGTTTATCGTACAATAAACACATACAGCAAGTATGAAGTCTTAAAGGAGACATTTAAGAGTTCATTTGGGCTAAACAGGGCTAACATAATGGTAGAAAATGGCTTTTTTATTTCAGTTATGACAATTTAATGTAAAAATCATATTACAATTATAAGTTATTAATAGTAATTTATTATAGGAAACCAAATTGCATTTTTATAAAGATGTCATTCCGTCTATGTGTTTCTTGATGTGACTTTTACCTGGCCTCATCTGACAGTCTTGTTCACTGCCTCTTGTGTCTTGGCTTAAAACACACTGAGGTTAGTAGATGAGTCATGCACCCATTGAGGGAAGAGGACCATCTCTGTGCTGCAGTCAAGACTCCATGGCCTCAAGAGAGGTGGAGTCTCCTCTCCTACGCCCTGATCTAGTACCTCTGCTGGGCTAATTCGGCAAATAGGCAGGGTGACCTGAGGATCACAGTGGGGGCTAATCTGCTTAGTCTCTGTGAGTCCTCTTGCACTCATATGGCATCCACAGTTGCTGTAACACCGCTCGGATTGCTTCATATGAAACTCCTTCAGCACTGGCTTCATGGCCAAGTTCCAAGATTGGCATGGCAATGCGGCACACACTGGTTGACAATCACCCCATCGTGCCACTAGACCTTCAGCCCATGGTCAGACCTTGCATTTCTATGGGCAGGTGTTCCAATAGAATAGGTATGCATTTGTCTCAGAAGTTGCTTCTTCCACCAACTGGGGAACCATGTACAATGAGCATGGAGCCTCAGTGGTTTGAATGGGATGCCGTCTGCATTGGCATATCAATTGCCTCGAGTTGCTTGCAATACGTCTCACGCTGGGCCACGTCAGATAGCAGCAAATTGAAAAACACTTACTGGTTCATCCGGACAGTACTGTGACCGCTTCGAACATCAGTCATCAGAGTGGTCTACACTCCTGTCGCAACTTGCCTGCCATCTACTCCTATGGAGTCAAAAGCATCTGAGGTCGCCTCACGCCTTTCATGTCCTGGGCGAGCTCAATCATCAAGTCGACAAGCTCTCATGACCGTCTCCACCTCCGGTGGAATTTGTCTGAAGGTGGTTCAGCTGATCTGGGAATGACAGTTGTTTTATTCTCTGACCGAGGGGACCCTCGTCACAGATGCATTGGTACACAGCTGGCCCTGGGGCTTTCGCAAGTATGCATTTCCCCCACTAAGCCTTTGTACAGACACTGTGAAAATTCAGGGAGGACGAAGGGCAGGTCTTACTTGTTGGCCCAACTGGTTCCCAGAACTTCTGTTCATTGGGACAACCCCTCCCTGGCACATTTCTCTGAGGAAGGACCTGCTTTCTCAAAGAATGGGAACCTACTGGCACCCACATCCAGATCTCTGGAACCTCCACGGGTCTCTGAATAGGATGCAAAGGTCCCAGGTGTCCAACCTCAAGGAGGTAGTAGACAGCATCACTTTGGCAAGAGCGTCCTCTACTCGGCATGCTTACATCTTGAAGTGGCACCTGCTCATTAAGAAGTCCCCTGGAGATGCCCGATCAGGGCTGTGCTTTCCTTCCTGCAAGAAGGGTTGGAGCGTAGGCTGTCTTCCCTTCACCCTGAGGGTTTTTGTTGCCACTATGTGTCCCCTACACCCCCACTTTTGGATCTCCTGCTGTCTGCCCTGCAGAGAGCCCCCTTGAACATCTACAGTCAGTTGAGCTTAAGTTCCTGTCATTATAATAATAATTCATTACATTTATATAGCGCTTTATCATAGACACTCAAAGTGCTTTACATAGAAGGGGAATTGCCTCAACCGCCACCAGAGTGAAGCATCCACCTGGATGATGCAATGGCAGCCATATTGCGCCAGAACACTCACCACACACCAGCTTATTTGTGGAGAGGAGACAGAGTGATGAAGCTAATAAAAGAATGGGGATGATTAGGAAGCCATGATGGGCAAATTTAGATGTCGGGGTTACACCCCTACTCTTTACGGATGACATTCTGGGATTTTTAATGACCACAGAGAGTCAGGACCTTAGTTTAACGTCTCATCCAAAGTACGGTGCTCGTTGCAGTATAGTGTCGCCGTCAGTATAATGAGGCATTAGGACCCACACAGGCTGCAGGGTGAGCACCCCCTGCTGGACTCCTAACACCACTTCCAGCAGCAACCTAGTCATTCCCAGGAGGTCTCCCATCCAGGAACTAACCAGCCTCAACACTGCTTAGCTTCAGTGGGCAACCAGTCTTGGCCTACATGGTGACAATGTCGTCGGCATTACAGACAGCGGTCCTCATTGGCTTCAATCAAGAGGATTGGGGACCTACAGGCATTTTTGGATGACGAATTGTGCCTAGAATTCGAATATGCATTTGGATAATTATGTCCCTGCATGATATTGTCTCCACCCTTACTTGGTTGTATCTACTACAGAGACCTTCTATATGTAGCACTGCCCAGATGGCCTGTCCATATGTGTAAATTCCACATGTCACCACCCTACGGCCTCTGTAGTGTTCCCCTCTTGGGTGCGAGTGTTATCCCCAGTGTTATCCAAGTCTTACTGAGTGGATCACCAGGAACAGCAGTGATTGACTTACCTGCATCAAGCCTGGCCCCATCCTCCGACCCTATGGCGCAGGGGGATCAGGAGGCCTACGTAAGGGATTTCAATTCATCAGTCATTCTGACATAACGTTGAACGTGACTGACTGATGGGGAACGTCTAGGTTACTTTTGTAGAAGAAGGGAACAGAGTTGTTACGTTCCGTTGTCACAATTGTTATACCACCGCTGAGTGTGTGGTAGAGTCTGTGACAATATCAGTAAATCATAATAGAAATCAATTACTAAAATATTTTAGTAGATGAAAAATTTCACACAGACACTAATGACATGCTCTTTAGGAATGTTGATGGCCAAATTAAGCACATTAAATCCATTTCACCATTTGTGATATTGCTTAATGACTAATAGAATCACTGCATCACCCGGCTCTATTTTGTTTGACAGAAATTGTGTTAAGCATAAAATCTTTCTCCTGGTTGGGACACCTCAACATGAACTTTCAATGCAGAAGACCAACATCTAGTGATATGCCTGGATTTGCAAGGATTTTGTGAAATTTATGTTAAAAAAAAACAATCAAATTGCTTTCACTTTAGTAAATTGGTGAGACCTTATGCATAGTGTATCAAAACTGAATCAAATATCTAGCAATCCCTAATTACTTACTCTTTTGTTGTGCAGTTTTAACATGGAGCCCAGCTATGACTTCCTCCATATCTATGAGGGTGAAAACTCCAATGGACCCTTGATCATCAGTCTGCAGGGGAACCAGGTTCCCGATCGCATCGAGAGCAGTGGGAACAGCCTTTTCCTGGCCTTCCGCAGTGATGCATCTCTGGGGATGTCTGGTTTTGCCATTGAATATAAAGGCAAGTCTCTTGCAGGTGTATGGTTTGTTCCCTTGAGGGGAGGGCTTGGGAAACAAGCGAAGCTCAACCACGGGGTCAGTTGTCACTTTCAGATTGCATTTAAGATTGAGTCTAAAGAAATGACATCTAAAGATGTCCAGGTCACATTTCAAAATGAAATAAAATATATTTTAGTGCTGCTGAGGACAGAATAATTTTTGCATGATGACATTTCTCCCTGACTGTTAATTGACTGTTTTTTTTTTTAAATAGTTATCATTCTTAGTTTGACCATTTGAATAAAATTAGTTTAAAATTAGATTAATACAAATTAAATTTTAGATAATCAAAATCATTAAATAAGGAGGTATAATAATAAATGCTTAGTTGCCATGAAAGTGCAAAACAACTTCAAAGTAATTTATTATAATCCTCAAAGTCATATATTTATTTATATTTGGAGTGATAAATGACATAGAGATGTCCTTGATGGTTGTTTTACATATACTTCATAATTTTCTTTGCTATAAAAGCTTGTTTTTTGGGAATGTCATATAGTTTAAATGCTTTGCTGTTAAAGCTTTGGTTATTAGATTTAATTTCATCTTAAATTACTGACTATGGAGATTTGTCTTTTATGTTGATTGTGAAGACTGGTAGAATATCTGAATCATCTAAGAATTCTTGGATGGAATTAGGTTTAAGAAGACAATGCTTAAAGTTGAGCAGCTCTTACGAATTTAAATAAGACTTCATCAAAACTGTAACACTCATTTACTGCTAACCCTGATGAACAGATATGGAGTTTTGCACCTATTTCTTGCTCATCCTAAGAAGTAGAGTATGAGGGAACTCTGACATGTTAAAAGCACAAGTATTTTTATATATTTGTGATGCTTATATGCTTATATATTTGTAAAGTCTTCATTAAATTCAAATAAGAGGGCTTTGTGGCTTTTAGTCCATGCCTATTAGATTTGATGCCATCATTATCCTAGTGTACTCCTAAATTTGACTCTAAAACAAAGTCCTTATTTTCCAGGAAATTAAATAAAAAATATTGATGATTTTTCTTGCATTCAGGGGCATATCCAAAATTATGTCTAATATCGGGCTCTCAAGAATGTCTCCATACATGTAGGATACATGTATTCAAGGATAAGTAGTAAATGTAAGGCTGTAGGATGCTATGAAAAGGATGCATCAATATGTCTTGTTGCAAAGTACTAGGGATATCTATATATCAACATATCTAGGAAATATATAAATACAGGAAGGTCGACTGTGTATGTGTAGCCATTTCATGAGGTCCTTTTAACAATATTGCCACTTTGAACTGTGACATCAGCGCTGGAATACTAAATGCATGTGTTTGTGCAAGAGCATTTGTTATATGATTCACAAGGGGACAACTTTCCTGTGATTTTAGTCCCCCCCCCCCTTCGCCCCCTCCAAAGAAAGAAAAAACGACAAGAAAACACACTCTTAAGTGGTATTGAGTTATATGTTGTGTTTCTCTTCAGTAATATGATTAACCTTTCTCAGTGAATACCTGGCTATATTCCCCACAGGAAGAGCAAGTTTTGTCATTCCGCCCTTTGTAAATGTTCTCTCATGAATGTGAATATGTATTTCTAAAATCAGGGCATGCGACAATGACAATGCACCATCCCTGGTGTGGTATGCACCTCCCTGAAATAATTTCCACTTCCAGTGGCCCTTTTTATATGTTGATTATGGTTGAGTAAAAGTGCAGTTCATGGATTGTTGAATATTGTAATTATTTTAGATAAACTCTTGACTTTAACCTTTTTTCTTTGCTCTACATGGATACACAATACATTTTAGCAGCTTGCTTACCAATGTATTCTATTGCTTTGCTGATGGTCTCAACATCCCTCAAAGCTTTCACTTTCATGTCATGCCATTACATGTGTCCCATGTTTACTGGGAAACCTGAGTGACACGTGGGATTTCATTTTTTGTTGTTAAAGCTCCTCAGAGAACACAATCACATCATGTAAAGTGTGATCATTCAAATTCCATGCTTCATGTCTCATATTATTTATAGGATTTCTTATTCTGCCTTGAATTTATAGGAGAAGTGTAATTTCTGCACCAGAGGTGACTATTTTATGTGTAGTTTTAAAGTGTAGATCTGTGAGACAGTGTTATATCTAGCACCTGCCACTGCTTATCCCAATGTTATGGGAAAAATTAAAATAAAAGAAGTTTGTTTAGCACATTTCAGCATGGATTGTGAATCTATCAGAATATAATGCAAAATTTGAAAATGTGTGTAGAAGAATGGATCTGTTTAAAAGCAATAAACAACTAAATATACACTAGTAATATAACAATGACTTTTACATTTTTTACAGCTGTAAGAGAAGATGGAAATGGTATTGAAAAAGTTTATGTCAGAACGACTGATTAATTGGGATCTCGCCTGAGAGACCAATCATCTTTTAGTGTAACTAAATGAGCCAATGCAGATTGTTGTACAAGATTTGAATCGCGCACTCCACCCGCAAAGCGGGTACACAAGGGTGTCATTGCACTTCAGGATTTTGTTGAGGAGCCAAGCCGGTACAACAATTGTGGCGACAGGACGTAAAATCTCTATTCCCTCAAAATAATAACCTAGACCAAGGGTGGGCAAACTATTTGTCTCGCGGGCCACATTAGTTTCTTAAAATTGACAGAGGGGCCGGGGTGAAGGTCGTACCTCTGCATTTACTTAGAAGAAATCCTAGAAAACCTGTATAGTATAGTTTGGGTTTAAATCACTCAACTGGGACACGTGAAATTACAACAAAACAATATTTATACAATTTAATCGACAGAAAAACCATAATATGCAATGTGACTGAATAATATATTTGCCTTATATATATTTATAATATATAAGAGCAAGCCCCGCCCCACGACTGACAAAAATAAAAGTGCTCGCGCAAGCAAAAACAGCAGTCGAGAGCGTGCGAATGTTCGCGCACGCGAGTGATTAAATTGAGCTCGCGGGTGCCCGTATTTACGTGTAGCTCTGTTTTCCGTTTGCAGATGTAATTTACGCGCGCGCATACATCAGTTTTGCGCTCGTTCCTTTTTAGCACGGAATTAATGCCATAAAGGGGGGTGTAGAGGGGTTTGCGACATACGCCTACTCTCCACCATAGCTTCAGCGCCACTAAATTTTTACACTTTTATTTGATAATTTATTACCATTTATTGATATAAATTGGTATTGTGGACATGTTTTATAGGACGCACAATGAGGATTGAAAGTGATTTGTATGTTTATGGTTATATGGATAGGTCTATATGCGTATGGAAGTCCGTTTCCACAACAGTTGAGAAAAAAAAAAGATTATTTAAGTCGAAATAATGAATTAGCAATAAACTTTCTCGAATAAATGATTTAACTTCTCGTGCTTCTCTGCATGCTCAAAGCGTGTAAATGCGAGATCACAGCAAACATGACACATTCTGTAAAACAGCTGTTAAAGTCAGTGTTAATCAATAATATAATTAAAGAACATGAATGATAAATCATCAGTATATGAGAGGGGATTCCATAGTATATAGTATTTTATTCATTTGTATTTTTGTGTATGAACAAGCAGCAGCACAGTGATCCATGGGTTTCAAACAGAGGAATTATAGACTGTTGTATTATATTACTGTGTAGTATTTTATTGTATTATAGTGCCTCTTTATGATGAACCTGCACATCAAAGAGCATCCGCGAAATTCGTGTTAATATTAACACATGTACCCATGCATTTTATGAAGACGTTACACTTAAACTTAACGAATAAATCCAGCGTTAATCCGATAGTTTTGTAAATCATGCATTTTTGATGCAACAGTTTTCACCGGCTCCTTAATTATATGGTAACTGCTCTGCTGCTGTTCCACTTCCATGCCTTCCTATGCACATGGAAACATGTGCAAAATATTCTGATACATGTTGCTATAGATTGCATTTTATATATTACACAGACTTTAACTAAGACAGCAGTTTTTACAGAACGTGTCATGTTTGCTGTGATCTCGCATTTACACGCTTTGACCATGCAGAGAAACAGAGAAGTTAAGTCATTATTTCGAGTAAGTTTCTCTTTATTTCGAGATACTAAGTCATTATTTCGACTTAAATAATCTTTTTTCTTTCTTTCTCAACTGTGGTGGAAACTGCCTTCCATAATATGTACAACTTTTCAAGTTTAAAGTCGTTAATTTCATTAATTCTACCGTCATTAATTCTCACCATCGGTTTTCGCCAAAACCGCTTCGTCTCCAAAATGTTTGTACGCATGGGTCACAGTTTGCGTGCTGGTATGCAAATATTCCCATCAAGTTTGTTTTTATAGATCTCAACCTTTGCGTGGGAACTGGCGTACATACGTTTCCAGGCCGGTTTTGTGCGTACGCAAGCTTTATAAATGAGACCCCTGGTCTGGATTTTGTTGTTGTTGTTTTTTATCCGTGAGGGGCTGCTGCTTTTACTTCCTCTTTGTTCATAAAAGTTATTGACTGTTTGCCAGTTCCTACCATGAGAGAAGGGAGCGGGAATATTTTATACATTGATGTCTTGTTACAATATATAAAATAAGCAAGCACAGCCCAGGTAAAAAAAGTAACACAAAGGTAACGTGACGCATTACTTTATAAAATAAGTGATTAGTTATTTTTCTAAGGAATTAACGAAATGTTGTAATGCATTACTTTTAAAAATAACTTTCCCCAACACTCTATATTCAAATATTATAACTGCATATGCTCAGTTTTTAGTAGAGTAAGAGCCATTGAATAGATTCCACTTTCTCCTTGAATCGTTAGTGTTGTCCATTTAACTGTCCACAAGCTCAGATCTCAATGTGATAATTTTATTGATTGTTGTTTGTTTTTGCCTTTGCATTGTGAGAGCAAAAGCACTTTCTATTCTAAGGTGTGAATATGTGTATCACTCTCTTCATTGAAGCTTTAATTAGAATGCGTCACATATGACAATGGAATCTGTTTATTTCTGTTGTTCTATTTTTTTTTTTTTTATTAATTCAGTGTCCTTATTTCCTCACTGTTTTCCTCTATATAAAGCCAATCTTTTATCTGCTATTGTTCATCACGCGTCAGTAAACACAATTATTAATGCCCTTATTGGGGGAAGAAATGAATATGAGAATATAACAGTTCAAAGACTCTCATACCTTCAGGAAAAACACATTAGATTGATAAATGAAGAAATAAATATAAATAATTTTATATAAATTTTATATAAATAAAATAAGTGTTCAGACACCTAAGAAACACATTGGCAATATCATTACATTAGTTCAGGGATTTCATCAGGGAGATCATTTATTAATAATATATGGACCTAGTATCTCCTCTACCAAACTTTTGTGTAAAACATTTAGACATGTTTTATCAGCAAATTTTGTATTAAACAATAAAGTAATGACAAAATTATCTTTTTTCTAATGATTTATAAATAAAGCGGAACATTTCTAAACATCTCATTTTGGGCCTGGTGATAAGGATTTATTGAATCTGATAAATATATATAGTGGCAGTGAAGGCAGGAAATCTCATGACAGAAATGCAGATTAGGGTGAACAAAACTGAATATTCTATTTTAATTTTACGATCCCCCTTCCCAAAGGTAGAATGCATGCTTTAAATGATGACAGAACATTTATTCCTTTTAGTCTGTGCAGTGCGTACCAGGTGTTGTTGTTGTGGAAACGAGGAAGATTGTGTTGCACACTTGCAATTTTGCAGATAGAATCTTCCCCACCTCCTTCCCACTTTCTCAGGTCCCAAAAGCACAGGCAGATAGCTGTTAACTGTCAAGTTGTTTGGCAGCCTCTCTAAGCACCACCTCCGGAGCTTTCTCCAACTGTCCTTCTCACGGTGTCGGGTGCCAGAAGGACAGAGACCATCTTCTGCATCCCAGCGCGTTCACCTGCCTTTCCCCTGGTGTTAGTTCGCTTTAATGCATAATGCCCTCAAGCCACTGTCTACTCTCTCTTCACACTCACTGTCGATCTCGCTTTTTCGTCTTATGCTACCTCTCTTTTTCTTTCTGTCTGGTAGCTGTCTCAGACGTGGGAATGGCTGGCAGAGAGCGGGATGTGATTGTGCATCTGATTAGTTTTGTTTAGGGTCAGTTGAATTACATGTGTTTAAGGCTGTCTATTAAAATCATGTAATCAAATTACTGACTTCAGCATTACTCAACACTTTCTGGTATCAAATTAGTCTACATTTATACTAAATGTACATGTACAAAAAATGTCGAGATTATGACTAACCTCATCAGGGAACGAGATGCTGCATCGATGTGGAAACGCTCTGTGTGTTTGCGTTGTGAAGCGCGTATGAAATCAAGCCAATGGTGTGAAGGGACATTAGAGGCAGGTGATGTCATAAACCAGGAAACTATAAAGCCATGCCAGACAAAGCAGTAGCAGCTTTTATGTGGCTGAAGTCGCCGATAGGCATGCAGGAGATTTGACAGGGAGATGCAGTCTCTCATTCCCTCTTCAGGGAACATACAGGTTTTGATTGTAACCTTCGTTCCCTAAAGAGGGAACAAGACACTGCGTTGATGACGCTGTGGGAATGCTAATACCCACGCCGCCATAGTCACAAATGTGTGTGGTAAGGACCAGCCCGTCGCACCACAAACTCCTGACAAGAAGGTTTTAGAAACAGCCACATTCCTAGTTGATTGGGCTTGAGTTGCCAAAGGGAATAGGTAACAGAGACGACTCTGAAGCGAGTGAAATAGCCTCAGCTATCCACTTGCTCATCCTCTGCTTAGATGCTGGGGACCCTTTTCTGGAGACCCCAAAGCCACTGTTCAGATTATGCCACCGTGTGGACATAAACAAATACAGTTTGTATTCTGTAAGTTGTCTGGGAGAAGGAGGGCGAAAGGTAGCTTTGGCGGTGAGGAGGTGTGTTTCGCTTCCCCGTCAGAAGTTCAGAGGAATTGTCACGGTTCTGTCGCTGTTTCCAGTGTAATTAGTGTTCTAGTGGACAGAACCGTGGCACTGCTCTCTCTCCTGTGTATGTGTGTCTCGTTAGTGTCTGCCCCGCCTCCTTGTTTCCCTTAATCATTCCCAGCTGTGTCTCATCACTACCTTCCCTCATGTGCCCTATTTAATCCCAGTGTGTTTGCTGTCCTGTGTCGTTGTCATTTTGTTGGATGTCATTCCTGTCTAGATCATCCTGGATTTCCTGGTTTGTTTTATGCTTTGAGTTATGATCTGGTTTATGTTATGTTTTCCCCCTTGTGGGTTGTTTCCTTTGTATGTTATGTTCTTTTGTTGTTATAATAAATCCTCACCGTCACCCCGCACTTGAGTCCTCCCTGTTCGTTCCGTGACAGAACGACACGAACACATGAGGACTCAGCGGGGAAAGGGATCCCATTCTCCTCCAGCTACCATGGATTCCAGCCTGCCTGTTCATCTGACGCTGCAGTCAAAGATTCTGGGCTCTCTTCGGCAAAACGGGACGGACCTGAGGACTTTTGCCCAGAAGTTTGGCCTCAATGCAGCGGGGCTGGTTTCCGGTGAGGCAGCTCTTAAGGACCTGTTTAATGCTGCCCTGGATGAGCCCCTAAGCTCGAGGAGGATGAGGGGGCTGGACCATTTGGACTTTTGGGAGTTTGTGGAATTCCTCACCACACCCTCCATGGTTCCAGCCCCAGAGGAGTTTCGGGCATCTGCAGTGCCCCCAGTGCCCACTGCAGCCGCAAATCCTCGCACCCGGAGGAGGAGGAGAAAGAGGGCTTCGTCCCCTTCTACTGGCCAGGAAGTTGCCCCGGAGCCCGCCGTCGGCCAGGGGGCAGCAGCACCTCTTATCAGCCCTGCCATGGCCAAAAGGGCTGTTGACCTTTTTTTTGTTTTGGCGGCCCTGCGTGCCTGGAAGACGCACGGGGCTGCCCACCCAGAGCCCGTGCAGCCTGACCCGCCGGCCGACCCAGAGCCCGTGCAGCCTGACCCGCCGGCCGACCCAGAGCCCGTGCAGCCTGACCCGCCGGCCGACCCAGAGCCCGTGCAGCCTGACCCGCCGGCCGACCCAGAGCCCGTGCAGCCTGACCCGCCGGCCGACCCAGAGCCTGTGCAGCCTGACCCGCCGGCCGACCCACAGCCCGTGCAGCCTGACCCGCCGGCCGACCCAGAGCCCGTGCAGCCTGACCCGCCGGCCGACCCAGAGCCCGTGCAGCCTGACCCGCCGGCCGACCAAGAGCCCGTGCAGCCTGACCCGCCGGCCGACCAAGAGCCCGTGCAGCCTGACCCGCCGGCCGACCAAGAGCCCGTGCAACCCGACCCGCCGGCCGACCAAGAGCCCGTGCAGCCTGACCCGCCGGCCGACCAAGAGCCCGTGCAGCCTGACCCGCCGGCCGACCAAGAGCCCGTGCAGCCTGACCCGCCGGCCGACCAAGAGCCCGTGCAGCCTGACCCGCCGGCCGACCAAGAGCCCGTGCAGCCCGACCCGCCGGCCGACCCAGAGCCCGTGCAGCCTGACCTCCCGGAGCCTCCGCCGGTCGTCGTGCCAGAGCAACAGCCGGTCGTCATGCCAGACCTCCCAGAACTCTGCCTGCCTGAACTCTGCCTGCCTGAACTTTTGCGGTCAGTCCCGCTGAACCCACCGGCGCTGCCTGCCCTGCCGGACCCACCGGCCCTACCGGAGTCCACCAGGCTCGCCCTGCCGGCCCCGCCGGACCCTGAACTCTTGCCGCCGTCAGACCCTGAACTCTCGTGGCCTGATCCGCCGGCCCTGCCGGAGCCCACATGGCTCGACCCGCCGGCCCTGCCGGAGCCCACATGGCTCAACCCGCCGGCCACGCCTGATCCGCCGACCCTGCCGGAGCACACATGGCTCAACCCGCCGGTTCCACCCGATCCACTGGTACCGCGGGAGCCCCCCTGGCTGAACCCTCCTGTTCCCCCTTCCCTGGACATTAAGATTTTTTTTTTCCCTTCTCTGGCCCTGAGGACTGCCTTTTCAGTTTTTTGTTGTTGTTTGGACTACCTTGAATTTTTCCTTTTATGCACTGTCTTGAATTTTGTTGATATTGTCTGTTTGCTCTCTCTCCCTCCCTCCCTTCCTGGTTTCCTGTGATCTCTTGAGTTCCCTGTCTTGTGTGTTATGCTTGGTGGTGATGTTGGTGTTGGGTTTTTGTTTCATGTTGGAACGCCAGGTGGCGTTCCTTAGAGGGGGGGTAGTGTCACGGTTCTGTCGCTGTTTCCAGTGTAATTAGTGTTCTAGTGGACAGAACCGTGGCACTGCTCTCTCTCCTGTGTGTGTGTGTGTCTCAGTGTCTGCCCCGCCTCCTTGTTTCCCTTAATCATTCCCAGCTGTGTCTCATCACTACCTTCCCTCATGTGCCCTATTTAATCCCAGTGTGTTTGCTGTCCTGTGTCGTTGTCATTTTGTTGGATGTCATTCCTGTCTAGATCATCCTGGATTTCCTGGTTTGTTTTATGCTTTGAGTTATGATCTGGTTTATGTTATGTTTTCCCCCTTGTGGGTTGTTTCCTTTGTATGTTATGTTCTTTTGTTGTTATAATAAATCCTCACCGTCACCCCGCACTTGAGTCCTCCCTGTTCGTTCCGTGACAGGAATATCACAGATGTCCTGATCCAATAACCCGCAATACCTGCTACTCCCATTTTTCCCCCCTTTGGGGGAATGGAATATAAACAATTTCTTATTGTATATTTATGTTTTCTTTTCTTTTTTTTAACAGAGAAGCCACGAGAAGCATGCTTCGACCCCGGTAACATTATGAATGGAACTAGATTGGGAATGGACTACAAATTGGGATCAACTGTGACATATCAGTGTGATTCTGGGTACACCATTTTGGGACCACCTACTCTCAACTGCATCATTGGGACTGATGGGAAACCAGTATGGAACAAAGCTCTGCCAACATGTAAAGGTAGGACCTGAACTTTTTCTGTTTCGTTTCTGTACATTTATATTAGGGCTGTTGATAGGAACTATGAAACAGGGAGCATAGATTTGTATTACTGCACAGCAACAAGAGGTCTTTTAAATCACATGGTGTAACACTGTGTGATGGTCCGGGTGTCAGGGTTCTGTCACTTCAGTTTGGGTTTCTAGTGTGTTGGTTGACAGAGCTCTGACACTGCCCCTTTGTTGTGTCTTGTGATTGTGTAACCCCACCCACCTTGCTCCCTTGTTTCCCTTAATTGATCCCATCTGTCTCTGCTCGTTACCTTTCCTCATGTGTTCCATATTTAATCCCAGTGTGTCTTTTCATGTCTGGATGTTCCCTGCCCTGATTTGTTATGGTTTCGTGATGTAGTTATTCTCTTGCTTAAGTTATGTTTTCCTCCTCATAGGTTGTTCTTTTGTGTTGTGTTTCTTTTGTTGTTATAATAAATATATACTCTCTCTGCTATTGAGTCCTCCCGCTATTCATTCTGTGACACTGGGTGCATGTTACTATAAGACCCATGTTTTGGGTGTCAGAGCTTTTCAGTTTAGTTTGTACTGTCTTTGAATAAATCCCAATTGTTTCCTGCGCATCATTTATAATGCTCCGCTAATACAAATGCTGGACTTAGGTCATATTTTGGTTTGTGTCTTTCAAATTTAAAACTGATGGCGCAAAGAACCTTTTGTTTGTCAAGCATTTATTTCACTAGATTATATATTTAATATATAATTAACTTTTTTGTTTAATCACTAAAATTCACCATTCATAAATTATTCATACTATGGCATTTCCCCCTTTTAATCCCATCCACCAATAAAGGAAATGTTTAATAATTGCTTTAATTTACTTTCAAAGACTGTTGTTTTAGAACCTTGATTTTTTTTTGTCCTGCAGTTTTAAATGCAAAGTATTGATGCCTGTTAATTTGACTAAGCACTTCTTTTTTTTCTAAAGAAATTAGCAGCAGCCTCGTTATCAGGAACAGTACTCCTTTTGTTGTTTGCAATCTTGAGAGCTAATTGATTAGGCCATTGTTAAATGCATAGTTCTGCTCTGTCACACTGCCAGTGTGCAGCCATTAGTCATTTAGTTTGGAGAAACTCTCTGGTTCTCTCATTGGCTGAGAGACAGAGAGAGAGAGAGAGACAGGCCTTCAAAAGAACAGCTCTAAGGTCTTTGTCCCTCAGTGACAGATGAGAGAACTTGGTCGGTGACAAGTGCCACTCATTCACACATGTCGTGTCAATCTGAGACCTTTCTTAGTTCTAAACCTTCCTCCTGTGTCCTCCATTTCTTTTTTCAAACCTTTTTTTTTGTGTTTTGGTCCCATAATTATGAATTTAGCAGCCAAGGAAATGCATAGAGCTCTTCACTGTTATGTAATTCCCAGTTTTTCTGTGATAATATCTCAAATCACATGACAGAAGAAGCATGTGCTCTCTCTGAACCCAGCATGTTCAAAAACAACACCAGGTTATAGATATGGACATGAAATGAACATCGTTGACCCCAATCCAGAGGTCAAGCAAGGTTTCCGCACCTCAGTGGAATGCGTTGATTATTTAACCTCTTTTGATGGAGATGGAAAGCTGCGATGCCCTTTGCGAGACAGCCTCATTTCCCCAATCCAGGAACATTTTGTTTGTCCTCACTGATGGAATTTCCATCACGTCGCTTCTCCCATCTTTATTCATGAGCTGTAACTGTGGGGTAGAGACATATTCCTATACAGGTCATTGTTGAGCTAACATAATCATCTGATTGTGTCATGAGAGATGCTTTATTTGAACTTAATCATCCGCACAGAATATACGCAAGCTCACGTTCATACAATCCATTAGCTTTCTGCCTGCTAAGAATCCCCCCCGGCTCCTCTATTAGTAAAGTGAGTATGTCTGTCAAAGACAACTGGTTTCTGGAGAGATTGGACAGTCGGATTCAGTCGATATCAGCCTCTTTAAATAACATTAACAGGAATAAACATTTTTCTTTTCTTTTTTTAAATAATGAAATGTTGCAGTCAGTTGCAGTGCCAGCTTGCTGGTCCATTACAGTTTTGTACAAACCCCAACAACTGCCTAACAACTACTCAGAACACCTTCACAACCACATAATAAGGCCTATGTAATGTTTCATCTCTCTTCAAACTGTCAAAGTATTCAAAGGCTCATATAACATTCAGATTTCAGAGTTTAAAACTTCCAGGCAAAGCTGTCATTTCAACCCAAGATTCAAAGTTTCTCTTGAACTTGATTTCTCTAGCTGTGGTTAGTGCTGGTTTGAAACTTGCCAACATAGCAATCCTATCCGACTGTAAAATTATCCAGTGAAGTTGACCAAAATAGCCTTTCTAGTGACACTGGTTGACTAAAGATGACTAGCTACAGTAGGTCTCACACCACATTGATCACATATAGGCATGCACAACATATCAGAATCATACTATTGTGCACAGCACAGCACTTGTGTATACTTTATAGCACATCCCAACTGCTTTTTTTCTTCTATTGACACAAAATGTAAACTATTATCCCCCAGGTCAAATCTGCTAAATGTGATTATAAGGCAAATACAGTGGAGTTTGGTTATGTCGATGGCCTCGGGGGTTGCAAAAAAGCATCGAGATAACCTATATAACATATATTACCGATTACTTTTTTGTGTAAGATCACATTTCGAATTTCAAATGTTGCTCACATGACATCAATTATCCATAACGGTTCAGCTCAGTACACAGGATCAGAAGAAAAAGTCAGAATCAGAAGAAAAAGAAAAAGCAGTCTCGTAGCAGCAGCTTGTCCCTTTAAGAAGCGTGTCGGATCAGATGAGAAGAGCCCGCCCTCATGGCAGCACAGCCAATCACGTCTACTTGCATGATTGACAGGTCAGACAGCCTATCAGCGCCAGCTGTCAGAGTGATGGTGGAAGCGCCAAAGACAACAACCCTCGCAAGACAGAAAAATTAAAAGAAAATGTATTGATGTACACGATGTGAGTTATTAAATGAGAATGTACATGCTCGAGTTTTTGGTGTCTTTTTACACAACAGTGTTGCCGTGATGAAGCGATCGGCATTCATCTAAAAAAAATTACATACACTGTACTGTGTATATGTTTGCTAACATCAAAAGGCATAAGTAAAATGCATATTTCTTTCTGGATCAAAGACAGACTTCTCGTACATTTGTTTTATCACGTCGGCCTTCTTTTTCCATCCCTCAGACGAGATCAACGACAGGGAGTGAACCGTGAGCGGACCGCGATCCACGTGAAAGGCAAACATGCGCAGTGAACTTGGTACGCTCGAGTCACGAGACAATCATGTGAAGTGGCGACTTTGTCCCTCTTTTTTGCTCGAGATATTAGATTTTGGCAACGTAAAAGAATCAACATAACCCACAAGAAAATACTAAGACAAATAGGGAGTTTGGCAGTTCCACTTCAAAAACGTCGATATAATAGGATTGGCGAATTAACCGTGAGTCGAGATAAGTGAACGTCACTGTATAAACATTAACAATATGATTGTCTGCTCTAAAGCTGCTTTGAAAAAGTGTGTATAGTGAAAAGCAATATACAAATGCATTGGAATTGATTTGATATTGGTTGTTTTTCTGATATTATTATTATTATTATTATTATTGTTTTATTAGAATTATTAGAAATTATGTAGCTCAAACAGTATATGCTTAACAAAAATAATTGTCTTCTAATCTTTGATGTTTCTGTGAAAAACAAACAAACCAAAACAATCACCTTTGATATTTTTTGCCTGCACTATTTCAGTATTTGTTTCAGTATTTCATTTAGTATCACTGTTTTTAGTAATATTTTAAATTTAAATTTTCTTTTGTATTTTTGTCTCTTAAAAAAAAAATTGAATACATTTTTATTTCAGTCTAGTTTTAGTACAACATAAAATAAATGAGAAGTGAGAAATTTGGCTGCTTTTTGTTTGTTTGTTAAGTTTTATTTATAAAGGTCATTACAAATGTCAAGTTATTCTTATGGTTTAAGATTTAGTTGTTTAATGGTTTAACTATTGTAATCCTGCACAGGGTTGTTATTGTTAAGCAGTCAGAAGTCTGTAATGACTGATGCACTAAGTATTTTGTGGTGCATTTTGCTTTGTTTTGTCATTTTTTTGTAACGTGCATTTGATTCACAGACAGCAGTTTGTGGATGTTAATCCTTTTAGTGTGCTCAGTCAGAGCTCTTTAATGCAGAGGTGTGAGGTTAGATGAAGTAGAAAAAAGAAGCCATTTACGATGCTTTTATACACTGCCGCTGCTGCTACCTTTCATCAATAGCCCATGCTTAAAGCTAATGAGGTAAATGGCTAGCTGAGTACTTATGACCTTTTAGCCAAAGTGGCGCCAATTTTAACCCCTTCTGTCCTGATTTCTTCAAGGTGAGGGTAAATGTATGGACTTTTTTTCAGATCTTATCGATCTATTGTACAAAATAAGCTTTGTTCCTGCTCCGATAGATCCAAGACCGCAGTGAGTGCGTATTAGATATCAGGAATGATGAGAGAACGTTCTGCTTGGCATGGTTTTCATCTTTAAACCAGACATGGGTCTCCAACCAACAACGTTTAAATCCTAGCCATTCCCATGAGCATCTATAGTACGAAGGCAATCCGGTCAAATGTGTTTTTGACTACCTCTGAATGTGGTTGAAAGTGCTCACGCTCAAAATGTGTGATCCGATCGACTAAAATGCATCTCATTACTAGGTGTAAACAGGGCAGTAAAATGTGCAGTGATGTACTTTATAAGGTTGTTCAGTTTAAAGCAAAACAGATTATCATAAATCTGGAAATGTTTTACTATGTTGGTTGTTTTACGTATCACGGCTGAAATTATGATGTCCAACGAGTTGTATTTAAAGTCTTAAATACAGTGGGTACGGAAAGTATTCAGACCCGTTTAAGTTTTTCACTCTTTGTTATATTGCAGCCATTTGCTAAAATCATTTAAGTTCATTTGTTTTCCTCATTAACGTACACACAGCACCCCATTTTGACAGACAAAAACAGAATTGTTGACATTTTTGCAGATTTATTAAAAAATAAAAACTGAAATATCACATGGTACTAAATATTCAGATTATTTGCTGTGACACTCAGGTGTATATTTAACTCAGATGCTCTCCATTTCTTCTGATCATCCTTGAGATGATCTACACCTTCATTTGAGTCCAGCTGTGTTTGATTACACTGATTGGACTTGATTAGGAAAGACACACACCTGTCTATATAAGACCTTACAGCTCACAGTGCATGTCAGAGCAAATGAGAATCATGAGGTCAAAGGAACTGCCTTGAAGAGCTCAGAGACAATAATTGTGGCAAGGCATGGATCTGGCCATGGTTACAAACACATTTGCACTTAAGGTTCCCAAGAGCACAGTGGCCACCATAATCTTAAACGGAAGACGCTTGGCACGACCAGAACCCTTCCTAGAGCCGGCCGTCCGGCCAAACTGAGCTATTTGGGGAGAAGAGCCTTGGTGAGAGAGGTGAATAAGACCCCAAAGATCACTGTGGCTGAGCTCTAGAGATGCAGTCGGGAGATGGAGAAAGTTGTAGAGAGTCAACCATCACTGCAGCTCCAGGGCTTTATGGCAGAGAGACCGAAGGAAACTTCTCCTCAGTGCAAGACACATGCAAGCCTGCATGGAGTTTGCTAAAAAATACCTGAAGGACTCCAAGATGGTGAGAAATAAGATTCTCTGGTCTGATGAGACCAAGATAGAACTTTTTGGCCTTAATTCTAAGCGGTATGTGTGGAGAAAACCAGGCACTGCTCATCACTTGTCCAATACAGTCCCAACAGTGAAGCATGTGGTGCAACATCAGCTCTGGGTGTTTCTCAGCTGCAGGACGACTGGTTGTAATTGAGAGAAAGATGAATGCGGGAAAGTACAGGGACATCCTGGATGAAAACCTTCTCCAGAGTGCTCAGGACCTCAGACTGGGCTGAAGGTTTACTTTCAACAAGATAATGAGCCTAAGCACACAGATAAATAACGAAGGAGTGGCTTCAAAACAACTCTGTGACTGTTCTTGAATGGCCTCGCCAGAGCCCTGACTTAAACCCAACTGAGCATCTCTGGAGAGACCTAAAAATGGCTGTCCAACAACGTTTACCGTCCAACCTGACAGACCTGGAGAGAGGATCAGCAAGGAGGAATGACAGAGGATCCCCCAGGTGTGAACAACTTGTTACATCTTTCCCCAAAACACTCATGGCTGTATTAGAGCAAAAGCTGCTTCTGCTAAATCCTGAGCAAAGGGTCTGAATACTGAGGACCATGTGATATTTCAGTTCTTCTTTTTTCATAAATCTGCAAAAATGTCAACAATTCTTTTCTTTTTTTCTGTCAATATGGGGTGCTGCGTGTACATTAATGAGAAAAAAATATCTTAAATGATTTTAGCAAATGGCTGCAATATCATAAAGAGTGGAAAATTCAAGGGGTCTGAATACTTTCCGTACCCACTGTATCTTAAGGACATGAGACACACCTGGAGACATTGACGAGCTAATTGACAGGTGTGGAAGGTTCTGGAAAGGCCTGGAAGTGAACAGGAAGTGAACCCGTGACCTTAGTGACAGGGAAGTGACAAATACACAGAAAGACAGGATCAAAGGATGCATTTTGTCATATTATATTTCTGATTTCAAATATATTGTTGTAACTTAATCTTGAAGCGTACAATTAAAAATTTTGTGTACACAGGAGCTGTACTTATGTGGCCATTACCCACATTAGAAATGGTTGTCAGGTCCAGGTACATGTTGATAAATACTGACCTAGAGCACTCTAGTTGTGAAGATGTTTTAGCATCCACCAGAACACCTAAGCAACCGAATAACTACATTCTATATACCACCCAGAACAACCTAACAACTACCTAACATCCACTCAGAACAAACAGCAAGGCCTATATACATTCAAACTTCAAATCAATCTTCAATCTGCTGTTCATTTTCATTAATGTGGACTTTCACTGGACACGCCCAGGTTATGCATTAACGGACTGGATGATGTATGTGTTTCTTATCTGGAAATGCGTTTCCTGTACAACAACACAACTCATTGCTTAATCAGTGTCGGTTGAACCACATTGGTTCAACAATATAGGACTTGCATTAGGCATCATGCGCAGGTGGTGGAGTAATGACTTCTGTCTTTTTTTCAATCATGCAGTTCATTTCATATTACTACAATTAACTTAAACAAACAACAGAAAGCTGTTAATTTTTTTAAATCACGTTAACATGCAGTATGTCATTGCCGCACACTTTACTCCCGTTTACATGCGATTCACTCAGTCAGCAAGTTTCTGCACAGCGTAATGAGCATGCCGCCTGAGGAAAGGGGGTTGCTCTCCGCCTTTTTGCTTTATTTGATTAGAATATCCCTCTTATTTCATAAATGGAATTAAAGATACAGGGCCTGATTTACTAACATCAGTAAAAACGCCAGCACAAACCCTGTTTGGCGTTCAAAAATACTGATAGGGTTTTCTAAAGACACGCAATGACAAAATTGTGCTGAAAAAGCATTAACAGTTATTTTTGCAGCTGACCTTAATGCATTTGTAAGAGTTTTCATGCATCCTTTCACATTACTTCATTTCAAGAGTATCGTCTTGTCTGTCACATTTGGGTCCCTTTATGTATCTTCCAGGTCCTGGACGCTCCCGTCTGTATCAAATCACTTATCCTTTTAGTCTTGTCAGCTGTTACTAATCCCGTCTTGAAGTTAACCCTCTCGTGGTTCCCTCGTCTTTGTCAGATATATGTGGTTTTAACGTTCAGTGTATCGCCGTTTGTGTGGATGCCCTTTTCGTGTTCTCAGTTCCAAGTATATTCCAAGTTTCGCACAAAGAATGTGCCGTTTTGTTTTCGTTTGTGAATAAAGTATTTTTCAGTTGGATCCCACGTCTCCTCCCTGGTCTCCGTATTGCACACCACACGTATTGTAACATTACAGATCGTAACATTTCAGATGCTAAATTTATGTAAGGAGAGTATTTCAGTGTATCACGCAAGGTGATTTACTACGCTTTGTGCTAGTCAGTTAACTGGTATTTGCATCATTGCACCCTCAAAAAAAGCATGTCTTAACCCTTTTAGTACCTGTGTGGTTATTAAATCACACATACCTGATTACCACCGGCTCTGCGTGTTTGCGACCCTACGCTAATCAGCGCTACCCTCGGTAAAGTCCATTGGTCATTATGGAAATGATCCGGCTGCGTCTGTGTTCTTTAATTTATGTGTCGTCAGTTATAATCAAGATTTTACACAGAACTTTCCACTCCCATTGGCACTTTTATGGAACTGCACTTTCATGCCAATTTGACCTGTTTAACACAAGTTTGTGATTCTTAGATCTTAGAACTATGGTTTTGGAAATGCATAATTGTTCACCTGTGTTTGTAACGATGGAACTTGCGGGCATCATTGGCTCACGATTGTTTTCAGGAAATGCACCCCAGATCACATTAGTAAATTTCAGTCAACCATTCCCCCGAAATTGCAGTGCATATGCTTCTCTGAGTGTGCATGTAGAGAGTGCAGGGCTCTATGGTGCCTCTGAGTGAAGGTCTTGTGGCGGATATGCAGATCAGGGTGAGTAGGGCTATGAAGACTCAGTGTGAATGTTAAAGTACTCTCTTCCAAAGAATGCACAAGTGGAAATGGCTTCTATATGCAACATACCATAAGCATCAGTACAACATCAGCTTTCTAATGAGTTCATGATGTGTTATGCATTAGTGGCTGGTGTAGTGTTAATAATTCCACTAACAGCCAATAACCGTGCCTTCACCTAGTGCGTTTTTGCTGCTTTAGCAGTTACTGCTTGAAAAATGCGCATTTTTAATTGAGTGGATTGATTTTAATGTGGTTAGTGACAGCTTAACAAGTACATGCTGCGTTGGAAAAGTAACTGACGACCAGGCAATGATTGCTTGGCTTTTTTTTCACGTATGTTTTATTTTTTGCACACTTGTAATTTCCCTAGCACCATTTGTAATACTGATGCAGCCCAGAGCCATGTCCCCAAGCTTTTAGACAAAACTCATTAGAAAGAGGTGAGGTCCCTTTAAATAATGAAGGATTTTCCTCTTTCTTTGGTTCTCTCACCCAAACAGATCTTTTATTCGTTTCCATAGTAACTAAAAGACTATCTCAGTGCTGTTGAATGTGGACTCTTCTCTGGCTGTAAATAGTGCGAATGCGTGGGAGGTTGGGAGCATGGTGGCATGGCGCCTCTCAGAGGCCGCACAGATACACGGCTGTTTCTAATGCCTCCTTTTTGTGGATTTTGCTCAGCTATGTTCAGGCGTTGGATTGTGAGTGAAGTTGGGCTTGGTCAGGTGGCAGCCACAGCTGTTGTCTCCATGCTTATGTGAGGCAGGAACACATGGGCTGTTACATTTAGCCACGCATGCAGTCAGGGCACAACAGCTAATGAGCTGCTGTCTTAGGGAAGATACAGTTATCCCGCGGTGACCTGTTCTTATCTAGGCTAATGCATGTTTTGATGGCATGAGCTCTTTATTGAGCAGTTTTGGGCTGTGATATTTACAGAGCATAAAAACGTGCACATGGCTGAATTTCGTGTACGTTTTTGAGTGATTTATTTTTTTCCATTTTCTTTTTTGTTCCTCTGTAGCGATGTTGTCCTATTCAAGATTGTTATATTGACATTTTAAGTTACATTAGTATATTATATGGCTTTTTTCTTCTTCAGATGAACACAAATAATTTTAGAGAAAATAATCCATCTCTATTAGTTCATAAAATTCAAGATGACATAAAAAACACACAAAGGGAACATAACAGTAATCCATGCAACTCCGGTTGATGGATCAATGATTTCTGAAGCAAAGCAATAGGTGTAGATAAGAAAAATCCAAACATTTTAAACTATAAACTTGTAACGAGGTTGTGGTGTGGAGTGACGAAGGCAAGAGAGACGCAGGGATCAGTGGAAAAAACTATTTATTAAACAAACACGAAAACACTTTAAAACAAAACAAAAGATACACTTGAAACTCGAAATTACTAGGAATATGGAACGAACACACTCGGGAACAACATCATCAAAGGAAATTTGACAATCAATCAGGACAAGGGAAAACATTTTATTTAGTTTTGTATTTATGGGATAATGGGTAACACCTGACAAGACTAACAAGGAGAGTGGCTGACGTGACGGAAACACAATGATTCACACAGGAGGAAACAGGAAGTGATGAGACACGACATGACTGTGGCAAAACTATCACAGCCATTAGTAAATACGATAAGGTCTAATTTTTTAACTAAAATGAACTAACAATTAGCAATACATTTTTGCAGCATTTATTAAACTTTGTTTCTAAAAATGTTCATTTAACATTTAGTCATTTAACATGCATTCATTGGATTGAAAATTTGAGGAATGTTGATTTTTCTTCCTCAAGAAGGTGATTGTCATATACGACAGTTACTTACATATATGCTACTACCAGTCTGCTTAATCTGCTATTTCACTGCTCTCTCTTATATAAAACATTTTTTGGGTGGAACTGTGATTGATATTATTTAGCTGGAGCTGTACCTTTTCTTTAGATTTCTGTTAGCATTCTTTATTCTGAGAATTCTTTACTCATGTTCATGTTGTGCAGATTTATCTCCCATCATGCTGATGTCACACACACACACACACACACACACACGTTGGCATAGGTGGTTTTACAGGCACATCCCATAGGCGTGATGGCATTAATCCCCCCACACTAACCCCATCCCTAAACCTTTCTGCGTTTTTCAATTACAAGGACTTGACCTCATAATGTAGGTGAAACCTGAATACACACCACAATATAAGGATTTTGCATAATGTAGGTCAATTCGGTGCCCGTGTGTACACACACACACACACATACACACACAAAAGAAAGAAAGAATTGCCAGACAGTCAAAAAATATAGAATTCCAAAAACCTGAAATCTGCTTCCATCTCAGTGTGAAATTGAAGGTTTCTAGTAAAATCTCTGAACAAAAGGCACAGAATGTGTGTGCTTGTATACGCGTATCCCACATGCACACAAACACACTCAACTCTCTCTCTCTGTGCATGCGTGTGTGTGTGTGTGTGTGTCGCTCCAGACAGTCTTCTTGTGGCGAGTGTGAAGGGAAGGTGATGTGATCAAAGCTACAGGAGTGAGTTTGATATGCAGAAAACAGGGAGCCTCAGCTGCATTCTGACACCAGCTTTTCATGAGCTCACAGAAGCATTGTGAGGCAGATGAAGCAACAGACCTGTGGGTGCCAGAGCCCAGAGGCTTTAGCATGGGACTGATGTGCGAGGAATCTCAATTGAAGATCATTGTTACTGAGACCTGAGGGATGAAAGGAACACAGCCAGAGCAGAGAGATCACAGGTGGCGTGGACTGCGACTCTGGAAGGCCAGGATATTCATTGGCATTGAGATAAAGGCAAATACGAACCGAGCTATGCCAGAGTTTATGTACACAGAGAACTTGCTTAGTTCTAACCTCACACTCTTCCATTGCTCGTCACAGTCGGTGGCTCTCGGGAATGGCGTTTTACAGAGAAAACAAGCTTTGCAATCAGATGTCTTTTTGGGAGGACTTATTTTTCAATTAAAAAACGATTATCTCTTAAAGAAAAGCTGTGAAATTTGTAAACTTGAAATCAACATTTGCAGTATAAACACCATATTAAATGATAGTAGCAACCATAGTAAAGCCATAGTAAATGAAACCACAAGTAATAATGGTAATAAGCAATAAAACCAACCAGAAAAAAAAAAACAGGTCAGTAAGATATTTTGACTAATGATATGGTCACATGTTACCATGACCCGTTGTTACCTTTTCAAATGTTAAATGAAAGAACCTCACAAATAACTTGATATTACATATTACCTTGGTCTATATGATGACTCCGTTCTGATTGGCTGGAAGGTGTGCATTAAACGCATTAATCTGCTGTTAGTTCCAGTTTAACCACTGTTCTCTATTAATGGGCTGCTCTGATTAACACACACATCACTCTTTCACAGAGATCTGGAACTGTGCTCCACACACACACACACACACACACACACAGAAGCAGAGAAACCTGTACTCAAGCCTTCCATCCAACTTTTATTGAGAAAATAGCTGTGCTACTAAATTGGTACATTATAGTACTCAACAACAAGGTGGTAACATTTCTGTTAATGAAGGAGTAAAACTCACAGCTTTATTGTAGGTAGAGAACGACTCTCTCTCTCTCTCTCTCTCTCTCTCTCATTAATTCAAATAAATGCTATAATTCAGTCATTCAAAGAAATCTCACCGCACTACTATGTGTCTGACTGAAAACAGGCGGCCATATCTAACAAGCCATAGCACCAATGACTCTAACTCTAACGTGACAACGCTGGAAAATTGCAGAACATACAGAGTGCAACATGTTCTTGGATCATCATCCCAATCAAATTAAACTGACTGCAGTCAAAATGATAAAAGTCCAAAATTCCATCCAATTTATTAAGATTGCCAATCGGAAAGTATAATCAAATTGGGCTAAATTGTATATATATATATTATTGTATGTATTTCTATACGTTTTATGAGTAATGTGATTATTATCGTTTGATTGGTATGATTTTTTAATAGCCACTGCTATTGCTGATATCTAGAGGAGAATGTCTTAAATGAAATGAATGCATTAACGCTTGCTAATATAAACTATTTTCTGAAATTCTCCAGACACATAATAGGTGGTTGGTAGCACTTCTGATAATGGGCCATGCAGGCACAGTTATCCATCACAGGTGTCTCTAAATGCTACAATATTGACTAAATTCTCACAATAACTTTTCAAATTAAAGTTCCCCAACACTACTTATCACAGGTGACCCATCGGTTACAGGGTCACACACAGTGGACCAGGTGTGACAGGAGCGCTGACATTGATTCATATCTCCACGAATACTCAGTGCTGACCTTCATAGCCTCACATTTTTACACTTGACACCCTCAGTAATCCTTTCGGTGACCTTTGTGGTTGGTTTTCACTCGATTTTCCTGTCATGCACAGTCAAACACCTGAGCGTTTAGCCTCTGCCCATTACAATCATGATAAAGAAATAACGCGCGGCAATGCACCAACACACAGATGATTTATAGTCTTCATCGGCTCCTCCTCAATACTCCCTCCTCATTCTCACATTTGAATTATAAATCAGTTTTTCGAAAATACCTGTCAGAGGCTGAAGCAGTTCCAGCAGCCTTTCAATGCAGTTTGCATGATGTGTTAATTGTAGGCCATTCTAGCATTGCTACCATAAAGCTGGTTTGTGCAATTAATGTCAAGCTCAAGCAAATGAACCCTGCTTGTATAAAAGTATGTACATTGTCCAGTATCTTGTTATTGGCTTTCTTGCTTCAATAAATGTTTAAGAGTTAAGTGAACTGCTTGCTGCAGGATGCAGAGATCTGGCATCATTAGCTCGTACAAGTCCACACAATACTCAGATCGAGCACGCTTACTGTTGAGTTGCTATTAGCGAGAGCTACTTGTGCCTTTGATGTGAATCATGTTTGATGTAGAGTGATTGATTATAAATAAATTGTAAAAAAAAAAAAAACAGTGTGTTTTAAAGTGTGTCTGTCAAAGTAGCCAATTTTAAATTTCCTCTGGTAATTACTGCACTTACCTGTTGTTCAAACAGTGCCTTGATTTTGAATAAGGTCTGCCTTGCAATCGTGTTTTTTTTTTTAAACCTACATAGTGTTCACTGAACTCTGCAGGGAATATCGTTTTTCTTTGTAAAATTCATTCATTTTTATGCCCTGCAATGTCATCAATCATGGGCAACAACAAGTCATCATGCAGATTAGGAGTTTTAAATATAATTACATACTTGTGTAAAGAAATATTAAAGAAATTACTATACTTATAAAATAATATTAATATGTCCGGGTTCGGCCACTTTGGTCTCGTTTTCTCATGTTTCATGGCAGAGCCTTGGCAATATCATATTGTCGTGTCCTTGTGGGAATGCGTGGCTTCGAGTGTCTCAAATCGCGCGCTCTTGTTTATGAGATTCCACGGCCACGGCGTGTGTTTGTCTCTGTTGTGAGCACACGGGACAAGTGTTTGCTCGTGCGCTCTACATCATGTGAGTTGGCATGGTTTCGTTCTCTTGTCCGTGTGAATTGTTGTGTTTGTGTTTACATCGGCTGCGTGTTCGTGTCATATTTTTTCCTGTCATTGTGTAACCCCGCCCGTCTTGTTCCGTTGTTATTGTTATTTGCCCCACCTGTCCTTTATTCTCCCCATGTGTGCTGTCCTGTGCTGCGTCGTTGTCGTTCTGTTGTTTCTTCCCAAGTCGAGTCGAGTCAAGTCGAGGTCTGTCCTGTCTAGTCAAGTCAGTTCTGTTTTGTTTTTCCCCCTCGGCGCAGTTTTTGTTTGCATTTTGTTTTAAAAAGTACCCTTCCTCCCTGCACTTGAGTCCTCGCTCATCCCTTCCTCTAACCTTGATACAAACACACATACATATACATATATATTAATGCATTTGGGTATATTACATATATTATTATATTTTTAAATGAACATAGAATGTATAAGTCATGCAATTGCTGGTGGGTAAATTAACTGTGCGATTCCTGTCACAACTGACACATCTATACACACTTAATCCCAGTGCCTTTTGTCGTGCCCTTTGGAATTAAATAATAATGGTATTGTTATTATACTTGGTTTGTGCTTTCCTCTTCTCTCTCTTTTGGAGTTTGGAAAGCACCCTCAGTCTCACATATCTAATGCAGTACTAAAAATGACCTCATTATCTACTGTTATATGGACTGATCAAGAGTAAATTGGAGCTTCTATGGTTGTTTCTCTCTTTTCAGCACCATGCGGAGGGCAGTACACTGGATCAGAGGGGGTGGTGTTATCCCCAAATTACCCTCTCAACTACACGACAGGCCAGACCTGCTCCTACTACATCACAGTGTCCGGAGAGTTTGGTAAGTAAATAAAGTTTTTTACAAAGGTCACGGTTCCGTTTATAGAGTTCTTGTTAGTGTAATACACTACACAAAGTGGTAGTAGGACTTTCTTAAGAAACTGTTTTCAATGGAAAGTATTATAAAATCTGAAATTTAATTTAGTAAATTTATCAAAGCATGTTTTCAAGTAAAGACTGCATACAATTGATGTTTTTAGTTAGAAATTCTTTAGAATAAAAAGTAGAACATTTACTTGTAATACCCTGTTTCAAGTTACTTTTACTCAATATTTTAAATATTTTTTTAACGTTACTGAATTTTATTTATCAAGCATGAATTGATCAACTCATTCATCTTGAATGATCTCCTTAACCTTTGATCTTTTTTTCTTCAAGCTTGTATCGTTGATGCTGGAAAATTCTGTCATTGACAGGATGTTAATTAAAGAATTAATTCAAGCGATGAGTCCTTAATCCAAATGTTCTATTATAAACTGAAATGTAATAATAATTTTTGGCTACACTTCATGTCTACAACTGTGCAACAGCAGAGTCTACTAAATCCATTGCAAAACACTGCAGTTCATGCATAACAAATAGTAGTGCAAGTAAAGCTTTAACATTTGAAGTTTGCTGAAGTGTTTGTGAGTCGACAGAAATCCAGTCAAATTGATATTTACAGAGCCACTAGCCATGGCCCTTCAGGTTTTCTGTACGGTTTGAGGGTTTGAGTACGAAGCAAGGGCTGACATCTCATTACAGAGGAGATAATGGAGTCATCGCAGTGACCCGTACGACCCCTTTCCACCCCTCTCTGCTTAGCTGGATCTCATATCAGCAGCTGACACGCACAGCATGCCTCTGTGATTTCCCTAGTCTTTCATCCCCTACCGTGTGAACCATGTGTCCTTTTCTGGCAAGCGAAAACATTTAATCACAGCTTCATCTCTGGTCACAGGTCAGAAAGTACGGACACTAAACGTGACCAAACATACACACATTGCATCAATTACAGAAAAATGTTCATGATTTTAAGGCAATGTATTGGTGATGCTTATGACCAGATGCTTTCTTAACTGCAACTTTCTCCTCACTGTCATTTTTTGTGGTGCGTTTATTTTGTCATTCAGAGCAACACTCACAACACACATTTACTTATTCATCTAAACATGGTCGGCATCTGGATGTTCGTTAACAGTGTATTTTTTTAATGCATTTTATGCATTTTGGCTTTTATCCAAAGCGACCTACATTTGCATTCAAGACACACATTGACATTGTAATCAATTCTTGCTTTCCCTGGGAAACGAACCCATGACTTTAGCATTGCAAGGAAAGCACAAACAGTAGTACCTTTGTATCATTGCAATATTTCAGGAGTATATTTTGGCATTGCTTTGCTCATTTGCTCCAGAACAAAAAACAAACATTTAGTCCTGGTCCACTTAGTGCTCACATTGGCATTTTAACAACGAACCTAAAGATACCAAACCTAAAGGCATAGGGATATGTTCATAACTTGATTGCTTGGCTTTTATGACATATTTTTTGAGACAGAACTTACTGAACAGCCCAAAAAATCTGGGACCAGTTGAGAACTCGTGAAGAGCTTACAAATGTGTAGACGAGTCAAAAGAGCACAGGAATCCCTCCATCAAACACAGATAAAGATCTACTGTGAAGAGAGAGTTCTGACGCCTGTGATGAGCACTGTTCTGTTTCCAGGAAACATCAGGTTTTCTTGAGCCTTCTGTCATTTTTAGGGTCATATCTTGTGACATCATGCCCCGTTTTTGCTTAGTTTACATGTCTACGGTCCTTGTTGCGTCCATATTTAATTTGAACCACAGGAGAATCAGTTTGGAAGCGAACTGAGACCCATCGGTTAATGGTCTTGTTCAGCTTGTTTGGTGCCCACTAGGGTTCGGAGAGCAGCGTTCACACGAATGAACCGCACTAACAGAGCAATCGCACCAGTGTTCAACTGTCAACACACCTTCAATCTCTTCACTCTTCCCGTTCAGTATGTCATGTGTGCATGAGAATGAACATTAACAATAACTTCCTTACTGCAGCAGTTCACTTTATGGGCACCAGTGTCACAACTGTTCCTGAATTCTACATATAACCATACACCATATTTGAGTACATGTAGTGAGTAAGTAAACAACACATGTCATTTATGAGTCATTTGGATTATCTTATTACAAGAGATCCTGCTTAGTCATTTGTTCGTCAGTCACAAGGAAAGACCCGGCTCTTGAGTCCCTCTGTCATTTGTTATCAGGACAGAGCTGCTGCAAGTGCTGTTCTGCGGTATGGGTTTATAGTTTATTCACAATTTCACAGAGTGATTTTTGTAACCAGAATCTTCTATTGTATTGAATTTAATCTCATGCGCCACTTTATCTTGATAGGGCTGATGTGACTAGGTTATACTTGTGTGCAGACTGCATATGGACACTTATTAAACACGAGTGTCTATGGGAAATGCATTCTTAACTCATTGTACTTCATTTGTTAGTCTCTTCTCAGCAGTGGTGATGATAGTAACACACTCAGTTTGTTTCATTTGTTTCCTCAGTGGTGTTTGGGCAATTTGCCTATTTCCAGACAGCCATGAACGACTCTGTTGAGTTATTTGATGGGCCGAATCAGAATTCTAGGCTGCTAAGCTCCCTGGCTGGCTCTCATTCCGGTAAGTAATAGCTTTACATTCAACCCAGTTTTGTTGCTTTGAGTTTGCTTTGAAATGCACAGAACCCTTTGAAAAGAAGCAAACAGGCATTTATGGCTTTTAAAACAGTGAAAAGACAATTGCGCAGACAATTGAGCAGTGAACGAGGTCTCAAGTGAGGCGTAACGCGTCTTCTTTCTGAGGGGGAAATACAGAGGGAGTATAACTTTTGGCAAATGTTTGCAGATAGTTTTGTGTTTGGTTTTAATGTTTCAAATTTCTGCTATACTGTATACACAGTGAACATGCACTTCATTAGCCTTGAGCAAAAATAAGTCTTCTTTTTGCAAGTAATAGTTTTACAAAATTACATATTTGGACACGTCACCCCGAAAGACCTAATTAAAGTTTTGGGTCATTACAGTATATGCTAATGACCTTTTTCTGTTTCTTCCTACAAAACAATCTAGATTTTATATCCAATAACATAACGACAAACGCAAAATATTTTGAAGCAGAGGTGGAAACCTTTGTTTCACAGGAAATATCTCCTTTACTTTTCACTGCATGGCCCAGGAAGCATCTTTATGCATTTCCACCAATAGCTCTGGTCCCGGGAGTCCTGGCCAAGGTCCGTCAACAAGGGTCTCGCGTCTTTGATAGCACCTCGTTGGCCGACCAGAGTCTGGTTCTTGGAAATCCCTCATCGACCGAAAGTCATGTTTTAATGGTTTTGTTCTTTGAACACAGTGATGTTGATGCACGGTTTCATTTTCATTTGAATGCCACACGTCAGATTGAAAGTTTCCTCATAGGACTTAACCGTGGTCCTTGAGGGGCTAGATGACAACCCCTTTGAATCACTAGTGTCAGTGCCGGTCAACCTTCTGACTCCAACGATGGCTATCTCGTCAATAAGAAGAATTGGGGATTTCGAGGCTCTTTCGATTTTGCCATCCTGCGTAGACTTTGTCCCTTTGTAGACTAACACTCTACTGATTGAGACCGCTCAAGCTCAAAGAGTAAGCACAGGTGTAGAGAATCATATTAACTGTCAACATGATCCACTAACGTCTGGCAACCAGAACGTGTCCAAATATTTTTTGGCCTTGTTCTAAACAGCATATGTATTAGTTTGATCAGTCTGTGACTGCTCAACTGAGAACTCCCAGCAGGCCAAATACACACATACATTTAGAAGGACTCTGACTAGAATACTTTATACAGACCAGGAAAATCAAACCAAAATCCAAATCAACAAAATATATGCCAAAGTGTTTATATTAAATACCACCCCCCCCCCCCCCACCACCAACACAGACAACCGTCATATATACAAAACCCAAAGAAAATAACATATAAGAGATGAACAATCCTCTAGAGCAGGGTTTCTCAACCTTTTGCCTATTGCGACCCACTTTTTTTTTGTATGACAGTCCTACGACCCACTAAGGCTAGAAATAAATAAATAAAAATAGTAAATAATAAGTAATGAAAAATAATGAAATAATTTCTTACACCTATACTGTGTGTGCTCATAATTAATTTCACAAAACACTTTTTCAAAAATTAGGCAGACTATGAAACGAACTGATTTATTCATTTTCACTCACGTTCACACACGTTAATGTGACATTTGAGACTGCCGCTCTGAAACGACGATATCCAGACGCGGTGAAATTGGGGAAAGGGCCACTCGTAGTGTCGCACTCAAACTAGAAGTTGTCAGTCTATTCCTGCCTTTTGTTTTCGTTGCAGTCACCGTCGAAAATCCCGACTCGCAAAGATAGGTAGTGCTAAATGGCAGAAGAAACTTAGTTGCACGACTTGCGCGTTCGAGCTGTCGTGAGCGACACAATACTGCTTTGCTGTCTTTTAAGTACATCGGGCTTTCGCACAAAGTAATCCACAGGTTTACCGACACATGTTGGATGTTTAGTCTGAGGGTGACGTTCAAGTTTTGATGGCTTCATGGACTCCTTTGCTAAGACCTCACCACACTCAACGTATTGTGGTTTTTCGTCCGACGTAGTAAATCCATATTTAATATACAGTGAGCCTCGCTACTTCGCGGTTCGACCATCGCGGATTCACGACTTCGCAGACTTTTTTCATTACGTATGTATATATTATAAAATAAATATATCGCGGATTTTCCGGAAATTTCGAAAATAGACGCGATATATGAACATTAGAACGGCTTGCCAACGGCTTGTCTGGGTGGGCCTGGGCCCCCTCATTTACATGTTCGGCCCCCTCAGACTTTCAATTGTTTAAAATCGCAACTGTGAAAACGAAATTAAAAGCACATATCGCCCGCTGCACAAAACGATCGCAATGCACCCCCAAAGTCAAGATTGGCGCGCTGCGCGTTGCATCACAAGTAGTTCTGGCAGAGTGGTTAAGGCGCTAGACTAGAAATCCATTGGGGTTTCCCAGCACAGGTTTGAATCCTGCCGACTATGTTATGCTTTTTTGCCCCTCAAAAAAAAAAATCTGGCTACTCCCCTGGAACACAGTAAAACTCTCGCGACCCCCTCTGGAATGTTCCGCGACCCACTAGTGGACCCACCGGTTGAGAAACAGTGCTCTAGAGCAGTGCGGCTTGCGGCTGCAAGCAGCAGTGGCGTTGTAGCCTTGGTGGAGAGAAGGTGTGTATCGCTCTTCTCTCTGTTCTCCGGTACTTTCTCTTTTTTACTTTCTTTTTTTAAAAGCACTTAGTGTTCGTGTATATTGTGTTTGCTCAAATTTAACCCACAAATTAGCAAAAATGAGTACGAAACAGATGTCACTAGAAAGTTTCTGCACTTAAATCCCTATTGCCATTTCCGACATCCTATCTGTGTGAAGCAGGGTTTCTGCAGCCAAAACAAAACAACAGAATAAACTGGCCATAAGCAACACACTTCGGTGTCATTGTCTCCTGTCACCCCCAGATGGAAGCGTTTCGTTGTACAGAAACAAGCTCAGGGTTCTCACTGAGTTAACATTCCAGTGACTTAAAATGTTAAATCACTTCATTTTCATTTTTTGGTGTAACTGTATTTTATTTTGAAGGCATGTTTAAATACAATTAAACAAACAATTATTAAATCAGAACCCTCAGTGGGCCACGGTCAAATTATGAAATGTTGACCGGTCCGCGGCAATAAAAAGGTTTGGGACCACTGCTCTAGATACGTTTTATCCACTGATGGTTTTGGCACGAGTCATTAAAGACATGAGAACCACAAAGACCCACATGAAGGATGATGGAAGTCCTTTCTAAATGGAAACATACAATCTAACATAAGCACCAAACAATCACTTTGAAATATCCCATAAATACAACCATTACAAAACTTAAACAGCTCAAGATTAATGGAATGAACAGAATATTAAAACTACAGTTTCCCAAACCAGACTACAGAGACAAAGTTAGTCCCAGAGAAGGCCATGCTTCTCTCTAACCGAACATACTCTTCCTCTGCTTTACTCTGACCTTTATGTCAGAAAGACTGTACTCTGGAGAGCCCCCTTGAGAATGACAGAGGTACTACTGTAAGAAAACCATAGTAACGGCTCTACACAAGTTTGAATTTATTTTTAGTGTCTGTTTTTTTAGTCTTATCTGTTTAGCTATACTCTTTTTTTATGTTAAAGAGATGCATGTTTTGCTGTCGTCTTTTAAAATGAATGTTGCTTCAATTTGTTCCAATACTTTATTTCAAGATTAAATCTTAAAACTTGGATCAATGTTGTCTTTTTTTTCCTTTGGTTCCACATTTGTTTAGTTAATTGTAAAAGGAAAATGTTATCCTTGCAGCTTCCTGCTGAATTATTGTTAGGATCACTGAGTGAAAGGTGATAAAATGCCAAGAACAAGAAAATCACAGCTAATTCCGCAGTATTTGCAGGATTGATGGTGGCCATTGGACACAAACTGTTTGTATGGCATTTTTATTCTGTATATCTTCACGGTCTGCTGTGCAACACTATATTCCCATGGGAGGCGCTGTAAATTCATATCATTTCTATCTCAGCTTTGTGAGTACTGGGCCAGAAATCTTGACAGGCCACTCAATTCATAGTTAGAGTGTTTAACCCTCCAGGCTCAACGGTAGCGTTTCAGTTGCCATCTATATCAGCACTTTGTTGTTTCCTTTAATACAACTTTGTAAATGTACACTTTGATTTTGGAGATGCTCAGAGTAGCTCAAGGGTAAGTTAGCCTTGCAGTTGGAGATTGTCTTTTAATTTACCCACTGCATCTACGAACATGCTGAAGACAGCTTGAGTATTTCTTTGGGTATCCATCAGTTTTAGGCTCATTGTTGCTGACCTGCTCTCTCCACACTTTGCCCCTGAGGCTCATCGGAGTTATTAAGCCATTCGTCATCTACACTACCTTCAGGCTACAGTTTGTTGTGGTGCACAAGCAACTCTGAGAGATTTTAATGTCTACCATATTGTGTTTTTGCAGGAGAAACCTTGCCCTTGGCCACCTCAAACCAAATCATGCTGAGATTCAGCGCAAAAAGCGGCCCATCCGCCAAAGGTTTCCATTTTGTTTACCAAGGTAAGCACACACTCAACTCTCAGTCAATAACAGGTCATCGTGCAGAGCCAAGGCTTTGTTTTTAATCTTCAATTCCGAAACATTCAGTTAGCCTTGCGATGTGTGTATATTGGCCGTGTGTATAGGGGGAAATCATGGCTGTGAAGAGGAAGGGCGGGCGGCCTGCTGATCAGTATGCCCGATCCCGCTTACTGTTGGAAATAGCCTTTGTATTTTGCACAGAGACGTTAACAGCGCAATCACAATGTCATAACCGGTACACAATAGAGTCAAATCAGGAAGGGGCTTGAATGTTATATAATTTGTAATGCATTTAGCTCTGAGTAAACCCGAATGGGAGAATGATTTGTACGCTGTTCTCATGAGTATTTGAGAGCGTCCTCACAGCTTTATGCTTTTAAAAATTTTCCTTTTCCTTTATTTATTTGCTTTGATTTGCCTTACCTTTTGCTTTGATTTCAGTGCTATTTAAATTATTATTAATAATAATATTAATACATTTTTGGGTGAGTAAATGATTTTTTGATAAACTGTGTCTTTGAACGACTCACCCCTGACGTTTCAGATTTCCCAGAGAGCAACAGGCTGCCGCAGGACATGTTCCTTCGGCTTTAAATTATGTCATAAAAGAGTGTATAAATTACGCTTTTTAACTCCCTTTATCAGCTTCCTTATAAAAAGATACCATAGGAATCATTCACGGACACACCGCCGCGCAGGCCATGGCAAGCCTGCTATGTCTCTTTATATATCTCCTCACCGTTTTATAGTGTACAGCATTGGGCACTGAGAGAACAGCGGGTGTATGAGAAATGTTCTCTGACAGTTAGGACAGTTCATTTGGCTCATGGAGGCATCCAAGTGATGGTGGATGGTTCTACCAGCCTCTTCCCATATATCCACAGCCGTCAGATGAAAGTTAAGGCACTAATAGAAAAAAAGAACCAAAGTTGCTACAATGTTTGCAAACAAAAACAGCAAATCCAACTCTCTGAGTTCTCTGTGCTAGTGTCATGATGTACTATATATATATATATATATATATATATATATATATATATATATATATATATATATATATATATATTACATCATGACACTAGCACAGAGAACTCAGAGAGTTGGATTTGCTGTTTTTGTTTGCAAACATTGTATATATATATATATATATGGGTCACAATGTAAGCTCACAATGAAAACATACAGTGGGTTACAAATATGGAGCATTATCTGTGTTTCAAAGCAATATATTAAGACAGACAGACAGACAGACGTTTGCTACTGCAAATATTTTAAGATGAGTTTATTGAAATTTTGAGCCAATAGTTTAGCAACATGGTTAAGGAAAACTCAATAGAAATTGTGAGTTGAGTCTTAAATATGGGTTCTGAGAGTAGTATTATTTGTGTATTTGTTCAAAAGTAGAATTTTTCATGTTAGCCATGTACAGTAATATTGTGAAATATTATTGAAATTTTAAAATATGAATTTAAATGTTTTTAAAAAAATCAATAATTAGTGTTGGGCATTGCTGAGTTTTCAGCTTCAATACAATTCAATTGAATTCAAACACTTTATTTAAGAGTAACACAATGCGCTCTATGTACATATTGAATATAATCTGGTACAGGCAGATAGCTAAAGGAAATCTTAATTTCAAATGATTCTTAGAAATCAATTTAATATGTCAAGTAACATTTATCATTATTATCATCATCAAAATTTAAAACAGCTGTTTTATTACTTTTATTGAAGTTAGGATAACTTTTTCAGGATTCTCTGATAAATAGAAATATTCATCAAAGAATGTATATGTTGCAAATGATGTGCCAAAAACCTTGTAACAATGTAAAGGCAGATTACTTGGTCCCGTTTTGATTAGAGATCTGTTTCCCGTTCGCCAGCTGTTCCACGCACCAGTGATACGCAGTGCAGCTCCATCCCAGAGCCCAGATACGGCAGACGGATCGGGTCAGAGTTCTCAGCCGGCTCTATTGTTCGTTTCGAGTGCAACCCTGGATACCTTCTCCAGGGATCCAAAGCCATCAAGTGCCACGCGGTCCCTAACGCTCTGGCACAGTGGAATGACACCATCCCAAATTGTATAGGTAAGCTAACCTGGAATTATCCACGGAAAATGTGCTCTACTCATGTGTTTTTCAGGACTAAACAATTCATTGTGACAGTGTTAGAAATGGAAAAAAATAAAATAAATTGACAGTACAGATTCCATTACTTTTATTTGCGTGTTGGTTCACAGCCCCATCTTTTCTCAAGTCCTAGAGAATGTAAATGCGTGAGTTTTCCATGTAACCTTGAGGTAAATAAAATGATGGTGAGGAATACTGCCGGAGCACGAAATGGCAGTGGCCTCTGTGAGGATTTAAAATGTCAGGCCTCTAGTTAATATTTTTCCTTCTATTCTGCTATCCTCAAGGGACCGAAAGCTGATTTCAAGGGCCTCTGGGCCACAGCCTTCAGTTCAAAGCCGTAACCTCCAGGCTTTAATACTGAGCATTTAGCTGTCGCTGTATTCTATAATGCTGTCACGATTTTATCACACTCACGGCACATCCTCATTTCAGTCTGCTTTCAAACCTCAAACGAATTACAAACTGAAAGGTAGATAGCTATTAAATAGTAATAGAAATTAAATATATTTAGCTTGAACGCAACACAGAAATAATTCCACATCCATCCATTTCATCTATGAATGAAAGTCAACATGAAACACCATTTGAAGCTTGGTCCTTAATAACTGGATAGTGCTTGAGCCATAAATGTCATGTAACTAATTGCTCTGGAGCTGCAGGAAAAGGATGTCATGACTATTCTTCACAAGTGATGAGACGGCAGAGGTATTAGACAGGAAACACACTGCATCTAAAATCGAATGCTTCCTGGCGGTCGAGGGTTTCTGAATGCCAGAGAAGCGACACAAGGTCAGGTGACAGTAACAACATGGTAGATGTCTGAATTTCATTAAAGTCCCCCTGTACTGAATCAGTTTATGCAGTTTTAGTCAACGCTGCACAATGGCAAGTGGAAGTTCAGCAAAACAAGTTTGAACCAGAAACTGATTCAGAAAAAGAGGGAAAAAGTGAATTTGAGTCTCGTCTACAAGTCCATGTATCGGAAGACCAATGCGTTTTATGTATCTCTCTCTATATGGCCAGACACATTACAGTAATTAATATGATTAGCCTTTTGCTTGACGGTTATCAAACAGATAATAATGTGTTACTGTCACACAAACCATGTTCCTGTACCAGTCAGAGCTGCTTGAGAAAATCAGCATCCTTACAAACGCTCAGAACATCAGTGGAGAAAAGCATACAGTTTATCATAGCATCGTAATATGCATCATATACATAATTCACCTGCTTTATTGCTAAATTTATTTAGAAAAATATCCCAGGACATCCTGCTTTGCTGCTTCAGTCTAGTGTTCTCTTGTCTTGTGTGAGTTCTGACACTATTGTAGTGCGTGGTTTCGAGTGCTCAAGTCGTGCGCTCTCCTGTCTGCGACGTGTCTTGTGTGCGGTGCGGTGTGTTCGGATCCTGGCACTTTGGTCTTGTTCTTTTTTGGTTTTGAGGTTCAGACATTCATGCTGAACATTCATTAATTCATCTGTTGTGAGTGCATGAGCATGACTCTCACAACAGAAGACTGTCCTGTTCTGTGAGTGTGTGCAGTTTCCAGTTCACTCGGGTTGCGAGCTCTCTTGTCCACATCAGTTGTGGTGTGTGAATTTGTGTAGACACAGAATATGAGTCCTCATTGGTTGCGTGTTCATGTCATGTTTTGTCTGAGCGCATGGCTTGTCACGTGTGTTTTTTGTGCCATGTGCCAGTCTATTGTGTAACCCCGCCCGTCTTGTTTCCTCATTATTGCTTTGATTTGAACCACCTCTCCTCTCTCATTTCCTGCCCTGTTTGTTTCCTATTTCATCTCCCTGTGTTTATTGTCCTTTGCTGGTCCTTCGTCATATTTTTGTTGTTGTATCGTCCATTGTCAAGTCGAGTCTTGTTTTCCCCCTCGAGGTGGTTTTTGTTTGTATTTTTGTTGTAAGTAAAGCCCTGCTCTCCTTCACTGAGTCCTTTCCTTCACCCCTGCACCCTGACAGGCTTCTCTTGAGACTCATAGTTACTGATATGTTAAACCCCACTCACACGTTGATGTGATTGGATATATAGTAGTTTTTGACGTCTTTTTTCACTGTAGTTTTAAGAAGAAAATACCCAGCAATGGTGGTGACTGTTGCATTTGCACGTGGTTTGTCTTAAAGCATATTAAAATCACCATATAGACTATTCTGCCCTCACAGAACGTGACTGTGCTCCATTAGACAGATAGCGACATTTCAGAATAAATCCCAAGGCGTAACTTTTCTTGGAGAATATTCTTTACTGTAAAACTGAAAGTATAACAAACAAATATGTAAATACAGCAAAACAAATACAATAATACTGTATGTAATAATCAACTGTTTACTCTCATTTCTAACCATCATTTGCAATGCTCGTTTCAAAATTAAAGTCAACTGAATTACTTGTTCCATTCAAACTTTCATAACTTAATTATGTTACAGAAACTCGTAAATTGCTTACAGTCAAATGTTTCCCAAGGCTAAACTGTTAGAAGATCGCATATATAAGCTGCAGTTTAATGTCTTGCTTCTCCTTAGCTGATGAACACAAATGCAATAGCGCTAGTTAGATCGCTATTTCAAAATAAAAGTCCCGGAGGAAATAACTCATAATATATACAAATAAAATGGGAAATAAAATACACAAATACAATTTCAACTTTTAAAACTGATTTTCACCACAGGGGTCTTTAGCACTACCTATATAGAGCTATGCTTTAAATATGCTTTATCATACTATATAGAGCATATTTTTTCGAAATTCAAATGTAATAATAATAATAATCCATTGCATTTATATAGCGCTTTATCAAAGTCTCTCAAAGCGCTTACATGGAAGTGGGGGAATCTCCTCAACCGCCACTAGAGTGCAGCATCCACCTGGATGATGCGACGGCAGCCATATTGTGCCAGAACGCTCACCACACACCAGCTTACTGGTGGAGAGGAGACAGAGTGATGTAGCCGATCAGAGAAAGGGGATGGTTAGGAAGCCATGATGGACAAATTTGGCCAGGATGCCGGGGTTACACCCCTACTCTTGCGAAAGACATCCTGGGATTTTTAATGACCACAGAGAGTCAAGACCTCGGTTTAACGTCTCATTAAAAAGACCTTGCTTGTTTCAGTACAGTGTCCCCGTCACTATACTGGGGCAGTAGGACCCACATAGACCAGAGGGTGAGCACCCCCTGCTGTTCTCCTAACACCACTTCCAGCAGCAATCAAGTCGGTCTCCGATCCAGGAAAATGACCACGCTCAGTGTTGCCATATTGGGCAACAATTTGGTCTTCAACAATTTTGGTCTTGGGCGGGAATTTTTGTAGATGTGCGGGTTTTTTGCTCTAGTTGGGCTGGAAATCGTCAGTCCAATCTGGCAACACTGACCACGCTCAGCCCCGCTTAGCTTCCGTGAGCAACCAGTCGTAGGCTACAGGGTGACATTGCTGCCGGCAAAAGTAGTATCTATTCATACCGTATGTGATTTCAGATACACTGATACTCTTTTTAATGCTATTCAGATCCTTCCATAAAAAAACAGATGCAAGGATAAAGCATGACATCATTAATACGTTGAAAAACGTATGAGATTACATGCCAAAATGCAACAAATTTTACTTCTGTAATTTATACATTTGAGTTGTTGCTAATGTTGATTGATTAAAAATGTTCTTCTATGGGTAGAAAAATACATCGTTATAAGGACAAATACAGCGATTGTTTCCTGGGAAATATAAAGTGTTCCCAGAAAGACATTTGTCATGCAGAATGTATGTTTTAGCAAGGTGGCGATGGCTTTGGCTTCTGTTCCCGCAGGCGTCATCACATCTTGTGTCAAAGTACTCGGCTGTCTTTCTCACAGGACTCCGTTCAGGCACTTGTTCTGTTCCATCCTCAGCATGAGCTCAATTTTGCCTCTGTTTTGCTCCACAGTTCCATGCAGCGGGAATCTGACAGAAAGGAGAGGTACCATACTCTCCCCTGGGTTCCCAGAGCCTTATGGGAACAGCCTGAACTGTGTGTGGAAAATCATTGTAACAGAAGGAGCTGGAATCCAGGCAAGTACAAAAGAGCAACGTATGAGCAACTCATCAAGGGCAGTAAAGCTGCACCTGCTGAAACCAGCGGATGGGAAATATTCGCAAAGGAGTGGATTACAAAAGCTCATTTAAGCATTTATAACAATCAAGTGGGGTTCGTTTTATGTCAAAAATCTAACTGGGATGCAAAATGAAATTAAAGTCAAAATAAATCACACAAATTTTGAATGTGACATTGTATGTTTATTAAATGCATACAATAGGTTTACAATTCTGTGCAATTACAATTTCCACAATTAATGCCATCTCTGGCATGTAGACAACAAGGGTTGATTTTTTTTTTTTACTAAATATAATATTAACTATTACTTAAAAGGACAAATAAATGTGTTAAAATTAAAGCAATGGAATCTATCCCAGTATTTCTATATTGACCAAAGTTGATGCACACTTTTCCTTATTTGAGACAAGTAAACAGTTAGTAATGAAGTAAAGAACAAACATACACATAAACAGTGCTTAGAGTTTTTCAGGTAAATTGAGAAGAAGAATAGAATTACAAAAGTGATCAAATGTAAAATACATAATTCATTATTACAGATTGTATGCTGTTAGAATTTGAAATTAAAACATTTTCTCTATTATTATTTCTTACTAATAACTCTGTGTTCATGTTGACTTGTTATTTTTTATAGATATTACTGATACTGTAGAAAGACTGACATAGTAGATCTTTTTTACACCATCTGGTTTACAAAAAAGACAAATTACCAAACAAAAATAGGATTTTCTATCCTAAAATACTGTAGAGATAAATGTATCTTGTAGACATATTGTAATGTCCACCACACACATCTGTTCAGCCAAAGCATTTCTGAAAACTGACCTGAAAAATGGGATCTGACCATATCCAGCTATTTATCTATGATGTCTCCATTGGTCGAAAGCACCTGTTCAGGTTCAGAGAGGGGGCGGAGCTTATGCGTATGATTATAAGCAATGCTGCACAAGTGTAACATATGCTCATTAAGTTAATGAATTGTTTCATAGTACATCAGTTTGTCATGTCATGATGTGTGTCTTCATTTTCTTGGCAGATCCAAGTCATGAGCTTTGCCACCGAGCATAACTGGGACTCGTTAGAAATCTATGACGGTGGCGATATGACAGCTCCAAAGCTCGGGAGCTTTTCAGGTTTGGATTGTCTTTATTAATCCCCTTTTAACTGCTAATTTCATTAATGGTCTGTTGGAGTGAAACAGCATCTGATTTACACAAGTCCTCCTACAGCTCATTTGCATGTCATGTAGTTCTTTATAGCTCATTAAGCTTTTCATATCGCAATGAAACTGAGAGCCAAACCTCACCACTGATTTTATGCCCCTGGATTCTTGGAATGGCTGTCCATATACCATTCCTTACCTAACAGATGAATTCCCTCATTTTACATTTGGTTGATTAACATTATCAGCTATTATACCCTTTTGGGTTCCAGTTGGCAAACCACCACCCATATTTATTCTGTCCCACTTCATTATCACGATGTTCAGGACCAAAGAGATTGAATGATATGAGTATAAACAATTCCATGATTACTAATTGTTCATGTGTAGAGTTTAACTTTTTCTTACTTTGCTGAAAAGTATTTATCTTTTCTTTTCTGTGGTTATAATTTATGATTGATATAAATACTTCTGGAAGGTTAGCATGTTATGTTCTCATATTTATTTCATGCAACTGAGAGACTGCATACCTTTGCTATCTAGCAAAAACCTTGACTCTCCAATTATGTTACATTTCAGGAAATGTAAAAAGCACAGTCATTTTGAAAGCTGCTATATTGATAAATGTACCCAGTTTTTCATATAAAATAATAATAGCAGGATAAATAGTCTTCTCTTGAGACTCCCTACTTCAGAGGCTCATAGTTAATGTTATGATAAACCCCACCGTTATTGGATACATGGCAGCATGTTGTAACAACGGGTGACTCACAGGCAGGGATCCACGTGCGTGTCTTTATTAAGAATGGCTGTACAGGCACAAGGTCAGGGCAAACAGAGAGAATACGTGATTGAAAATCCAAGCAGGGGTCAGAAAGGCAGGCAGACAGAATCAGAATGGTAATTCAGGCGGTAGTCAGGACAGGCAGATATCAATCACAAACGATATTCCAGGCACAGGTCAGGGCAGCCAGAACAGGATCAAACAGGCAGAATCGGTAACAGGATAAACAGACAGGAATAATACCGCTCAGCGATAATAACCACGGCTAATCAAGACTTTGCGGTGTGTGCACGGATGAGGGAGTCTTTTATAGTTCATATAATGGTGTCCAGCTGGTGTGACAATCAGTCTAATGTACTGCAGGATGGGAAATGTAGTGTGTTGTGTAGCCAGAGAGGGGAGCGCGGAGCTCATATTCATAACACGTGAAGTAAGAAACAAAGACAAAAAAATGTCACTTTGTTAATAGAAAAAAATATAGTCAATGCAAGAAAGAATATGAAATCTACCAGTAAGGATAAAGCCGACATCATTAATGAGTTAAAAAAGGGGCTAGATTACATGCCTAAATGGGAAAAAAACACTGTATTTTCAAACAATTAAACACCACATTGTCAAAGTTGATACTGTGGCTTTATGTGGTCAAAGACTCGCATGTGTCATCATATTATTAACATTTTAACAAAATCAAGCTCAAATGGAGTAATGAGGAATTTGACCAGCAAAGTTCTGAGAATTTTGGACATATGTTTTGATTGTCATTAGATTGCATTACATTTTCATTACCTTAAAGGTTATAATGTTTACTGTAACTATGTGTCATGTTTTCTCGTGTTTCATCATATGGTTGTGACTTTGCGCACTCTCTTGTTTGCGAAGAGTCTTGTGTGTGGGTCGTGATGTCCGTTCCCGACACTTTAGTCTTGTTCAGTTTTGGTTTTGTGTCAGGATTCAGACATTCATGGCCCGTGTGTTTGTCCCTGTTGTGAGCACACTGGATGAGTGTTTGCTTCGCTCGGGCTGCGCGCATTTATGTGAAACATTTTGTGTTTCCTCCACTCGAGGTAGATCTTGTTTTATTTTCTTTATAAATAAAATTCCATCTCATCCGCTCTTGAGTCCTCGCCTCATCCCTTCCTCACTCGTGACACTATGTTTGCGCTCAATTGTGGGTTTTTTGTTCAAAATTTGCTATGCACAGCCTATTTAAGAAAGTATTGGCTGTGACTCAACAACACATTCTGGACTTCACTCTTCTATATATATATACACACACGTATACAAAACCCACAGACAGACGTGAAAAGGTGATCAATAATAATGCTTTATGGAGGAAAAAACGAGTTGGATATGTGTGTCACAGCCATGTCTTGTCGCCTCTGTCACATCCGGATTCCCTTGTGTATCTTCCCAGTCCTTGCGCACTCCCGTCTGCATCTAATCACTGCCCAAGTCTTGACAGCTGTTAGTAATCCCATGTTTGTCTATTTATTCCTTCCTGTGTTCCCATGTCTTTGTGAGTTGTTAACGTTATGTTGTGTAGTGTTATGTGTGGATGCCTCCCTGGTTCGCACAGTGAGTGGCGTTTTGTTTTCGGTTTGGATTAAAGTGTTTTCTGTTATGATTCCCGAGTTTCTGCATCTGTTTCCGCATCGCATGCTGCATAGAGTGTGACAATATGAGGATACATGACCAGGATGAACAATGGTGATGAACATAAATAGTGACCTAAGATATACATATACATAAATGTTACTTCATAAAGTTAAAATATGATATTGATAAAAAAGAGCACAGAAGTCTAATAAAGCACATTGCAAAAGAAAAAGGGATGAAACATAAGTCATTGCTTTTGCATTCTTTCTCAAATATTTTGTGATCCTCGAGAAACTTTGTGTTTGCTTGCAGAACCTATTGAAAAGAGCACAAAACATTTGTGAAAGAACGCAAAAGCAATGACTATGACAATGATTATTTTTCAAGTCCCTTCAGGAGCTCCATACATTATGCACCAACCACCCATAAATTGTATATTCAAATATACAGTAATACCTCGATTTATGAGTAACTTTATGAGTACACGAGCAAATCGGTGTACGAGCACGGAAAGTCAAATCTTTCCCTCTCCCATGCGCATTTTTGTGTGGAAAAGTCCTAACGCTCAGCATCGTCGTGCACATTTTTACTGGAAATATCCTAAACACAGCCTCTCATAACACAGTCACGAGGTTTCAAACCCTTTTTCACCCCTTCACTCATTCATTCTCTCAGCATCACTTGGTTTGGCTGCATCATTCACCACAGTGATACTTTTAGAAGTGATTTACAGCGGTTTTGCCTCCTGTTGTTAACATTAATTGTGATCGCTATTGTTCACTTAGTGAAATATACACGTACAGTACCTCTAAGCAGTAACTAACACGGTTCATGAATTCATTGTCTCCTAGTTCTCTCTGTGTGTGTGTGTGTGTGTGTGAGTGGGGGTGTGGTCACTGCCACTTCTCTCCACTCCTGTGTTGTCGAGTCGTTGTCTCTGTTATGCCCGCGATGTCTTTGGATCTCCCTGTTCCACGACCTTCACTCTGGATTATCACCTCACCTCATCTGCACTTCAGCCCATTGGATCCCTGCTCCACCGCCAGCCAGCCATTGTTTGTTTTCTACACTATTATAATAAATTCCCTCATTTTCACTTGAATCTGGGTTTTGTGTTTTCCCTTGCTGACAGTAACATCCCCCTAAAATTGGCATTTATTGTGTAGAACTAATTGATTGTTTTTTATTACATTCTTATGGGGACAATTGTTTTGGTGTACAAGAATTTTGGGTTACGAGCTCTTGGAACTAATTAAACTCGTAAACCGAGGTATTACTGTGCAAAGAATGCAATGAGAGCTAAAGAAAGCAAGCAAATAAAATGAAGATAGATTCGATAAAGCTATTTCAAAAAAAAGAACAGCAAGTTTAGGAAGACAGGCGAGATCTTCCTTTGAGAGAAGAGACTTAACCTTTTTTGGGGCTCTCCCAGTAGACAGAATCGTGGCCAGGCCTCGAGCTGTACTTTCAACACAGCTGTAATGATCTCCGCCTCTGTGCCACACTAGCGTGCTGGTGAAAGGTCAGCCAGCCAGGGAGCTTCAGCTGCTCCGAGGCATGTGTTCACTGGCACTTCACACCGTCTCGCACTCCTCACCTTCCCCAAGCCATGTTCTCAAGAGCTAAGAAGCTCTTTAAATGCTAAACCATCTTCACCCAGTCTCCCGAGACACCTGATGCCACTCTATGATTGAATTTGATGATAAAACGGCAATTTTCTCTCATTTAGATCTCAATGGTCCAAATTATACAAGCCCGGAGTCATTTGTGAGCATTGGTAAGACATGGCAGAGAATCAGCAGCCAGCGTCATTAGGCATGGTGTTTGGCTGCCCATTAAAATGCACTCTTCGCTCTCCTGTCGCCTGCGTGATCGCCTTTTATATCCCCCGCACACTCGCCCATCACAATCGCTCGTTTCATTCTTCCTCTAGTCACAAATCCATTAGGATAATACCCTTAATTAAACTGTCAGATATGTTTTGTGCTTCTGTCTCCCCACACTTTTCATCATGCGGGATTAATTGCGGCTCAACAAATATCAATTTAATTACAACTGCACACATTTTTTGTGCCTTTAAAAGATATCGCTGTCATTATTTACCTCATTCTGACGGGGATTCTGAAGATGAAACATGGATGAGATCAGACTATTATCACCATTTCTCCAAAGGAGACTTTTTAATTAATGGAAATCTGGGATACAATTTTAGAATATTCTTCCAACATTAATGAATATCTGCATAAGATCAACAGAGGAAAGCAATATTAACATTCTAGTAATTGCTATTAACTAACATGAAACTCATTAACGAGTTGGTAAATAAAGCACTCGGATGAGTTTACTATTCACTAGTTCACTCATTTTTTCATACCTCCCAGAGAGAGCATGAAAATGTATACACTTTCATAATGCAATACATACTGTTACAGCAGGGATGCTGGTTTGCGATGCTGAGAGACGAAGGAGACACTCAGAGATTCAAACAGAAACACTTTAACTTGATGAAACATGATTATTATACACTCACCTAAAGGATTATTAGGAACACTAATACTGTGTTTGACCCCCTTTCGCCTTCAGAACTGCCTTAATTCTATGTGGCATCGATTCAACAAGCTGCTGAAAGCATTCTTTAGAAATGTTGGCCATATTGATAGGAGCATCTTGCAGTTGATGGAGATTTGTGGGATGCTCATCCAGGAAGACACGGAGCTCCCGTTCCTCCACATCCCAAAGATGCTCTATTGGGTTGAGATCTGGTGACGGTGGGGCCGTTTTAGTGCAGTGAACTCATTGTCATGTTCAAGAAACATATTTGAAATGATTTGAGCTTTGTGACATGGGGCATTATCCTGCTGGAGGTAGCATCATGTTCTCATTCTGCCAAATTCTGACTCTACCATCTGAATGTCTCAACAGAAATCGAGACTCATCAGACCAGGCAACATTTTTCCAGTCTTCAACTGTCCAATTTTGGTTTACTCATGCAAATTGTAGCTTCTTTTTTGGAAATGAGTGGTACCCGGTGGGGTGTTCTGCTGTTGTAGCCCATCCGCCTCAAGGTTGTGCGAGTTGTGGCTTAACAAATGCTTTGCTGCAAACCTTGGTTGTAACGAGTGGTTATTTCAGTCAAAGTTGCTCTTCTATCAGCTTGAATCAGTCGGCCCATGACCTCTGACCTCTAGCATCAACAAGGCATTTTCTCCCACAGGACTGCCGCATACTGGATGCTTTTCCCTTTTCACAGCATTCTTTGTAAACCCTAGAAATGGTTGTGTGTGAAAATCCCAGTAACTGAGCAGATTGTGAAATACTCAGACCGGCCCGTCTGGCAGCAACAACATGCCACACTCAAAACTGCTGAAATCACCTTTCTTTCCCATTCTGACATTCAGTTTGGAGTTCAGGAGATTGTCGTGACCAGGAGCAACCCCTAAATGCACTGAAGCAACTGCCATGTGATTGGTTGATCCTTTAGGTGAATGTATGTAAAATGGTTTTGTTTTATATTTAAATCATATTTTTGGTTAAACAACTTTAGGGTATCCTTGTTACAGTGTAATTATATATTGAAGTGCTGAGTGATGTTAATTAACAACATGCACTTACTATAGGGTTAGGATTAAGGTTCTGCATAATTTACTGTTGTTCTTATCATTAGTACATTTTACTTTTTTATAGAAGTATTGTATAACTAGGATCCTGATTTCTGTTATTCTGTTATTTTATCATTATGAGCATGTTTTAGGATTTGTTTCTCATGTCACAAAATAATAAGTGCTTCACAGCATCAGTTCCACACCAAAAAATGAATAGACGTGATTGGACTCCACATGTTTTAGTCTGCCTTCTGTGTGCAACGTCTCTGTGTCCATCTGTGCGGGAGCAACATCAGTGCTCATCTTAGAGGGAATCGCGGAATGTATTTCACAAAGAATCCTTCTTCTCAAATCCCCTTGAAAACGTGAGGATACATCTCTCCTAGTCCTGTCTGGCAACTGATGTGATGCAGTTCTTTAAATGCAACATATTCTGTCTGGCAAAGTCCATTTGAGCTCATCTGAGTGTCATTTGAGCTTCCCTAGATTGCCTTGTCCCTAATAGAGATGATAGACTGTGAATAGCTGGACACTGGACAAGCTCTACGCAGCTGTCAAACTTCATCCAAAAATTATTAGTCAAATCATTCAAGCGCAGAGGAGCATTTTTCAGGCTGCGGTCATGAGTCTAATGTACTTGGACTTGGATCGACTGGAATATTAGTGGTCAGATGAGCAGGATGTTTTAAATGCAAAATATGCCGGGGAGCAATTTCCCGGCAACCGCATGACACCATTATGAGGATTTGTGTAAAGATATAAACAAGCCATGTGTGAATAAATGCTACAGAAATGGGTTTGAAAGAAAACTTTCTTCTCAAACTAAGCAGTTTTGTGAGTATGGAAGCTTGTTTCCACCATTGAATAAAAAAGAAAGAAAGAAGGTAATTGTTATGAATAAGGAGCAGAACGTGTGCGATGTGGCGCGAGGAGGAACTTTGAAGTAGCACCAAAGAAGCGTACCTGTACAAAAACATAACTAAACATAATTCAGAACAAGAATCACAGCAGGAGAACAGGAGACATCCACACACTTGAACATTAACATTATTACAACAACCAACCAAGACAAGGGAAACACAAGAGGGTTTTATACAAAAGGGAATGGCAAACACCTGTGGAGACTAACGATGAAAGTGATTGACAAGACACACAGAAGAAAACACAGAAGGGACCCGGAAGTGAAACATTACACCTGACAGGAAGTAACAACTAACCTTACACACAGGAATTGAAACATTGACACAACAGACAGGAAGGGACAAATGACCTTATACACAGGAAGTGCAAAAGGTGACACAATAAACGGGACTAAGGGTGACAGTAATTTTTGACAGACTTTTTGTCTCACAATTGGGAATTTTTTTCTCAAACTTTTTTTCTAGCAATTATGAGTTTGTATCTCACAATTCTGACTTCTAAACTAGCTAGTTATAAATTCTGAAGAAAATCCAATTCTGAGAAAAAAGTCAAAATTGTGAGATAAGAAATCACAATTACACTGTAAAAAAAGCTCCCTTAAATTTGGAAGTACAATCAACTTGGATGTTTAGTCATTTCAAATTAAATTACATTAAATAGTTTTTTGAACTTATAAACGTTAACCTTATTTTGATGAAACATATGTTGTAGTAACTTATTGGTCATATCATGTTTTCCAGTGTACCTTTTTTATTTTCTATTCTGTGGCGGAAACCATCTAAGAGCACGCCGTTGCCGTGCGGGTCCATTAGCATTCGTGCCGAGGTGTGTGTGGTGGTGTACTACACCACTGAACGCTATAAGCAGCATTTTTTTTATTCTTTTTCGAATCTTGTTTTCTCCAGCCTTATTTACTTTTACACAGTATTTGAATTGTACCTTCATTCCCACAGGGAGATAAAGCGAATATGGGTAAAAGCAAATAAGCTCAAAGGAGAAAAGAAGCACGAAAGCCTGCAGGAACTTGAGATGTTGGATTCTGATGTGATGCATTGCAGTTGTGTGTGTGTGTGTGTGTGTGTGTGCTAGAGCTCTACTTCATTTGTTCCAGTGTTGCTGTGAGACACAGTTGTCCATCTTTTTACACCATAAATAACATTATCCTGAACCATGAAATGGTACATTTTTTACAATTAGGTTCCATTTGTTAACATTAGTCAGCTATTTTAGTTAACATGATCTAACAGTGACAAATGCTCCAAAAGCACGTATTAGTCTTAGTTAATGTTAATCTCAACATTTACTAATACTAACATTAAAAAGTTGTAACTGTTAATATTATCTAATAATCCTGAGCTTATGTGAGCTAACAAGGTGTATTTTTATGAAGTTGTAGACAGATATAGATATATAGATAGATCAGATATATAGACAGTTTTCACAGACTGTCATCCAGTACACACGGAAAAAAAAGTGATTGTTCAGTTTTGTAGCCTGTTGGGATGGGATGGGAATAGCAGAGGGTACAAAGCTCTTTTTGAAGCGAGCCCTTCTCCATGTCAGGGTCCTGTACCTGCGCCCGGGGGGCAGGAAGTGAAGTGGATGTTAAAGGGGGGGCTCTGACAGCATGGTGTAAAAACCAGTGGACATGGAGTTACATTAACAAAGATCTTTAATAGTGTAACATGTACATTGTGAATGTTATTTAATTCATTGAACCTGTATTTTTTTAATAAACTACATGCTTATTGTACAATACAGGAATCAAAAATATCCTTATAATCAAACATTACATTAACATGAACTGCATAGGACGAACAATACGCAGCATTTGACAGACAGATATATTAGATTAGATGGATATATTTTTCAAACGGAGGGGGGACTTCTGTGGTAATTGATATCAGGCCACATGTCATTTGAGCACAACTTGTATTGAACCCAGAACATTTCTTCAGCACATGTCCGCCCACGTGACTTATCAGTGCTTGTTCAGTATTCAGCCACTTGGCTGGAATTTCTTGCCTGCTCAATTCTGTATGTTAGGGAAAGGGTGGAACAAAGTGAACTGATGCTATTTTGGTGCAAAGAAACATTTACTAAAAGGGCCAAAGTCTAAAAGCCTAAAATGGGAAATTGTAGAAAAAGAGATTTTCTATGGAAATATGTCAGCTCATGGAAGTTTCATGTTGTTTTTAAGGATGTGATGTTGAAATCTTGACATTTTCTCCACGTATATTAAAGATGTCACACTCTATATTTGTCCTGTCCATATATGTATAAGCAGGAGGAAAATCCTCTGCTTTGAATCCAGAGTGGCAGTAGCTCTTTTGCTTTTTAGTCAGATGATAAGTGACTCTTTCCTCTGAGCTGTGATGAAAGTTCCCCCATGAGAGCTCGGAAGGATAGCGACACACTTCAATGACTAACGCCTGTCAAACATTTCCTTTTTGCCGTCCTTTTTTACTCAACTCCGTTTCATTTGGCTGATGTCCAAAGCGGGCGATTCTTTTAACGAGAGCGATACGCCTGCCATGATTAACAGCTGCTTACCTCCCCTTGCCCTTTTGTTTCTGTGTGCGCGCTCTCATCGTTTAGCTAGTGTGTGTGTTGGAATGAGAAGACAATGTCCGTGTGTGTGATAACTCCAGCCCTTTTCCTGCTCAGGCCCCTCTCTGGTGTTATCTTCTAGGTACAACGGCTCCTGCCTTGTTGAACAGCACCTCCAACCAGCTTTACCTGCACTTCCACACAGATATCAGTGTCGTCGCGGCTGGATTTCACCTTGAGTACAAAAGTGAGTACAGAACATGTCACTGTGGTGCTTTCATTATCCTGAACCCTCTGCCCTTGGTAACAGTCCAGACTCGCCGCTATATTTCACCGCCACACACACACATGGCCGGGACACGAACACACAGACACAGACACACACACACACACACACACACACACTGAGCTACATTTCTTTCTTCTCTCACCGCTCTGCTGCCAGGTAAAGGCAGAAGACTGTACACCCCAGCTCTCATTATTTGCTCGGCTGCGGCATTTGAGTTTGCCGATACCAGCATGAAGAAAATTGGAAAACAATAGGGATCCAGTTCAACCTGACATGGTTTATAAAAAAATCTAAAACGATGTTCTAAGTATATTTTTAGTCGTACATTTTTATTTGATTATTCTTACTGATGTCATATAGAGTGGACTCACAATATATCTGGACAACAGCACACTTAAATTAAGTATTAGTATTATCTATTATCTCTAGATATTAATTTTGAGTCTGTATGTCTTCCTTATTTAAAACACTTGATTCAGATCATCAGGGGTCTCATTTATAAACTGTGCGTAGGATCCCTACTAAAAGTTTACGTACGCTTAAAAGTCAAAAATGGCATACACCAAAAAATTAACTAAAATTAACCATCTGTGTCACCAATTCCCTCTGTCTCCAGAATGTGCAAATACACAGCTCAAAGTTTGCTTTAAGGTCTGCACATTCTCCCATCAAGTTTGTTTTTTATTGATCACAACCTTTGCGTGGAAACTGGCGTACGTACGTTTCCAGCCCTGTTTTGTGCGTACGCACACTTTATAAATGAGACCCCAAATCTTTAGTATTAATAGAGAGCTCAAATATGAACTGAGCTGACCCTAACCCTTCAGAGAGAACTATAATTTGTAACAATTTTACTACTTCAACTAAACTTCAACTGAAATTAAAATGAAATGGAAATTAATAGTGCATCAGTGATACAGTGGCAGTGGATCCAACGACTAGGACCATTGCAATCGATTACAAAATATCAAGGCAAGACTGAATGTTTTGACATGATTAAAGTTTTCCTTTCAAATAAATTGATCATTTTCAGAACAGCAGGACTAAGGGTTCAATAATCAATAAAGCGACAGCTTCGTCTGTTTGCGGTTCTCAGATGATACACTAATATATGAAATGAATCACTTGTGTATGGAAAGCTATGAATAATTAAATTTCCAACTTAAGATTCAGAATTAAAATATAACAAGTATTTGGATACTTGCAAATGAATTGATATTATTTGTGTAATTGCATTCAAATTCCTAAACAATTCTTGACGTGACGAGTAGCACGGTTTTAGTGATTCCCCGACACAAAATAAGTAGTCAGTTTTTCAGTACTGTCATTGTTGCAATGACATTGTGTGTGTGAGTGAGTGAACGTGGTAAGTCAAGGATAAAATGTCCCCAGAAAGATGGCTAAATCCAAAATGGCTAAATTTTGGTCCAGAATGTGGAAATGCAGAAAGTTTTCTGTATTGGAAGGTTCAGGGATTGGGTAAATGTTGGGGAAGCAGATATATAGTTTGGGTGGAAACCTGAGATCGCCTACATTGCAGGGACCAGCTGGCGGTCCAAACGAGGGAAATGGATTAATGAGTTGGTTTAGGGGTCAGTTAGTGTGAGAAGATAGAAGATACAGTTTGTACAGTATAAAAACAATTACGTCTATGGAGAGTAAGAATGTGTGAGTGTGTGTGTGTGTTTGTGTTCAGGCCTTTCAGACAGTGACCTTTAGTGTACTCAAACCAAGCCTCATTTAAACCATCATACCAGTTTACTTTCTCCATGTCCCATTTGCCCGTTTCTGAGGGTCCATGTTTGTTTCTCTCCTCTGTGAAAGAGCAGTTTAGGGAGCACTGGCCAAAGACTAGTCACAAAATAGATGGGTAGCTTGAACATTTGATGATCTGAAAGTGCTTGGAGTTACGGTTGAATCTGTTTGGGACCAACACATTTTATTTTATTGGGAATAAACTTAGTTAACAGTAAGCTGATGCTGTAAAGTCATCAATTAAACTCGGATAAAGAGCAGCATTAAAAATGGGAAGCGCTCTCATACAAAGAAAACGACTTCAGTAAATACAGTTCGTATGTTATCTGCATTTCTCTGGTTAGTGCACAGATACGTGGACTTCATGACTTTTTCTTTCTGTGACTCTCCTTCCCTTCTTGTGCAGTTTCTTCTTTTACTGCACGTGTTTTCTTTGGATTAATTAGGGGCTTTTTTTTTATTTCTCCGCTGGAAAAACTGGCAAGTGTATCGTCCAAAAAACAAATGATAAAATAACTGTCCAAAGGGAACGCAAAAGAAGCATGCTTCAAACATTGTGTAAATGAGTCATTTTAAGTAACACTGTTCAACAGCAACACCGGCAGATTTAGTCTTTTCTTTTTCCGAGGTCTTCTTTCTTTTTTCTTTTCTTTTTTGAGGTCATCACGTTTTCACTGAGCTTTGGAAGCATGAATGTGCCTGATGGGTAAGAGCTCAACAGGCGAAACTCTGAATCAACCACTGAAACATCATCACAAATGACACTGAACTGACTAGAGATAATGATCTGTAGGTGATCTGTCAGTTTTATCGACCTCTCAGACCTCAGTGATCTTAATAATGCATAATGATCTTAATAATCATAATGATCTTGTTATTTTACATCAGCCAGCAAAGCATCAGAGATCCACAGATAGATTTTTGCTCCAGCTACGGCGATCCTGACTCAAGCAGAAGCCAACTGTGCATTTCAGTAGCCGGATCTAGATTATGGAATAGTGAACTGAACTTGGCTGACAATTCTTTTTTTTTACTTTTCTATTTTCTATTATTATTTTACTTTTTGAAAAAAAATTTTTTTCTTTTCTTCCCTTTTTTCACCGGACTACCCTCACTTTCACTTTCACTTGGTGCAGACCATTTAACAAAATATCTTTAGAGGGGGATTTGTTTCTCTCTCCCTTTCAAAATAAGCAAGACACGTGTCGTCAAAAGGCGCTGAAGCACAAGCTGTAGACGATTTATCAGGGTGTTTCTTTTCAATGAAATCAGAAACTTTCAGTCACATAGCGATCACTTCCTTAATTTCACTTGTGGTAATGTTTTCCTCCGGTTCACACTCGACTGCTGATCTCTTGCAACACCTGCGTATGTTCATCATCTGCAGCTCGATCATCTCCTCAGTCCACAGTTCCTCCTGATCACTCACGCGGCACCAGCTCATATTTATCCACATGGTTCATTTCCATGCTCATCATTTCTTCTCACTCTCATCCTTACACTCACTTTCTTAGAGCTCATCGCTATTATGAAGAATAATGCACAAAATAGAGATAAAATCAGCTGCTCACAAGTGATGCGTACAGAAGTCAGCGAACACATGAAGTGAACATGCATCGGCATCTGCGTCAGTACTCGTGCTCGTATCTCGAATATTTACTCGTATCTAGAAGTAAAAATCTGCCTGAAGGTTTGCTCGTATCTTGGAGTACTCGTATGTAGCGATGCTCATATCTCGGGGTATTACTGTATTATTTTGTTGTTAGTGTAAGGTCAAATCTGTCCCTTATGCCTTCAACCCAGAAATAGGCTTTAAACCGTTCACTCTGACAGGAACCGGAACAAAATTTATTTATTGAACTAAAAAAAATAAAAAATAGATCCAATGCTGAGAGAGACTGCCTTTTCATTTCAGAGGGCCGGCACACACCACTCGGATTAATATGTGCTGCAACATTAGCTTTGTTGAAAATGTAAGACTCATGTTGACTCTGATGTACTGGAGGGATATGAATAAATATGAAATGGAGTGAGAAAGAGAGGGTCAATTTGCCACATGGCAATAAGCTTTGAGCTGTCATCTTTGCCTCAGCTCTCAGAACATAAGCTCTTTCCTGCCCAGTTTCATCGCACAGCCTCTGAGAAACAGTTTACACTAAACATCCAAAAAAAGGTTTTATCACTAGAAATAAAACATTTCATCTAGTTATCAGGGCAAAAATAGTAATATTACAGTCAATACTAATAACTAAAACTGTAAAAATGCATACATATAAAATGCAAATGGTAAATATAAAAAGAAAAATTCTAAATATTAATGAAAAGGATAATCATATCTGAATGATGCTAGAATAACACTCAGTGCAAGATGATCATGTAACATCTTCTAGCCTTGACTCTGTCGCTCAATGTTGTTATTATTAATGTTTTATTATAATTGAGTTGCAGGGAAAACAATGATCATCAAAGATCACAAAAGCAATTTCCTCTTTTCATCTTCTTTTGTTTGTGGACAAATTTCTGCAGCGTAACTTTATCACGAACAATGAGTGATGTTTGCAAAAATCCAGAAAAAGCACAGCACTGAGAGAAAGCCACCCGCCGTGTGCCATATCTCAACAAGAGAAATGAAGAAAGCACGCGCTCGTGAACCACACCACAGCTGTTGCCATGGCAGCATCTTGCGCAGGCTATTATGGTGCCGAATTTACGCACTGAAATCGAGTGGATAAAAGACAGCATAAAATTACAATGAGCACATCAGGAATCCCTGACACTATAATTGTATCCGTTTTTTTAGAGCCAAGGCATAAAATGCTGATTCTGTCCCTCCATGCCTTCTCTGATCCATTTAGCTGTGGGACTGACGACCTGCCCGGAACCCGTGGTCCCTGCCAATGGCCTCAAGAACGGCGACAGGTACATGGTGAATGAGGTTGTGTCGTTCAGCTGTGAGCCGGGATACGTGCTGCAGGTATGGTGCTAATTATCCACATCCCTGACACAAATACACGACTCATCTCACACGACGAGCCGGCTCTCGCACTCCGTCAATGGCGTTGACCAGTTGCGGATCATGGCCTATAGGGGGCGCAAAAGCAAAGAGTTTCCAGCAGTTAAAACATATAAATGCATTCTCCGAGAGCACTCCACACAATATCCCATCTGGATGCTCAGAATTGATAGGGTGAATACACGTTTCACACGTTACAGCTTATTGTAGATGTGAGCGAATGTCCGTTGTAAACGAATTCAGTTTTGCACGCGCACCAACACAGAAGCATTCAGTAGAGCAGAAATGTATGGTCAACGCAAGTATTGTTCTGTGATTTATCAATAAACGCTCTGGCATCCAGAAGCGTAAAGCCCACCGCTTCAGTATTAGCAGAGAGACGCTGGCAGGTTTAATGAATTCACATGCAGTCGCTCTCTCGCTAATGTGTTCATATAAATGTGATCTTTACTGTGCTACTTTATCTGTGTGTGATTTACAGCGAGCAGAAATCTGTGAGAAATATAACCACACCAAATACAACAGAACTCATAAAACAAGCTGTTATGCAGGAGCAATAGCCTTGCGTTCAGCTTTGTGTCGTATGCATTAGCCGTGCGCGAGGCAGCCTGCGTTCAGGCTAATTTGTTCATTAATGACGTCATCAGCGACTCATCACTCATCAGCTAATGCATGACCTCTTGCTTTCCAGGGTCATTCTCACATAACGTGCATGCCAGGAACCGTGCGGCGCTGGAATTACCCCCCTCCACTCTGTATCGGTACGTCTTCCCATTCGAATCACTCTTTCATTGTTTTTCATGCTCAAACACCTTTGGCGTTCTGTTTCATCTCTCTGTGTGTGTTTTTTTCTTCAGCAAAGTGCGGTGGGAGTCTGTACGATATGAGCAATGTGGTCCTGAGCCCGGGTTTCCCTGGGAACTACCCTGGAAACTTGGACTGCACCTGGAGAATCCTGCTTCCCGTCGGATACGGTGAGTGCGCTGAGAGCGGCTCCCGAGTCATCCGTCCGGAGATTAGATGCTTCAAACGAAACTGACTTCAAAACCTACATGAAATTAAAACTGGCTATATTTCTTTTCTTAATCTCCTCATTTGAATGAGTAACATCAAATCCCGCTCTATGTTTATCTTGTTTTACTCATAAATGTATTACATTACAGTAGTGGCAGGTGAAATGGATTGAAAACGGCGTTTAATGCATCCATCCGTTCTCCAAAACCTCATCTCCTGTCGTCTAGAGGCTCTCATGTTGACTTCACTTTTTTTTCAGGAGCATGAGGACATTTTTCTCCATATCGGTTTATTTATTTGAATGACTTGTTAAATAAAAAGGTTTGAGATCTTTTAATTGTCATTAAATAGAGCCTACAATTGTACGCCGTTATTTCATCGGGAAATATGTCAGTCTGTCTCTTTGAATTGAATGTGACAATTGCATAAGAATTGTTTCATGAGTGACACCCATCAACCGAGCAGAATATTTGCTCATGCATTTGGTATTTGACCAAAAAGAAGACAGCCTCATGCCGAATACCGGCAGACACAAAGTGACTCTTCCTTTCTGTTTGACGTTCCGACACATGATATAAGAGTGAACTTTTAAGATGTTGTTTGAGACGTTGGCAGTGGATGCAACTCTCTGAAGTCATTTAGCCCATTTGCTCTCTCCCGCCTCACAGTTCAAATGAGTTGAGCACAAAGGGACCATTCCATATGTTAACAAGGTAATTGCATGTCATTTAAAAAAGCCATTCACACTTATCTTGGAGCACAACTATTTCTTCTCCGACCCCCTCGAACTTGGAAGAAAACAATGTAACATTGAAGTATCCAAAAGCAATTTTCTGCCTTATCAAGCAGCCGCTGCACAAACAAGAGCAAGAACCATCATGTTTGTGCCGTGCCGCAAAAATGCATTAGCTTTCACTTTTAACAGGCTACGATCATTTGAATAAGACACACAGATGGCTTTGCGGCCTCTGATTATAGCTTTTAGGGCAGTGTGAATAGGTAGAGTTAAGTGCAGTTTAGGGGACAGTACCGCATCAGAATGACAATAAAGCTAATCTTTAAAAGAGCTGCCCCGGGCATCTCGCTGTGACATGTTTTCAGGGAAAACGGCTGACTTCTTTCATTCTTTTGTTGTTGCATTATCCAGCCATCTTCTTTTATGTAGCAAATATTCACTTCAAATCATCTTGTTGGAGACAAAGACCGAATAATTGTTGAAGATGAGCGGAAGTCAATGGCGCATAATTGTAATATTTCACATTCCTTGTGCTATTTCTGGTGCGCGTTAATTCATTTCAGTGACATCCACAGAATCAGAAATAAGTCAAGTCAAGTCGCTTTTATGTATAATCACTTTATTCAACACAGATCGTTTCAAAGCCGCTTTGCAGTGACAACAGGAAGTCTGCTGGAGTCACTTCCTTAATATTTAACAGTATTATTGATCTGACTGCACTGACACTGTCGTTTGAGAACCAAACTGACATATTTTATGCAGATCTGCTTTATAGATGAAATCAAATAATTGATGATCTTTGAACTGAATCTGTTTATGATGCACAGTAAGGCAAGCATGTCTTTCAGGAGGATTCATGACTGGTGTTGTCTTTTAACATTGCTTTGATTAAACCGTTTTATTCATACATGTTACATTTATTATGTATTCATGAACTCACAGTATATTTATCAAATCAAGATTTCATAGAAAATGGATTCATTTATGTTTCGAAGTCTGAGGGTGAGAAATGACAACACTATCCCTTTAATGCTCAAAAGAATGAGTCAAATGATTCACTTGTGCTCTCAAACTATTTTAAACTAAACATATAAAATGGAACAATAGACAGAGATTCTGATATATTAGAGAAACTAATATATTAGTTTTCTTCCAGCAACATCACAGTTCACAGGTACCCAATTACTGGGCAGACACGATTGTTAGTTGTTTTCTTCTTCACACATATGAACATTGAACGATTCGAGATTCACCAATTAACCGCAGAAGGTGCCAGAGCGAACGGTTAAATCCTGTCACTTTAAAGACAGTCCTTATGTAAATCGTGCAGCCTGTTTGACACCGCAAAAGTCTAACGTGTGACCTCTCGCTCTGCAGGGGCGCACATCAAATTTCTCAACTTCACCTCTGAAGATAACCATGACTTTTTAGAGGTTCGCAACGGGCCGCACCACAGCAGCTCCCTGATTGGACAGTTCAGCGGGAGTCAGCTGCCCCCCCCTCTGCTGAGCAGCACACACGAATCCATCATCCACTTCTACAGCGACCACTCCGAAAACAGACAGGGCTTCAAACTCACTTACCAAGGTGCCATCTGCATGCTTCTCCTGTAGACACTGGCTTGATTTTCTGTTGGCCTTTTACCAGGATCATTGGAAATATCTGAAGATTCACTGCCTTTGAGATCACTGGAGGACACTCCATTATGACAGCTGGGGTCTTGAAAGCATTTCCAAATCAATAAGATGGTGCATTTGGATGTGCACTTGGATTCCACTCGATATAAATAACTTACCATTGTCTGGTCTCCTCTCTTGTAGGTCAAACTGTTTGTCTCTTTCTTTTTCTTATCCACTCTAGTCTGAGTTGAAAAGAACCAGGCTCAGCCTTGATCTGCGCTGCCAGATGAGCTTTTGCGGGGGGGGGGGGGGGGCACTGAAGCTGTGTTTTGATGCTGCATGAAGTAATATAATAGATAAAGCTGTTGATCGTGAGCTTTCTGCTGCTTCACTGACATTACGCAGATTAGCCACAATTTTATTTCCCAATTTGAAATGAAGTAAAATCATATTTTACCTACTCTATAATCGTAATCGAATACAATCATAAAATTATATTTAAAAAAAAAAACTGCGTATGGTTCATATTTTATACATCAGGCATTTATAGTTTGATAGAGGAGAATATGGCGTTCATGCACATCGTTTTCAGGGTCCAAAATGAGCTCATATCGCTAGAAAGTACAAAGAAATTCTGTAATGTAAATCCATGAGATCTTTATAACAGACTATTTATGTAAAAGGCAAATAAATATCAGCTGTTGCTTCGTGTCTCCCAACAATATGTCTTAGTACGATGATATTTAAATTCTTATCTTTGATCTCTGTAGTTTTAATTTTGCCGGGCAAAACAAAGTGCAATTCAAATGGATGACTGAGAGACATTACATTACATAATTACATGATTCACGTTAAAACAAAATGTATAGAAAATCAGCGTCAGTCCAGTAAATGTTAAACAAATAGAAGTTATTCTTCTGTTTACTTTATTAAAGATGTGACTACAAAAAGACGTGTGCAACTAAGTGAGGGGGATAGTTTTTGAGTTATGCCAAAATCCCACAAGAACCAGAGTAGACTAGCAATCAACCGAAGGCATGTGAGTGTGCGCAACGGGGTTTTCTGCAACGTTTTGATCAGTGGCGTAGCCACGGGGGGGCCTGGGTGGGCCTGGGCCCCCTCATTTACATGTCCGGCCCTCAGATTTTCAATTGTTTAAAATCGCGACTGTGAGAACGAAAGTGAAAGCACATATCACCCGCCGCACAAGACGATCGCAACGCACCCCCAAAGTCAAAAATGGCGCGCTGCGCGATGCACTATAACCAGTCGTGGCCGAGAGGTAAAGGCGATAGACTAGAAATCCATTGGGGTTTGCCCGCGCAGGTTCGATTCCTGCCAAGTACGATTCCAAGTAAGATTCTGAGCACACAACCCCCCCCAAATGCTGAGCTGAGCCCCCCCCAAAAAAAGAAATCTGGCTTCGCACCTGGTTTTGATCACGTTGATCATTTAGAGGCCTGATTATTTATCAGATATGATACAGTAGCCTACATTATACGGTTGATTTTAATGTATTTCATTCCACAAACTTGAATACTGGCATCATTAAAGCAAAAGAGAGAAAAACTAAATCACCCTTGTTCAATTTCCCTCTCAACTAATGAGTTGTAATGATACTGATTACTATTATTATTATTTTCCTTAAAATTAAGTTTTAAAGTAAATCTCACTTGTATGGAATTAAGTAAAATCTACTAAACTAAAGTTGTGTAAAACGAGAATAAGTAAATGTAGATTTTGGGTTCATTTCTTTCAAATTTGTTGACGCATAAATATTTTTATTTTATGTTGAACAAAAGATAGTCACATGGGTTTGGAACACATGAGGTTGGGGAAGGAAATGACGACAATTAAAGTCTTTTCAATGAGGCCACTGCAACATCTGAACTCCTGCTTCCAGCTGTGCCTTTACAGATGTTCATACGTTCTGTTTTCTTTCAGCATATGAATTACAAAACTGTCAAGACCCATATCCGTTCCACAACGGATACATCATCAACACAGATTTCAACGCGGGCCAATCCATAACATTCGAGTGCTTCCCTGGATACGTGTTGGTTGGTCATGCTGTGCTGACATGCCAGCACGGGATCAACAGGAAGTGGAACCACCCCTTTCCTCGCTGTGAAGGTAAAGGGAAGAGAAATTTCCCCTTCTATCCCTCTTAGCATGTCTTTAAGTTTCTCAAGTTGTGTTGTGATCAGAACGTTGTTATTTTTAGCCTTCTTTGCCCACACTTTGAAACAGAAAGCATCAAAAAGTCTCTGAATTTTCAAGACTTACAAAGGTAGCACTAGTCCCCTCCCAGATGCCTTTTTAACTATGCTCTTTAACTGAAGTGTTTGTAGTAATACTTTGTGTTACTAGTACAATACGAGCCATTGTAGTTTAAAAGCATCTTTAAAACAGACTTTGAAGACCTGAACAGTGGAGACACAGGCTGGTGGGAGCTGTTCTAAATTGTAGCCTTGATGATTAGCGTGGGTAGTGTAGTGTGAAAACCAACCTGTCTGTTATCGACCAGTCGCTCATCTTGTTCCTCCCAGGCTTCCGTTTGCAGGGAATCTGAACTGCAAAGACTATTGAGCCTTTTTTATTCTTTCTTTCTTTCTTTCTCTCTCTCTTTCTTCTTTCGTGACTGTGTTATTGTGTTGTGAACCCTGTGCCAGTGTTTTCGATCCACATCCTTTCTTGCACCCTCAGGAATGTTTTGTTCTCTTCTTTAGTTTTCACTCATATGCAAATAAAATCGCACTCTCAACTACAGCAGCCTTTATAGAAGTGTATTGCATCGTTTAAGCATCCTCATGTCATTTCAAGAGCTGTATGCTGACTCTCACATAGTGAAGTTTGTAAAGCTCAGTTTTGTTGAAAGGCATGAGGGTGAGTAAATAATGTCAGACGTTTCATTTTTGGGTGAGTTACTCCCCTAACATTCAGATTTTGCTACATTCCCTGGTGTTTAACATTTGCTGTCATTTTGAAAGACAGATTATTAATGCAGTCATGCTTGAGTAATGCTTATCTGCACACAGCTCCCTGCGGCTACAACGTGACGGCTCCGAACGGCACCATTTTCTCTCCAGAGTACCCAAACGAGTACCCAGACTCTCAGGACTGCACTTGGCTTATCACTGTGCCTCATGGTCATGGGGTTTACATCAACTTCACCCTGCTCCAAACCGAGCCTGTGACTGATTATATCGCTGTCTGGTGAGCACAGCTCCATTTAATGAGTTATATGAGGATGAGGAAATTATCTAAGTGTGCTTGTACTTCAAGCTAATTGTTAGGCATATCTATATATTTTTAACCAATATTTGTAGTCTGTAGTGCAGGGGAATTACAGTTCAGACCCGAGGAGCAGATATGATGAATGAAGAGCAGGAGTCAGAAGTGCCGTCAATAAAATTAATTTTAGTGAAATTTGGTTTGCAGTTTCATCAGCAGAAGCTTCAGGTCTCTCAAGGAGTTCGTAGGCCGCCCCACTTACAATAACATTATTATAGTAATTATACTCTAACAGAGGGTGCTAACTACATCAATGATGACGGTAAAATGATTCTGATTGGCTAAGAAAGTAAGAAAGAAAGAAAGATAAACAAAACTAGTAGACAGACTACTAGACAGTCCGAAGTATATCTTTGTTGATCACATGATTGACGGGTTCGTGGCGTGGCTTGTCGAGAACAACAAGTTTTATGGTGCCAGTTAATCACCTCACCAATACACGCACCATATTAACACACACGCACACACGCACGCACGCAGATATACAGGTATACTCAGATGTACTTCTCCAAGGTTTAATTCATCTCAGGCTCCAACGATCAACAGAGAGACTCTCAAAACATTCTGATAACATGTTCTATCTGGTGAGAAGTGCAGACAATATTCATCCTTACTCGATGGAAAAATACAGAAAAGCAAAGAAAGGCTTTAAGTAATAATTGGTTATATAGGTGATAGACTGAAGTGTACAAATAAGGAAAAGAAAAGAATGTATATATACAAAATAAGAAATATATACAATATATACAAGCGGCAATGGATTTCCGAATCGTCTCTATGAGTAGTCACTGTGCGTAGCAAGATTTCAAGAAAGCGTCAGTTGGCTATGAAGTTGCATTGGGGTAATTCTCAGAAAGAAAGGAAAAGAAACCATGTGCACGTACAGTAATAGTCCATTAATTACAAGAACAATTAAAGGTGCAATATGAATGATTTTTGCATTAAAATATCCCCAAACCACATATTTTTTGCTTTGTGTTTTATTACATTATCCCAAATGTTTAAATTCAGTGACATGGTCTGTCAGTGGCGTCATATCCCACATGTGGTCGATAGAAACCAGGGAAACACACTGCACTTCCTGAAAAAAATACAGTAATAGTAGTTCTACGTAAGAGAAGGCCATTGATCTATGGTAGCCACATGTGTTTGTTTTGCACAATTCGAATCGACCAAAGAGAATGGCATGAAGTGAAAACAACTGTGGAGGTGAACATGATTCCATGCTCCGTCACTGCGTCTTCAAGCTACGTCTTTATTCTGTATTTTTTGCATAAGTGACCTCTAGCGATTAGACTTACACACTATGCCTTTATTACTCTGGCATCAGCAGTTTTTCTTGTCATTTTCAAAAATGCGTAAGCTAACCAACCAAATAAACTAACATGTTAGTGTGTTAATATACACGCATATAGCATGTGTAGCTTATGTTTGACCTTTTTCAAATATGGACAGAGATATTCTTGACAGGTTTATTTGTTTGTGTCCCCTTTTTGAACGGCTTTATGTAAACTAGATGTAAATCTTGCTTTTTGAATAAAAACAGAACTCAAAGCAGAATGTAGTAATTTTTATTGAATCAAATATGGAAATGCACATCTTCTGCGCTTTCCCGGCAAAATCGGCTGTTAATCTCCAGAAGCCTTTAAACAAGCAGGCTAGTCTGTCAAGTCATCGTTTTTACTGTTTTTGTTCAAGCTGGTGTATAATATTCATTCAAAAGTCAACACAATCTAACTATAACTTTGTAAGTACATACATTTTCGCAAACCACTTGGAATTTTGAGACGTTATTATGCCGTTTAATGGCAGGATCACAGGTTGAAATGTAATTTCAATGCATGTTTCCCTCTTCCAGGGACGGCCCAGAGCAAAGCTACCCACAGCTGGGGATTTTCAGCGGCAACACAGCCCTCGAGTCAGCCTACAGCACTTTCAATCAGGTTCTTATCAAGTTCCACAGCGACTTCTCGACAAGTGGATTCTTTGTCCTCAATTTCCATGGTTAGTTTCTCCCTCAAATGAAAAATGTTGCGGCTGAAGTGCAATGCATACCATAAAGCGCAGCTCGAAATATATTCCAAGCATGTGATTCAACTTGTTTTCATAAACTAAGGAGGCATGACTGCTGCTTCTGATGACATCACGTTATTTCAGGAGATTAGAAGAGGCAAAAATAGAAGCTTCCTTTGGCCTCTTTGATATCAGTGTCAGCATGCAGGCATGAGTTGAACGGCACAGGAAAATCAGAGTGTGAAAATGAACCGGTCTTTCATCTAAACTTCCAACTTTCATTCCGGAACAAGTCTGGCATATTTATGAGTTGTAGATGGGTGGTTTTCACTGGGAAAACAAATACAATTTTTGCACACAGATTTTTAAAGAAAATGTCACGTATGGAATTAAGTAACATTAACAGAGAAAATAAACGACATCACCTTGGTCAGTGCGTTTCTACGTTTGTTGAGTAATTTCTGCTTTGCAAGGACATTTTATTCAATATGAAAATTATGTCCATTTTATGTTTCATGTCCTTAGCTTATCGGCTCAAGAAGTGCCCTCCTCCCCCTATGGTTGAACAAGCAGAGATATTATTTGAAGACCAGGACTATGAAATAGGTATGAGTAGCTGGCCAAAGAAATATCAAAGATACGATGAAAAAAATATTGAAAAATATTGAATTCTTCTTACTGACCATGCAGGTGATATCGTGAGGTACCGATGCTTTCCTGGCTTTACACTGATCGGCAGCGATGAGGTCACCTGCAAGCTGAACTCTCACCTGCAGTTTGAGGGACCAGTACCAACATGTGAAGGTCAGTCAAGTCAAGTCTCCTTTATTTCTATTGCGCTTTTTACAATAGAAATTGTTTCAAAGCAGCTTTAAAGAGATAACAGGAAAATAATGCAACAAAGTTTGTTTTGGCTGAACAGCAGCAATAGAAGAGCAGAATAACCGATAAAATTGATGAATATTAAGTGTTACGTGTCCCCAACTAAACATGCCAGAAGCAACAGCAGCAAGAACCAAAACTCCAGCAGGAGACGGAATGAATGAAGAACAGAATGGAGAAAAAACCCTGGGAGCCTGAACAACAGCCAAACAGTGCATGATTATTTTATTGACAACATTTCAGGTGAAAAGTCAGATTGAGACCGGAATACTCAAATATTTAGAAGACGAGACTTGCCAAACATTTCGTAATCAAATTGAATAAATTTTAGCAGAAAAAAATCTATTCTTTTATAAAGTCTTTTTTTTATCGTTTACTGTAATCCTTTATGTTGCACACTGAATTATGATTGGTAATCTCATGCATCTATTTAACCTGATAATATACAGTGGCCTCAAGTTATGTTTATGTTTGTGAGAAAAGATAAACTGTGTGACAATGTTTGAAAAGAGACTCAAGTGATGCAGCATGAAATCTAAAATTGGACAAACATTCTACAGTTCCTTGAGGATATGCACATCTATTTTTTTAGCGTTATTTTTTATGCTAATACAGAAATAAAGCACTCCAGTAATGAGAATCTACCGAATAATGGTAATTACAAAGCACACCCAAAAGAGAGTGCTGCACTTAAATAATTCAAAGACGGTTGGGGATCAGCAATCAGAAGTAATAAAGATGCTGAATCATTAGTGTGACTCGTGTAATCAAAGCTTGTAAAAATATAATCCATAAAAAGAAGGCACCAAAGCCCCAGATGCAACATTGTTTTGTTGTATGGGAACAAATAGACAGTAGCCGACAGATGCCTTGGGAGCAGGAAGAAAAAAGCATTCCAGTTATCCTCAGCAAAGCTTTCAGTTGTAAATTTGAGCCGTTTGGCTTGTCTGTACTTTCTGTACAACACCATGAAGAAGCGATAGTTCTCCTGGTTTGTTTCCTCCACCCTTCCACCCACAAGGCGGATTAACAAAAAAGCTTCCACTCACTTTGTTGAGCCCCAGAGGTAAATCCAGGAGAAGCTCTGCGCATGTTAGAGAAAGTTTTTAAACTTTACTGGAATACTCTGGAGCTCTCGTCTCTGTTACTAGGATTCCACATTCACGATTGCTGTGTGTGCTGCGTCTGCCCTACAGCTCAGTGTCCTGCAAACGAGGAACGGTCCGCCTCCTCTGGTGTGATCCTGAGTCCGGGTTACCCAAAAAACTACCCCAACTCCCAGACCTGCTCCTGGATCATCAGGGTGCAGCCTTCCTTCACCATCTCCATTTATGTGGAAATGTTCCAGAGCGAGAAGCAGTTTGACGAACTGGAGATTTTTGATGGTAGACTTTATTTTACGCTTCCTCTGCACAGAATGAATGTTAATTATTATTGTATCCATACATCCATTGAATACTGTATGTACTGTCACTGGAGTGCTGGAGAGCAGCAAAACACGCCATGACCCCAATATAATGTATATTATTTATTATATTATATTAAACAAATACTGAGCAAAAGCAACTATTTTTGGTACAGTATGTGTATTGCAACTTAAAATGCGTTCAAGGCTCATTTGAGACACTATTAAAGATTGGCAAAACGTCAAGCCAAAACTGAGATGATTCAGACAAAAAGCCTGTGGACTTTATATTTAGGAGGGATTCGTAACGCCTCTGCATTGGACTCAGTTTTAAGATAAACTCATTGCTCAAACTTCACAGATATACATTTTCTATTGGGTTTTAGTGGGTATGAAATTAAGTGTAAAACCTTTGAATTTGGTCATTTTGGTGTATGTGTGTTTTAGAGCCATGTTAGAGATCTTCAAGAAGTCAGCCAAGTGACTCGGATAAAACCATTTATGTGAACTGGTTCTAGGTGGAACTTGGACTTGTTTAAGTTGGCCCTTGGCTTGAAAAGTTTGAGATGTGAAGTTTGTTCCTTCCTAACGTCTCGTCTCCCCTGTTGCCCTACAGATATGTGGTCTGCAATATTTAGCTATACTTGTTTTTGTGATGTTTTATTTACAGGGCCATCTGGACAGAGTCCGTTGTTGGTGGCTTTGAGTGGGAACCACTCCACACAATTGAATTTCACAAGCAAAACAAACCAGCTTTACCTCAGATGGTCAACGGATCATGCAACCAACAAGAAAGGCTTCAAAATACGCTATACGGGTTTGTTAAACATTTTTACGTGTTTTCATATTTCACATTATTTTAGGCTTTCAGAAGAACTGTAACAAAGAGAAAACAAAGAAAGTATTTGTTGAACAGAAAACCAGCAGCACTTGGACAAAGAATCAAAGAATCAAGAAAATCTTTACTCTTTTATTTCTGAAACACACTGACAGTTAAAAGACAGACTTTTCTCCATTTGTTTGATTCTTTGATTTCTCTATTCCACATTTGATGCATTCAGCTTATATTTGCAATTCTGCATAAGTCACTTGTTGGTACATTTGTTTGCTATTTAGTATTGTGTTATTCCTGACTTTTCTAAGTTAGCCCTCATTAGGCTAGAACCAGACATCCCACCTCCGGGGATTCATCGGCTGTAATAGAGGTCAAAGATTCAGTAATGAATTTTGCTGAATAACTACCATGTCGGACTCTTTTGACCGACATTACCACCAGTGGCTAAACATGATATATGGGCTGCTAAGCCAGTGGCCATGATTACTTGGCATCTCTTCACCCATATCTCTGCCTCTCTGTCAACGTTTCTTGGTCTCTCTGTTCATTTCCGCTGATCTGTCTGACATCCTGTGCCCTATGCTGGCCCATTATTCCAGTGTTGCCACATGTTTCCTGTTTATTGGATTTTGTGAAGAGCATACAGAAAGAGAAACGACTGCATTGCTCAGAGGGATTGTGTTTTTAAACCCTTTGAGTGGCTACTGTGTATTTCGATTCTGGAGTTGAAATAATCACAGGTTATAGGTAACCCTTTTTAATCAATTTCACACTTTTATCTCTTCAAAACATCTTTCAAAAGCAACTTCAAGCCCTTCTTGCTTTGCCCCACCTTTCGTAGTCTGTTGGGGTTCCCTAAATTAGATTTAGTGCCACATGAATGTTTTTTACACCAGATCTGGTTAATCACTCGCAGACAAGTCTAGACCTCTCAGCAGAGTTGCTGTGATGATGCATTTGATTTGATCTGTCTGAAGTGAAATTAAGCTTTGACGTCCCTCGAGCTTCTTCTTTCCTTTTCATGATGGGTAAACTTGTATTTGTGTTACATCAATAACAAGATCTAATGATCTTTTCCTAATCATCAAGCTGCATTTTCCCATTCGTTTAATCTCAGAATCAAAATTAAACAGTTTGAAAGGCTGCATGAAATCAGAAATTGATCGATATGGCTTTTAGTCCATATCATCTAAATGGTCACGTACAACCATGCAATTTGACAAAGTTAACTTGTAGCAGATCACCGCATTTAAAAGGTTCTTGCAAGAAAATGGTCCAAAAACATGGATTACTCTTAGGCTAAGTTCACACAGCAGCAGATTACAGCTGTCAGCCGTGTATTTGAGCTCTTAATGCAGTTTTGTTCACATGCTGTACGGTTACGGTCATAACTGAATGGAAATTGAATTCTTGTGTCAAAAGTGATAAGACTTGTTTTATGGACGTTGCCATCTTTAATATTACTTTGGTCTCTGTCACTATGGTTACTGGTAAGATTTGACTATCATTCAGACATTATTTGAGACACTACTAAAAGTTGCTGAGTGAACAGGAAACTTTGAGCCTCACACCTTTAAGTAAATGCGGTTGTCAATCCCAAAGTGTGAATATAGTCTTAAATACAAACTTTTATCTAATAAAAAGCTTTTTTTTTATTTCTCAGACTTTACATTAACCAACACAGTACCAAAACTTTTTATTACATTTATTAAACTACCAATTTAGGGTAGTAAACACATTGTGGTCAGCACAAACCATGTTCGTCCTCGTTCCAGCTGAAGACATATTCAGGGTTGCCAGGTATTTTAATGGTGAATCTCACTCACTCACTCACTCAAATTTTGAAGAAAAAATGTCTTAATGCATTTACTTCAGAATCACAATTCTAATAGATACGTTTTGTGCAGTGTTATGTCTAATGTGTTATATTACTTATAAACTTATAAACATTTTTTTACTAATATATGTAACACTGAATTAAGACTGCTATTATTTTTCCTGAAAATTGTCACCACAAAAAAACAAACACATTTTTTAGTCACATTATACTAAAATCCATTTAAAGTTTGCAACATTTTTCAAGATTTCAAATGATCAAACATTGCCCTAACTGAAGAATCCCACTTTATGCGGTTCTGTAACAATCTGTGATTGTTGTCCTCTCGCACAGCTGCATACTGTAGTGTGAACGATCCACCCAAGAATGGAGGAGTCATCAATAGGGCGAGGGACCGGCCAGGCAGCAGACTCCAGTACTACTGCAACGCTGGCTATCGGCTCGTAGGTCACAGAAATGCCACATGCAGACTCCATCCCAATGGACTTTACCAGTGGGACAATCCTGCTCCACTTTGCCAAGGTAAATCTCACTATTCAGAGACATTCACTGATTCAGTCCCCTCATTCAACTTTCTGAGAAAGATGACCTGCCTCCTCGCATTTGCCAGAATGTGTCGTTCTGCAGAGCACTCAAAAGCACCTCTGCATGCCTCAATGAGAAGCTGCTTTCATTCCATTAAACTCTTCTGTCGAGGACTGTGCAATGAGATCACGAGTGTCCTTTGTCCCAATGTCATAATGGGTGACTCTTCAGTCACGCTAAGACTAAGACAAAAATGTAATTTAATGTGTTTGATGTGTCGCGGGTTCTCTTAATTTCATTGTTCATGCTTCCTTCCCTACTGTTTTATTGAGGTGCTAATTTTATCCTTCAGCCCACATGGCATTTTGTCTGCCCTTTCTCCTTTTGCACAGAGCCCTCATTTCTTCAGTTCCAGAGCTTTGTCAAAGAAAATGATCTCTATTGGAGGTTTTCTGTGTGTTCATTAGCAAGACGAGTCATCTTTAAACTTTAGACATATACGTGCGTAAAAATAGAAAGCGAAAGAACTGTCTAAATGTTCCAGCAGTTATTTGTGTTTAAGTTTAAGGCTGGCTGTATGACACTATTATACGTTTACTGCACTTTCCATGAGGAATGTAGGAAATAGGGCCTTGTATTTAAAAGAATAAAGCCTTTTAAAGTAAGGTTTGCAATTTTTACGTCATGGAGCATGTATGCGGTCCAACCAATCGTGTGAGAGGACATCAGTGCTGGTGACGTCACAAACCTGGAAATATGTTAAACAGTCGGCAGCTAAAAGTGTCTGAAGTAGATTCTGTTGGTAGGCATGCAGGAGGCATGGCAAAGGCATGCAGCGTCTTGTTCCCTTTTCAGAGAACTATGGGAATGGCATACTAATGGTGGCATAGCGACAAGTCAGGGAGGCATCCATCATTAGCTCGCCCGATGACAAGGAGCTCCTAACACGGATCCTTGGGAAAGGAACCATGGTTTCTTTTACATGTCTAAGGCATGAAAGCATCGCCGTGTGACCTTGATCATGTGAAACGGGTTGTCTCTCTGGGAAATAAAACTGACATCTTGATGTCAAACCATTAAATTAACTGAGCTAAGATCAAGAGGTAATCAATATAGTTCAGCGTATCATTTCTTGGATGCGCGCCTGGCTAACCTTCTCTACCACCCAAGACACCTTGAGGGATCCTGTGAAAATCAAAACACACAGTGCTGCGTCCGTTGATTTGGAAGATGAGGAGATAGCCAGAGCTAATGGAAGAACCTGATATCGGTGTACCTCCCCGCAGGGGTAGACCTCAGGTCCTTCCTGGATGTATGGTCACTGAAGATCAGTCCTCAAACCTGATCTGAAACAATTGACCTGACTTTCGAACCTACGCTGCAGACTGAGCCATACTTGTAAAGAACTGTGAAGTAACTGTGAACAGCTCTATGAGCTTGACTCTGTCTGGGAGGAGTGCATAAACTAAGGCACCTTACCCCAGCAGAGTTTTACTTCTTGTTCCATAACCAGAGCCTGCCCGAATCTATTAAATCTGGGTGGGCGAGACCCTGTGAAAGCTTCTTGTTTGTGAGCAGGACCCACTGAGAATATTTGGCTAAATTCTATCCAATCTCTGGTGTTTCCTGAGAAACCAGCTTGGTACCCTGAAGTGGCACACTGGCAGGGAACACTGGCGCACGATCGCTGTGCCCTGAAGCACACAAGGTGGCAGAGCTAGGAGAATGGCTCCCTGAGGGCAACAAAGGGAATGAGCACTATAAAAGAGGTGTAAAATGCTTCCCTGTGGTAACTACCCTGCTAATGACAATGGAGAAAGGAGAATGTCACTAGATCTGAGTGATGGGCAAAGAGATGAGGAAAGCCTGTAGTCGCGCGTGACCCTGGACTACATGCTTATTTTTTTGCCAGGGAGTAGGTTTTCTTGCACTGAACAAGAGCAGCATATATGAAGTTCAGATAACCGTCCCCTCATCATTTGACGTGTACGATCACACCGGTGTTCATATGTGTCACGTGATCAACCACCAAATTCACACGTGTTTTCACGCGTTATCTGGCACTGATCCAAAAAAGATGCGCTCAGAGCTTGTCATTTATCACAACAATTCAGTGTTTTCAACCACATAAGGTTTCTTTTAGGTTTCAACAAGTTGGTGACTATTTTGAATAAAAAATAAATGTATTAATCTATTATACAACGCTTTTTGTGACTGCGGTATGTCACGTGACAAGCATGACGCGTTGCCATGGAAACCATAAGGCAAACGTTCCAAAATGGGGGGAGGGGGGCGCGCAAAATGTTTACCTCTTCCTAGGGGGGGCATGACAGAAAATAATTGAGAAGCACTGGTATAGACACACACACACACACACACACACACACACAATTATAGTACATATATACCGTGTGATACATGTGTGATATCAATTAAAATGTGTTTTTTAAGTTTTAAAGGACAGTAGAGGCAGGGGCTGAGGAGATAGGGAGGGGGGTTGGAATAGACACTTGAATCCATATCGTACCTTAAACGAACACTATATAACTTAAATTAAGAACTTAATTTATTTCTTATATTAAGAAATATAACTTAGCTTATATATATTTTTAAACTTTTCTATTTAATATTATTGTTTTGATTTTTTTTTTATTTGTATTCTTTACTTTTGATAACTTTTCATACCTTTTTCGTTTAGTAAAAACTGTAATTTTTTTAGAATATCAGAAACTAAGCATAACTGAACTTACCTTTCTTTTTTTTTTTACTTTTCTATTTTATATTATTGTTTTAATTTTCTTTTAATTTGTATTCTTTACTTTCGATAACTTTTCTTACCTTTTTTAGCCTGACAACCTTCCCTTTCCCTTTCACTTGGCGCAAAGCTTTTAACGAAATATCTATAGGACATCTGCTTCTCCTTTATCCACAACAATAGAAGTCTCTCCATCTCATAATTTATATTCGAACATAACTTCGATATAATCGTCACGCCCTTGGAAGGATTTACGTTCTTGGCAATATCCCTGTACTTTAGGATGGTACATATCGGTACATATGATCATGAGTGCATGCAGATGACTCACGGGCACCGTGCTCATATTTATCCACAATTGAATGCTTAATTTCCATGGTCATCATGCATTTCTTCTTCTCACTATCATCCTTATCACTATTATGAAGAATAATGCACAGAATAGAGAGAAAAATCACCTGCTCACGGGCGATGCGTACAGAAGCCAGTGAAAACTTGAAGTGAACATGTGTCGGCATCAGTGTCAGTACGCATACTCGTATCTCGAATATTTACATGTATCTAGAAGCAGAAATCTGCCGGATGGCTTGCTCGTATCTTGGAATACTCGTATGTAGAGACGCTCGTATCTCGAGGTGTTACTGTATAAATATACAGAATCTCTATCAACTCCTCATCTCCAGACTTGACCACATAGCGTGCTTCCAAAAAAAAAAAAACATCGGGTGAGGGTTGAGATAGGATGTTATATTTATTTAATTTTAGCACCTCTCTCCCATTAGGTCTGTTTTTGCAAGATGGAGAATTATGTGGTTTAGAATTTTAATCTCTTAAACTGCAGTGCGGCACTGGACCCGGCGGTGAGGGAACAGATAAGGCAGCACCCATCTCTAATTCCTCTTATTTATTTATATATATATATATATATATATATATATATATATATATATATATATATATATATATCTTTACCAGGTTTTTTGTTGTTTGTTTTTTTGGCAAGCTGGAAAATTAGGTGGCGAATCCTCATCTCTAGCTTTGACACTGACAACATCTAGTCCATTCTTTGTTCAGAACTATTAGGACCTGATCTGCCGGCTGTTTGGCATGGCATGCATTTATAGATTCCTGGTTCATGACATCTCTGATGTTCTCTCACGTGATTGGTTGGATTGCATACGTGCTTCATGACTCATTCACATAGCGCATTCACTTTCATTAATGGCAATGTCAATTTTCTTTATATAGCATCATTAAATATGCTTTACAACAAGATAAATAAAAACAAAAAATGAAATAAAAAAAAAAAGAAAACCATGAATGAAAAAAAAGAGTAAAATAACAATAAAATACAATGCAAGAGTACTTCAACATAGATTGCATGCCTAATCAAACAAATAGGCTTTTAACTTGGATTTAAAAACAGATGTGGAGCTAGCTAATAGAAATGAGTCTGGGGGCAGATACAGAGAAAGTGCGGTCATCCCTATAATTCAGCCTCGACTTGTGGATGGATAGCCGTCTCTGCTTGGAAGATTCTCAGTCAGTATATCGAAAAGGTATGATGGAGACGTACCATTTAATGATTTTTGGACCAGTAATATTTTTAAATCTGCTCTGTAACGCACTAGCAGCCAGTGCAGGGAACTGAAGACAGGAGTGATGTGGTCACCTTTTTGTTAGAACCAGTCATTTTGGAGTAACTGTAATTGGGACAGTGCTGATTGGCCAATCAAGGCATTGAATATGTTTTCATTTTTGTTTGTTTTTAGTTTTTTATTGAAAGAAATGACTTTACTTTAGACAACATTAGCAGGTGAAAAAGATGCTTTGACCACCAAGGTTTATTTTGGGGGCATTAAGTACATCTGAAGGTCAGAATACTAATTATTTCAATTTAATCTCATTGAAGTTTAGCGAAAACCAGGCCTTTAAATCTGTCAAACAGGCCATGAGAGTGTTCAGACCATCTGAATTTCATTTTAAAGGCAGATAAATGTGGGTGTCATCATCATAACAACTGAATGATAGCCCATTTATCCTAAAAATAGAGGCAAGAGGGAGCATGTATAAAGAAAAAAGAAGTGGTAGCCAAAATGTATCTCTGGGGAGCCGCACACAATAAAAGAACATCACTGGAGTTCTCCAGTATTAAATGAAAAACATGTGTTGGTAAAATAAGATTTAAACCAACCCAGGGCGCTGCTTTTAATGCTTGACCCGTGGCAGACTGGGCTCCTGCTCATGACACACAGCATAAGAACTGTTTGCTAATAGGAATCCAGTTTTGATGCTCTCACTGAATGGCCATCTATCTCTGTTTTCTGTCTTATACAATAGAGTACATAAAACAATGAAAACTCAAAGTAAAAGCAGTAGGTGGTGTCAGAGTCTGAGTCTGTTTTATCATTTTGTGTTTTTTGATCCAGCTCTCCTGTTCTGTTCTAGTGTGTGCTGTTAGTTTGTTACTGTTCTGATTACAGCCCTCTGTTCTAGTGTGTTTCGTTAATTATCTCGTCAGCTCCATTGTTTCCCCTTGTAAAGCCCTCACTTTCTGTTCGTTCCCTGTCTTGCAATGTTTTATGTTACCGTGTTCATGGTTGTGTTTCCTCCAAGTTATTCTCCTGTGTATTGTTTGATTCTTGGATTAAAGAACACTTGAGTGTCTTCATCATCATGCACTTCATAGCCACTAACCATATTTTCTCCCAAATAAAACAAACATGCTTTTTATGACTGGGAAATATTGCCACAAAATACCAGTAATTTTATTGGCGCAAATCTTAATAAATCACCTTGCATAATTCGTTTACTTACTCTCCCACCATTCCCTTTGCAAGGGAAACTCAATGTATAATTGTTTTTCACACAAAATATTTGGTAACAAAAGTGAATGGTGAAGCTCGTCTCAAATTGTGTAACACTTGTGGAATTGGAGTTAGATTATTTACTGCTCTTTCCACAATGGATTAGACATTTTTAGGAACATTCCATTTTTATTAGTTGGATAAAATAATACAGGTTTGCACCCTATGGGGCATTGCAATAAAATATATATCATGAAATGTTTGCCTTTTCTACCCCCCAATGCTTTTTCTTTGAGTTTACTTTTAGTTGTATGATGCTTCATTTCTTTTGCTCTATTGTATAGGCCAAAAAGTGGAGATAGATCATCAAAACTGCATTCCAGTTAGCTCTTCTGCTGTGTCACAAGCAGGTGCCCAGTCTGCCGTGGGTCAGAGCTTTCTAGTGAATGCAAAGCTGCTCTTGACTGCTGCAAAAAAAAATTGCCCAGGGCTTCTTAATAAATTAGCATCTTTTAAGGACGTTTCACAAAGACGCCAGCCAAAGTTTCGATATATTCAACAGCACAAAGATTTTTCTCAAGGAATCTCATTACTCTTAATCACACAAAGGTAAATGACACTATTCCAAGGACTGGAGGTCATAGAGCTAATATCCCTTTACCATTGCACAGAGCTCTGAATAGACTTGGCTGAGCCTGACTTGTAACGAAGGGCATCTACAATGGGCGCTAATTAAGGCCAATAATTTCTTTAAGTGGTGGGAGCAATCCATGCAGTCTGCCAGCAGGTCAAACAGAGGTAGAGGAGGGCTTAGGGCCTGCTTTTTATTCAGGATGTGATCATTTAAAACAGAAGAGCTTTAATTGGTCCCATTGCTTTTTCTGAATGGTTGCTTTTGTGTGCCTGTTGCAGTTTTAAAGATAGTTTTTTTTTCTTGTAAAAAAAGACCCAACTTCATATATGTAATAGAGGCATGCTATTCCCAACGAGAAGTTTTAGCCTGTTTCAGCTCAAATTTGACAAATTTTGAAATTTAAAAAATATTTACACAATTAATTATAATTTGTATAGTATATTAGGAAAAAGAATGTAAATCAATAGGAGTGTTATATCTGGCCCATCTTGTCTAATACTGTTCTAATCGATCTAACTGCGGTTTTATGAAATTAGTTTTCGGGACTTCCTGTGTTTGAAAGAGCAGTGGTATGATGCACAGTGTTGCAGCTCATGTAATGAGTAAGGCACAGTAAGGCAAGTCTCTAGGTAGAAAGAACTTGAATGTATTCTTGCTGAGTGGATCTTTTAACATACATTGCCGAATGAACTGTTATTTAGATTCTAGTATCCACATGCAATGCTCTTTGTCTCTGATTGGCAGCTGTATCTTGCGGAGTGCCAGAGTCTCCTGCTAACGGATCGTTCCACGGCTTCCAGTACACCGTGGGCAGTAAAGTGCAGTATCAGTGTGAGGAGGGATACAGGCCCGACGCAAGTAGCCTTCTTACTGCCGTCTGTCTGGAGGATGGCACCTGGAGCAACGTGGCACATCCTTCCCTCTGTTTACGTGAGCAAATCAAGTCCTCTGTTTCTATGCCAACAGCATGTTAAAATCTACTGCCTCATTGAACCACCGCAGTCAGACACTTTTCTCGCTCAGCTCCCCCCATGAGAGTATTGTAGGGCAGGTAATTGGCAAAATTAACAATAATGACTTGATTTTTTGTGGTTTGGCAATTCAACCAAGACAAATGGTATGATGTGGCATCTTCCCCCCCTCTGACCTGTGTTATGCATTCAGAGGTCGTCATCTACTGAAAAGAGAAAGGACAAGGCTTTTGCCCCGCTACATAACATAACATAGGTGTTCTTTTATTTTAAAGCTTTAAGATGATAGTATGATGCATCCACTGCGTCTGAGACTAGCTGTAAGCTACATGTACCTTCTGTTTATAATGATCTAAACAAGTGCAAGCTGAGGGATGCGAAACCTAACTCATGTAGAACATGGAGAGGGAACATAATGCGAGAGAAAAAGGGAGGAACGATGTTTTGGTTTCTTGTTTAGTATACCTGACCTAGCTTGCAATCTGAGCCCCCCTTCCCCCATAATTATATGCGTCCACATCAAATTAAGCTTCCTTTGAATCTGAGCTATGCTGACTGTGCTGTTCAATCAAAGGACCATCTGCTCCATGCTGGCTCCAATACTGTAACTCTGAAACCTTATTTTTTCACTTCAGTTTTCAGCCACCGTTAGATAAACAAATTCAAGACGAATCCACATCAATAACATTTTCAAATCTTGAATGTGCTAACGGAATGAAACGAAAGCAAAGCTATACCTAGATTTACTTACGAAGAGCAAAAACGTTCAAAAACTCGATTTGTATGAACATACTCAACAAATGGTTTGAGTTTGAGGCAGGACTACATACAACAGGTGACGGGAAGTGTGTGATTTCATCCTAAATTCACAAACTATCTTTAACATATGACACAGTAGCAGCATTAACCCATTTGTAATCAGACTGGTCACATGTAACCACATCGGTTGGAATGAATTGGCAAAATTCTATTGAAATTTCATACGCAGTGAATTAAACCTTTTCGTTCAATTGGACACTTAATTCGATCAAACTTTTAAGTTCTATGCATGTGCAATGATGCAATGACTGCTGTTGTTCAGTATGAGCTGAATACTTCGAAGGCCGCATTCAAAGGTCGATTTCATCAGCTGTACGATGAAGACTGTTGCAATTCAAATGCAGCCTCGAAACGGATCCTTCATTTCCTGGGCAATGAAGGACACAACAGCGGGATCCTTATTAGTGACTCTTTTTGAGAATAATTGACAGATTACACTTTTAAATGTGAGTATTGGGTTTCATCTTGCTTGAATATCTAATGATACAAATGTAATTATAATGAAACATTTTAAAACATTTGTTTTCAATCTTACTACTATACTAATTTAATAATACTAATTTTATATTGTATACACTTTATTATATACAGAAATGGACCATGGTGAAAATCTTTACGCAGGTTGTGCTTTATTTTCAGACAATTGAATATAGTTTTCAAACAATTCCAGTCATAATGTTACTGGCATTTGTCATTAGCAGCTGTCACAGTTTCTATGAGACAAAAACAGTGCTTTGTAGACCAGACTGTCCCATTTAAGTCCACTTTTTAAAACAAAGAAGCGAAGCATGGCCAGGATGATGGTTAGTGTGAGCCAACAGCGGGTCAGCCTGTCAAAAAGTTAATTCCGAATTGAAGCTCGTAATGTAACTTATGCACACATCGGTTGGAATAATTCTATCATTCCGAATTCATTCATTAAATAACTGACATTTTAGTGTAATGTAATTTCCAGATTCCAAAGAAGCCTTTATATCAAAACCTTTTTTGATATAAAGTAGAATTTCAGACAAGTGCATCCAAACTTTACCCTGGTATTGTTTATCTATCCCATAAATCCTGTGAGCTGTAGTTTTACCAGTTTCAGGACCTACAAGGTCATGGTTTTCCATTAATGCGCTCTGTGCCTTCTGTCCTGCAGCGGTTCAGTGCCCAAACATTGAGAGCATGCTCTCAGAACACATGGTGTGGCGTCTCATCTCGGGTTCGCTGAATGATTTTGGTGCACGGATAATGCTGAGCTGCTCTCCTGGCTACTATCTAGGGGGCAGGAGGACCATCAAGTGCTTAGCTAATGCAACATGGGAAGGGCTGGAGGAGAAGTCCACCTGCAAGAGTAAGAATGCTTTTATACAAACACAATGACACGTGCATTTTCAAAAATAGATGCATCACCTTTTGTGTTTCACAGAAGAAAGACAATGCTTCAAATGAAAGTGCATATTTGATGATAACATTTCCATTTTGAGCTGAACTATTCCTTTAAGCAGACCCCACAAAAAAAGCACAATTGAATTCCAAATTCCACTCTCGGGATTTCACGAAAAGATCAGTTTGTTAATTACCAAACAGCGTCCATTGTGAGCTAATGAAACAAATTCATTAGGGTAGCTAATATGTCTGAAAGCTGGCCGCTCTCTATGCCACGTCTCGTTTATTTCTCCACTGATCCAAGCGTAATCCTCGGGATTTAGCATGCACGCATAAGACGCCATCCACTGCTCAGTCAGTTCTGATCGTGGCCTGGTTTCCACCGCAGGGACAGGCTGTGTAAACAGTATCACGGTGATTAAGTCTTCTGTGAAAAATACTTTAACTAATTCGAGGTCAGAGAGCAAATGTAAATATTCTAATCAGAGACAGCTTATTTTTGTGTGCGTTTACACACCACGGTGAGTAAGTTGTTAATGAAGGGGCAAACAGATGGGGCTTAAATTGTAATTTGGCTTCTGAGTTTGTTGTAAAATTAAATGTATGTGGGTTGTATGAATAGCCCATGTTCCTAAGAATTCATTAGTGCTATTACGATTGCTATTACGATTGGATTTGAATAAACCCCTAACCTTAAGTATGAAACTTCTCATGTAATGAATCCTGGACTGTTTGAGATATGAACATGAATCAAATCTCAAACTGCTCTTGTGATTATTGAAAGTGAAAGTGATCAGGAATAACCTTGTATTAAATGAGAAACTACATAGAATATTTCTACTTCTAAAAACAAGTTTGTCACTTAACTTAAAATATGAGCAAATGTCTAAAAAGGTTTTGCCAGCGAACGCAAAGCTTCTTGGGGAACACAAAACATTTTCTGTGCAACGCAAAGTTGTACCTTTGAGAGAATGCAAAAGTAAGGACTTCTTTTTTTCTACCCCCATATTTCTTTAGAGGACATATCCCATTCAATGTGAGAAAACAGTAGTAATAGATAGTAAATGTGTCCAAACCTTTGAATGGCAGTGTACTTCTGTTACCCTTGACATGTACACCATTACATAAACACATTCATGTTGCTTTTAGCCATGCCCCCTTCACCTCACCATTTCCTGGTTGTCACTAGGAATAAGAGTGGCATATTGTGTCCATCATCATCATCATCATCCACGTGACCTTTTTTCAGATGAAATGGCATTCGTATTCAAGATATTGTTCTGACTATTTACTCCAGTCATTTCCTGTGGTGAGCTTCCATCCCCTGCTAATGGCAAGAAGATGGGCACCCTGACTACCTATGGAGCCACAGCTATCTTCATGTGTAACACCGGGTACACTTTAGTGGGATCACACGTAAGGGAGTGTCAGGCTAACGGTCTCTGGAGTGGAGTTGAGACCAAATGTCTGGGTAAGTAACATCTTTCAGCTGGGCTTCTGTGATTGCCCATTATTTATTACTGAGTCATTATGTAGAGAAAAGCAGATCTGTTCACTGGAGGGAAAGACTGAGGTTTTTCCTATGCTATTATATAATGCTTGTATAGTTCTAGTTTTGTTCAGTAATTAGAGAAATATGATTTTTGTAAGACTAACATATTCCTGGATCAACATCCTTTGTTCTCCTCAGAACAACATTCCTAAGCGAACATGGTCTTGTGTAGGCAATATTAATTATGACTTTTGTGGTGCTAGATAATAATGGAAAAAGGGAAAATCCTTGAACAAGCAATGATCGGTGCTGACTCTCAGACACATCACCTTCTGCTTGACCAGACAGCATGGAGGGCATTTCATCAAAATGTCAAGCAGTAGCTGCCAGAGTGTTCTCTGGAAATAACCAGATGTGTCTGTGCTTCATGTCTAGTAAAACATACTATAGTTTGAATTTGTGTTCAATAACAAGAAGTAACAAGATTTCGGTTTCATGGGATGTTTGTTAATTCTGTCCTCTTTAAATGCTTTTCAGCTGGTCATTGTGATTCTCCGGATCCAATTGTTAATGGCCATATCAGTGGTGATGGATCCAGTTATAGGGACACTGTTGTTTATCAGTGCAACCTGGGCTTTCGGCTCATAGGGACATCGGTTCGTATCTGCCAACAAGATCACAGGTGGTCAGGGCAAGCACCTGTGTGTGTTCGTAAGTGACTTTTAATGTTTTATTTTTTTTATGAAACATTTTTATAATCAGTATATCAAAGCTTACATGATTAGATTTTTAGCAATGAATTACATTTAATCCAGTCAAATGTATTTCCCTTTCAAAAGTCAAAAATTCTATGGGAACGTTTTGTGTGACTACATTGTGAAGCACGTGTGAAATTGAACCAATGGTGTGAATGTACCGGAGAGCCGGGATTACGTCATGAACCAGGAAGCTATAAAAACATGCCAAATGCTGGAAGTGGCAACTTACATGTCTTCAGTAAGCGTTATCTGGAGAAACTTCTTGTCTAGTGTGTTTGTTTGTGAAAATATCCCTACATTAAAAAGACCATTGAATCCCAAACAATATCATGGTGAGCGAACAGTTTAGATTCTGTCACTCCTTGCCCTTGCTACATCACAGGCAGGGATATAGTCTTTGTGTTGTTTGTTTCAGAGCTGAGCATGCACTTTCATCACTCCCACCTGGTGGTCTTTGATGAGGCCACCCATGCTCGTGGCCTTCAGGGTTCGGGTCCTGCTGTTACCAAGCCATGGCGGCGATCTTTGTCCTGGGGAATGCAAATAAATCTGTCAGAGGGCTTAGAGATGGGCCTGGCATTAGCTTTCCTGTAGCTCAATCAGTAGAGCATTGGTGCTTACAATGCCATGGTCATGGGTTCAATTCTCAGGGAAAGCAAGAGCTGATTAGAATTACAAAATGCAATGTAAGGCTGGAGGTGAGGAGCTCATGCTTATGAGGAGCTGCTTGAGGTTGTGAATCGAGGTGTAGCCAGGCTTAACATTGACTGGCTAGCTGAGGAGTAGGACGTTCGTCCTAAAAGCAAACTTGACGAATGATACCTTAGTTCCCGAGCACAACCTCTACACCAGGGCCTACCGAGGTGTCGAGATCGTGGAAGAAACTAACCTCCTCCTATAGTGCTCAGTCCAAACACTATGCCTCTTTGGTAGGAGCCAAAGATCGCGGTTGTGCGGCAATGCCGAAAGTGGAGGAAGTGTTTGCAAGCTACCTTGCTCCACAATCCTCATTGTCCCTTAAGGCCCCGACGCTGCCCACCAAGCCAGTCAGATTCACTTCACCCTTGGTGAGCAGAGCTTATTCTGCCTTGAGTCAGGCTGCAGTGTGCCCATCCTCATCTTGAAGAATGTTGCAGGCAAGAGATTCTGACTCCGAGAGCACCAGGCCTCCGAGGGTAGTCCCCTCTTATGGGAAGTGGTATACATCTCAGTAGACGGTGCCCACTTCCCCTCTGTGCCCTCAAGGGATCATTCCGCCTTCCCTACCATCCTGTCTGTGTCAGGGTGCACAGATCCCCATCAAGTCTTCCCAGTTACCACCCTGAATCCCAGCACCACTGGGTAGCCTACTTCCTCAGAGGAGGTTCCTAGAGAAGTCACTCTAGGTGTCCCCTGTTAGGTTAGGGCCCTGGAGTGGATGTTCAAGAAATACCAGAGGCCAGCCCCAAGTGGCTGGTTCCCTTAGTTGAATTTCTGGCACCATGGAAATGTTTGGAGAATTTTTCTCATTGGGTTTTACAGAGAGTATTTGATTGTTCCAAAGAAGGATGGGGGTTGTGTCCCATTATAGACTTATGTGAGCTAAACCAAAAAGTTATGCAGCTCAAGTTCAAAATGTTAACCTTGAGGCAGATTGTGTCAGAGATCAGGTCCGATGACTGGTTTGTCACCATAGACCTCAAAGATGCTTACTTCCATATCTCCATCCTTCAGCACCACAGGTAGTTCCTAAGGGTCACCTTCGAGAGGAATGCATACCAGTATCAGGTCCTTCCATTCAGTCTAGCTTTATCACCTTCACAAAATCCATGGACTCCATGCTAGCTCCGCTAGGTCTTCAAGGAATCTGCATGCTGAACAACATCAACATCTGGTTGATTTCAGCTCAGTCACGGCAGTTAGTAGTCTGGCATCTAGATGTCATTTTTGCTCGCATGAAAAAGCTAGAGTTGAGGCTAAACGGAAAGAAGACTGTGCTCACCCCTCTACAGAGGACCACCTTCCTAGGTGTTCTTTGGGACTTCAACCACTTTTAAGCTGCATGAAATTGGCGTGCTTTTATAGCTTCTTGGTTTATGACGTCATGCCATCTCTGATGTACAGTGGGTACGGAAAGTATTCAGAGCCCCTCAAATTGTTCTTTATTATATTGCAGCCATTTGCTAAAATCATTTAAGTTCATTTTTTTCTCATTAACGTACAAACAGTACCCCATATTGATAGAAAAACACAGAATTGTTGACATTTTTGAAGATTTATTACAAAAGAAAAACTGAAATATCACATGGTCCTAAGTATTCAGACCCTTTGCTCAGCATTTAGTAGAAGCAGCTTTTGCTCTAATACAGCCATGAGTCTTTTGGGGAAAGATGTAATAAGTTTTTCACATCTGGGTTTGGGGATCCTCTGCCATTCCTCCTTGCTGATCCTCTCCAGTTCTATCAGGTTGATGGTAAACGTTGTTGGATAGCCATTTTTAGGTCTCTCCTGAGATGCTCAGTTGGGTTTAAGTCAGGGCTCTGGCGAGGCCATTCAAGAACAGTCACGGAGTTGTTTTGAAGCCACTCCTTCGTTATTTATCTGTGTGCTTAGGCTCATTATCTTGTTGGAAAGTAAACCTTCACCCCAGTCTGAGGTCCTGAGCACTTAGGAGAAGGTTTTCGTCCAGGATATCCCTGTACTTTCCCGCATTCATCTTCATTCATCATTAATCCCTCGATTGCAACCAGTCGTCCTGCAGCTGAAAAACACCCACAGCTGATGCTGCACCACATGCTTCACTGTTGGGACTGTATTGGACAGTTGAGGAGCAGTGCCTGGTTTTCTCCACACATACCGCTTAGAATTAAGGCCAAAAAGTCTCATCAGACCAGACAATCTTATTTCTCACCATCCTGGAGTCCTTCAGGTATTTTTTAGCAAACTCCATGCAGGCTTTCATGTGTCTTGCACTGAGGAGAAGTTTCCTTCGGTCACTCTGCCATAAAGCCCTGGAGCTGCAGTGATGGTTGGCTCTCTACAACTTTCTCCATCTCCCGACTGCATCTCTAGAGCTCAGCCACAGTGATCTTTGGGGTCTTATTCACCTCTCTCACCAGAGAGAGATCTTCTTTAAAGATTATGGAGAACACTGTGCTTGTAGGAACCTTAAGTGAAGCATAATTTTTTTGTAACCATGGCCAGATCCGTGTCTTGCCACAATTCTCTCTGAGTCTCTGAGCTCTTCAGCAGTTCCTTTGACCTCATAATTCTCATTTGCTCTGAAATGCACTGTGAGCTGGAAGGCTTTACAGGTGTGTTGCTTTCCTAATCCAGTCCAATCAGTATAATCAACCACAGCTGGACTCTAATAAAGGTTTAGAAGAAATGCACAGCAGCTGAGTTAAATATATAAGTGTCACAGCAAAGAATCTGAATACTTTGGACCATGTGATATTTAAGTTTTTCTTGTTTAATAAATCTGCAAAAATGTCAACAGTTCTGTGTTTTTCTGTCAATATGGGGTGCTGTGTGTACGTTAATAAGGAAAAAAAAAGAACTTCAATGGATTTTAGGAAATGGCCGCAATATAAAATAAATTTAAGGGGATCTGAATTCTTTCTGTAGCCACTGTACATTTACATCATTGGTTCGATTTTAAACGTGCTTCACAACGTGGTCACGCAAAGCATTCCCATTGGATTTCAGACGCATCTTCTCGTTCCCTCCTCGGGGAACCAAAGTTATATTCACAACCGACACTTAAAGCAGCAATTTTCACAATACACATTGTTTCAAAGTAGATTTAGAGGTGATTAACATCATATTATTGAGATTGCCAGCAACAATGTCACGCTCTAGGCTAAGACTGGTTGCCCACTGACGCCAAGCAGGGTTGAGGCTGGTTAGTTTCTGGATGACTAGGCTGCTGCTGGAAGAGGTATTAGGAGGCTAGCAGGGGGTGCTCACCCTGCGGTCTGTGTGGGTCCTAATGCCCAAGTATAGTGACGGGGACACTGTACTGCAACAAGCACCTTCCTTTGGATGAGACGTTAAGGTCCTGACTCTCTGTGGTCATTAAAAATGCCAAATTTGCCATCATGGCAAATCATCCCCATTCTCTGATTGGCTTCATCGGTCTGTCTCCTCCCCACCAATACGCTGGTGCGTGGTGTTCTTGCATTATAGCTGCTGTAGCATCATCTTGAACATCTTGAAAATTTGGATTTAGAGGGGTGGATTTTGTTTTCCCTTAGTAATTAAAAACCTTCATTTAAAAACTGCATTTTGTGTGTGAAAGTGTGCAAAACATGCACACAAAAAAAGAAATCAGGAAGGAGTTTTCACATCACTGTATATATAGCATTGAACTCTTTCCCCGTCAGTGATATAAATTTCCATCTTTCTGTTTTCACTGTTATTTGGTAGCACTCTACACATCTTTTGAAACAGTACTGAATCTCCTGTTCAAAACATGTGAAGAAGAACCAGAAACAGGCAGATGCATATTTAGAATAACACAATCATCAACATTAAACTGCATATAAATCAAGACTGCCTAATACTGCTGAATGAAATGTCGAACCCAGGATGAACTTTAGGACTGTGAAACTTTACAGATGTTGATGGACTTGATCAACTCAATCAGTGTTTTCATCATCCTTCTGAATCCGAACTAGATGTAGTCTTTGAAAAAGCAAGTTTTTCTCAGCTTTTTACTTGTTGTTTTTACTCACATTCAAGTGTTGATACATAAGAATGCTAGAGTAAAACGTTTTTAAAAAATAAAGCAAAGGTTCTAGTCTTTATTTGGACATGTTCACACAATAAAATACTCTGGGGGCCATGACAATGTTGTGGAAAAAATACAAATGCTGGTGGGGGTTAGCATAAATTTAAAATATATATATATTTAGCATAAATAAATAAAAATATTTTTTTTATATTAATGTGTACTGTTTGTATGCAGGTAAGATGTAAAAGAAAAGTACATTTAAAAAAATCATTCAGTTTAGGGGTCATGATTATATTTTTTAGTTACAATAATCTTAATTGACAAATATTTTACAACCAAAAAATATGTGTGTTGTAACTATAACATATGCACAAGCCCAATCAGCAGCTTCGAAAAGAATGTGATAGATGGTTTCTGTTCTCAACAGCCATAACCTGCGGCCATCCTGGAAACCCTGCAAACGGTCGGACAAATGGCAGCCAGTTTAATCTTAACGACGTGGTCAACTTCACCTGCAACACAGGGTATTTGTTGCACGGTGTATCCAGAGCACAGTGTCGCATGAACGGACAGTGGAGCAACCCTCTGCCTGTGTGCAAAGGTATGAACTATTCAAGAAACTGGTTTTTACTGTATATCAAATGCTTTCAGGCAGCCTGTCCCTCGTTGAGAATCTCAACAGAGACACAGCCTTGAACACCATCTTGTTATGTGAGAAGCTCCTTAGTAAGGCTGTTTAACACCCACAGCTCATGGGCTTAGCTTTAACAGAGCGAAACCAGCATCTGTGCTCAGCAGTCTGAGTCAGCCAGTGAATGACAAGAAGCAATGTGCAAATAATTCTCTGTGTGTCATTTCCCATCCTGAAGTGTTGATTTGAAAGTCAAATGGGTCTGCAGCAACCCGTGTGACATTGTGGGATGCTTTCTGACATTAAGTAGGAGTAACCGTGCACATCTTGTCACTTTAATGATTAATTAATGTGCGAAGGAAGTTGTTGATGGTGGGCAGGTGAAACTGAATCGTGATGGCAAATGGAGGCAGGTCAATGCATCCAAGATGGACAGTTCCCTACTAGCACAAGCAGAGCCTAGGGACAAAGAACTCACTAGAAAGAAAAGCTGACATGCCTTTGAGCAGATGCATTGCTCCATAAAACAATTCCAAAATTGGTTTTATATTAGTTTTGTCTTTTTTACACTGGTAAGAGGTAAAAAGAGGTAACTTTATTATTGGTATGGCTGTAAATTGTTGTATACAAATAATAATAATATTAATAATAAAAATAATAATAATAAACGCAAAATTGTGAATATACAATTTTTAAAGTAGGCATATAAAACTGAAAATATGTTGTGTAAAATTGTCATATACAACTGGGGGGCGGTAAGAGGGGAATATATTATTAATTCTGAATGTAAATGGACTAGATCGGCTTTCAGAATGAATTTGAAAAGAATTACTTTCAAATCAGCTGATCTGTTTGTCCACTGAACTGAAAGCACAATCTTCATATAAACTTTTTAAGAAAGATTATTCTTCTGGAAGAAAAGAATCATTTTCCTATTTTATTGTACTGAACATTCCAAAGCATGTAATAAAAATGTAAAATTTAATTGACTTATGATCTTGTGAGCAGCAACAGAGACAATTAAGTGTATATATAATGGTTTAAATAAAGACAAACTATGGATGCATACAACTAAACTTAAGTAAAGAATATATATATATATATATATATATATATATATATATATATATATATATATATATATATATATATAACATATATAACAGAATAAGGACAAGTAAAGCAAGAAAAAGAGGAGAAGCTTAAAGAATAGCTAAATTAAAAACAGTAAACCTTAGAGCCTTAGAGCCAACCTTACATGAGTGAAAATAAACTTAAAATGCATCTAAAGATTGATATACTTGCATTGAGCTTTGGTGCTAATCATGGATGGATGCATGTACAAAGGATCTCAGTTCACGAGCTGCAGCTTTGTTGTATTCTCCTTTTGATCTTGTTGTCCGTGAGAGGTTTGAACAAGGTTAACTCCGCAGAGAAGAAATGAGCACAATACATGAATGAGCAGCTTGGGCAGAATGAGCGCTGATATCTGGTATAAGTGATTTTTAAGAAAACTTAGCTGAATGGCCAAAATGGAGGTGTGAATTTTGAGCTGGAAAAGTTCTTTGAATGCAATAGAGCTGTCTTACCATGAAATGCGAAAAAAACTCTAGATTAGTTTTTTTCCAGCTCCACTCCATTTTTCTGGCTGCTCTCTTGAGGGCCCGGGTGTGCTCGTTGTACCACGGTGTTGGACTATTTTCTTTAATCTTCTTTAAGCGCAACAGAGCAACAGTGTCTAAAGTGCTGGAAAAGAGAGAGTTAATAGTTTCCATTGCAACATCAAGTTCTTCTAGGCTATCTGGAATCTTAAGTAGATGAAACTGATCAGGAACATTATTTATAAAGCTATCTTTTAATTTAGGAGTGATAGTTCTACTATATTTATAACAGGGAGTTAGTTTTTCGACTTTGGCTAAGGGTAATCTACACGCAACTAAGTAATGATCTGAGATGTCATCGCTCTGCTGCAGAATTTGAATAGTATCTGAATTTTAATTGAGTTTTATAGTTGAACTACAACAGAGTAAACTGAAATTAAATTTATTAAATATATTGTAAATGCGCAATTCAAGGCGCAGCACTGCGTGCTTTGCGACACATGACGTCAATAAACGTCAACAAATTAAACGCAATAATGGAGAAATCAAGGCAGTGGCACACAGACAAGAGATATTTTTTTTAAAAGCTGGGGAAGATGAGTTTTTATTCACAGAAGTCAAATTAAGGCAATATGTCTAGTTTGTAAACAGTCTGTTGCTGTTTTAAAAGAGTATAATATCCGTCGTCATTATGAAACAAAACATTGTGCAGCTTTCTCAAAGTACAGCGACGAGACGTGAAACAGCAGGCTCACGAGCTGCTTGCTGGACTTTGATCTGAACAGAGCGCGCTGCAACGTCCTTCATCATCAGTGATACTGTCTCTGTTTGGCAGTACAGTGAATCCCTCGTTTATTGCAGTTAATGTGGAGCGGAACTATCGCGATAAGTGAATATCAGCGAAGTAGGATCAGCGAATCAGCACACGGGATACATCCACTCGTGCTCTCATTGGTCGAGCTCGCGCTGGGAACCAATCACGTGTCTTGTCTGAGTGCCGTGGGCGTGTTCAAAGCCTCTGAGATAGTTTCTCTCTTTGTCTGGCATCCTGGGAAACCGTTTCTCTCGCGTCACGAGGAAACAACGCTGCTTTCAGCAATACGGCTGTACATGGGGGTATTTTTTAACTTTTATTTTTTAACTTTTATTTTTTGATGAATATTTTTTAAAATTCTGCAATGCGCTGAGGCCGCGAAGTGGCGAGGGAGTACTGTATCTACCTCTGCGAGCAGACTTTCAGTCTGATGAACTTGAACAAGAGTAAACTAAGAAGCCAAATAACTGACTCTCACCTACACAATATCTTGTCTTTGTCTGTTAGTCAGCTACAGACCAATCTTCTGAAAAATAAGCACCAGCTTCATATCTCTCATTAGGTCACTGACATTGCAATCATATGGTTTTATTATTGTGTATTTGGCACTGAACTGTATTGTACATTGAACACTTGGGGATTGTTGCCCATTTAAATTGCTCATTAAAATACAAAGCTTTACAAATAAAACTGCATTAGTGAATCAGATTAAAGTTGTTTTATATTTATTTTAAATATTATGAAATAAATAAACCCATAGCAACTTTAATGTAATACAATTTGATTTATGATGCAAAATTTACTTTTGGCCCACGGCTCTCAATCAAGTTTGATTTTTGGCCCTTCATAGGAAAAAGTTTGGGCACCCCTGCTCTATAGGATATCTAGGAGAAAGAGTCTCTATGTGTTGTAATTTATCTGACCTCTGTGATGTGAGACAGCTAGCAGACGGTCGGTTTAGCCAGTTTGTCTGCTTCCTGACCTGGACCCCAGTTAGTCAAGGTTTAGCTCTAAGACTATATGCCAAATTACTAGAGAGAAGAGCGGCACCATCCCAGGTGGGATGAATACCATCTCTTTTCAACAGGTTAGGTCTGCCCCAAAAACTTTTCCAGTTGTCTATGAACCCTATGTTATTCTGCGGGCACCACTTAGACATCCAGCCATTGAGTGAGGATAATCTGTTTAGCATCTTTTCACTCATGCACATAGGAAGAGGGCCAGAGCAAATTACAGTGCCTGACATCATACTTGAGAGTTCACACACCTCTTTATAATTAGTTTTAGTGATCTCCTTCTGGCGACGTCGGACATCATTAGCTCAGACATGAATAACAATCGTATAATATTTAAGATTAGCCTTAGCCAGCACTTTTAAATTTGATTTGATGTCAGGCGCTCTGGCTCCTGGCAAACATGTGACTATGGTGGCTGGAGTCTCTATTTTCACATTCCGAGTAATAGAATCGCCAATCACTAGGGTCCTTTCAACAGGTTTCTCAGTGGGTTGTGTAACTGAGTTACACTGAGTGGGGAGAACCTGTTTGATGTTCTGATTGGAATGGAACAGTGGTTTTTTGACCCGCGATTATGCCATCTCGCAGTCACCCAGTTGCCCTGCTGCACGGGCTCTAAAACCAGAACCGAACAATGTACAGGGTTTGCTAAGCTAGTCGCATCCAAAGTAATATCTAAAGCCCTTGCATTCTTACTATCCTCGATTAAAGTTTGGATGCATGTCTCTAATTCTGAAATCTTCTCTGTCAGCCTGACTATGTCCCTACATTTATCACATGTAAAGCCTTCACAGCTGACAGAGACGGACAAACTATACATGAAGCAGGCAGTGCATGTAACAATTACAAGAGAAGATGATTCTACTCACCAGTTGTTTGATGAACTCGGAAAAAAGGCGTGACTGAGAAAACGCTGTATGCATGGACAGTAATTAAGATAGCACAATGCTATCAAGAAAATCAAGCTATGTTGCATGCTATGCTAAGTTTGGCGACTTAGATTAAAGCTAACTATTAAAATTTATTAAATAATATAATATTGTATTTAGCAATATAAATGAACGTCGAGTTTAAGATCTAAAACAAAAACAAGTTTATACGATGCTACAAACGCAATCTACTCGAGCAGACAGGAAACAGCAGTGCAGCAGTCAAAAATGGTCCGTCTGGAACAATCAGCCGCACAGAAGGTTCCCCTAAGGTTCCCTTGAGTCTAATAGAAAAGCTGATTGGCTCTACCACCACCCTGCTTCAATGCTTATCAAGCAGGGTTATCGGGGGAAGGGTTAAGGTTAAAGGTTATTACTGTCGGTCGCTCCATGGCAGCTTTTGTGGCCACAGAGAGACATCTGTGGCTCAACCTTATATATTTACTGGATAAAGAAAAGTGTTCTGAAACTCGCCTTCTGGACTTTTCGGAGACTCTGTAAAATCGGTCGTTGATAAGTTCCAGGAGGCAACTAAAACAACAGGTGGCGTTCAACGTTCTGAGGACCTTCATCCTCTCCAAGAATGCACCAGAACCCCCAGAGGCATTCCTCTTCAATTGCCGCCAGAACAGCTTGCACTAAGAAGAGCGGTTGGTGGTTTTTGAAATATATTTGGGGTCATTGTCTTGCTGGAAGACCCACAATCTCGGACGCAAACCCAGGTTTCTGACGCTGGGCCCTACATTGCGACCCAAAATCCTTTGGTAATCCTGAGATTTCATGATGCCTTGCACACAGTCAAGGCACCCAGTGCCAGAGGCAGCAAAACAACCCCAAAACATATTTGAACGCACACCATATTTGACTGTAGGTACTGTGTTCTTATCTTTGTAGGCCTTATTCCATCTACTGATCTACTTTATCTTGGTCTCATCTGTCCACAAGATGTTTTAAGAGAAGGATTTTGGCTTACTCAAGTATTTTTTGGCAAACTGTAGTCTTGTTTTTATATGTCTCTGTGTCAGCAGTGGGTCCTCCTGCCATAGAGTTTCATTTCATTCAAATGTTGACGAATAGTTTACGCTGACACTGATGCACCCTGAGCCTGCAGGACAGCTTGAATTACTTTGGAACTCATTTGGGGCTGCTTATCCACCATTCGGACTATCCTGCATTGCAATCTTTGATATTTTTTTCTATTTCGTCCACATTCAGGGAGATTACCCGATTAACATATTGATAATGTTGTGCACTATTGATAAAGGAACATCTAGAACTCTGGATTGTTCATATTTTTCCACCATTTTTGTTCTCAAGCCCTCAGACAGTTCTCTTCTGTTCTCCATGCTTAGTGTAGCACACACAATGTAAAATCAACCTCTCTTCTATTTACTTGCTTTCAGATGTGGTTTTTATATTGCCCACACCTTTTACTTGCCAAAGGTGAGTTTAAAGGAGCATTGCATGCTTGAAACAGCATGCAATGCAGTCTTATCCAAAATTTTGAAAAGGTGCCAATGATTTTGTTCAGCCCATTTTTTTGAGTTTTATGTGAAATTGTCACATTTAGTTCCAATACACACAAAGGAAATAAACGTATATGGCAAAACAAGTGTTAATGCAAATGCTTTTCTGTGAGCAATTCTTGATTTTCTTGAAAAATATCCAGGGTGCCAACAATTTTGTTAATAACAAATTATTACAACAATAAATGTAAGCATGCTTGAAAACACTAACTTGATGAAATTTGTACTTGACTTAATGTACAGTCAAGAGAATGTTTGTCATGGTTGTGGGTGTGTGGATGTAGGCTCAAGGAAACGGAAATAACTTAGTCTTTAATGACAATCTCAAGAAAATCAGCAATTAAAACCAACGGAGCAGACCCAGGGACTAGAGGGCACTCTGGAGCAAACTCGTAGACTAGAGGGTGTGTGAGGGAAGCCCACACACACTGCAGCGCAGGGGTCATCACAGCCACTTCCTCATGAGGACACTTGGTTGAAGCTGATGGGGAAACATAACTTGTAGGAGCTGACTGGAGAGCTTGACTCGCTAGAGATGAATGGAGAATGGGTCTCGCTAGGGTAGATAGGAGGAGTGGATCTGGAGTGGAGTGGAGCTACCTGGATGGTCAGTGTTGGATGAACTGGAGTGCTCAACCACTTACTGAATTTGGCTGGAAGATGGCTTGGCATGTCCTTAGCTTCCCCAATAACAGATTTAAAACAGTTGAGTATGGAGTATGAGGACATAATTGAAATCAGCCACAGGGTAAAGCAATCCTCTGCAGACAGAAATTGAGCAAGTTTGTTGTCCAGACCCACCCAGAAGCTGATTTTCAGCGCAGTGACCTTCCAGCTCACCAGATTGGACAGCTCTAGGAACTCCTCGACGAACCTCTCCAGTAATTATTTGCTGTGGCAGAGAGGCGTTCCACCTGCTCCTCTTTTCTCTACACCAAATCCATCTCTGCAGTCCTTTTCTGTCAACTTTTAGCCGATATTGAATTGAAAAATGAACTGACACAATTGAGAAATGTAGCATTGCCATAAGGAACTTAAAAATGTAGAACTGACATAAAAACATTGACATATAATATGTGATTGTAGTTGTCACAAACTGTAAAGAAATTAAATAAAATCAGAGAACTGTCACAAGCTTTTTCTATTGCTTAAGCCTTATTCTTACTCTGAGCCATATACTTTTTTTAATACTATACTTCATATCAGTATGTCTCAAAAGTAAAACAACAAACCAAATTACAGGTGCCATATCAAATTTTTAGCTCCTTGTCCACCTACTTTTTCTCTCCCAGGGGGCTTCATTGAGTACCTAGACACTGACAGCTTCTACTGAGTTAAGGCATTCTGGTTTGTTTTTCCTGGACATGACCTCAACTTCATTTTTTTTTAACTCAGTAACTGAATTTATAACTGCATGGCAAACACAGTATGCCAGCCAAGAACAGCATGTACCCGGTTTGAATACAGAAAAATGTAATACGACCACATCTGTCAAAATCTGTCAAGACATTCTAGATGAAATCAGCTTCATGTGTAAAATAACATTGCTTGCATAAACAGATATGTCAACTTTAGATGAGAATGAACTCAAAATGTGTTCCAGGTATGCATGGGAAAAACAAAAGACCCTTGACTGTTGAGGAAGTGCAAAGATAAAAGGCAAAGAAAGTTCAGAAGGAGCACAATTCACCCTCTTATAATCCATATCTTCAAACTGAAAGAGTGGTTTGTAGTTGATTGAAATTGCTCCAGAGGCTGCACTAGCGATCCTACTGTTCAGCCTCCTTCATTGATTTCTTCTGTCTTTCCTCACTCTTGCTTCTCTGTCAGACATTAAGCATCTGGCTGTTTTTATCTTGCAGTGGTAAACTGCTCTGATCCGGGCTTTGTGGAGAATGCCATTCGTCACTCTCAGCAGCGCTACCCAGAGAGTTTCAACTACAGAAACACCGTGATGTATCACTGCAAGAGGGGCTTCTATATGCTTGGCTCCTCCATCCTCACCTGTCGGTCAAACGGCTTCTGGGACAGATCACTTCCTAAGTGCCTTAGTGAGTGATAGTCTGGTATTTTGTCCAATACATGCTCGTCTAGAGAAGGATGTATCCTGAAAGTAGCTTTTCTTCCACATACATAAATTAGAATTGTATTTTGATTTCGGTAATATCCAATGAAAACAAGCTCAATTCATTTGAGAGGCTAAATTATACAAGGCATTAAGAGGTTGGAAGTTTTTTTTTTTTCCAATGGCATAAGAGAGATGAACCTGAGATATGTTCTCTAATGTCTATTTATACACAATTTATATAAAAAAGACTAATTAATCTTTTTTTTCTTTATTGTAGTTTTAATATTTGTATACATTCAGAGAGTGCTGTGCTTTGCAATGCTAAAACAGTCCTAAAGTAAATCTCTGAGAATACATTTCTAAACTCATCCACTTAAAAGATTTACTACAGCCATAAAGGAAAAGTTTTGTAACAAAGGCGACTTTTGTGAACAAGACATTAATGCACTGTCAAAATGTTTTCGAAATACAGTGGAGTTCGGTTATGTCGACGGCCTTGGGGGTTGCAAAAAAGCATCGAGATAACCCATATAACATATATTAATATATATTTTCCCACACATAACCCACCTAAACATTTACATACACTGTACTGTGTGTTTGCTAACAACAAAAGGCATATGTAAAACCAACACAAAAAAAAACACCTTCGATTCTTGATACAAACCTTTAATTAAATTCTCCAACAATGCAAACACAAAGATTGCTCACAAAATCACAAAAAAACATGTGGGATGCTATAGCGTGTTTTCCCTCAGACGAGATCAACGACAGGGAGTGAACCGTGAGCGAAACCGTGATCCACGTGCAACGCGAAGTCAGCGCATGTGCAGTGAACTAGGAATGCAAATTAGTCACGAAATAACCATGTGAAGTGACGAATTTGTCCCTTTTTTTGCTCGAGATATTAGATTTCGGCAACATGACAGAATCGACATAACCCACAAGAAAATGCTAAGACAAATAGGGAGTTTGGCGGTTCCACTTCAAAAACGTCGACATAATAGTATTAGCGAGTTAACCGTGAGTCGAGATAAGTGAACTCCACTGTAGTTGGTCGCTGTGAAAATTCAGACGGATGTCTTTTGCGATTGTCCCGCACCTCTGTTTTGTCAGCATCTCATGCTGCGAACATTGTATTTTTAAGTGTATTTTTAACTTGACAGGTTGTAATCTAAATGTGTCGAGTTATAAATAATCCAACTTTTAAAAAGACTTCTCACGACTCGTGCGTTATGTTCTATTTTGTTGTTTTCAATATAGATTTTTGAACGCAATCATACAACCTATTTTAGAAACACAATTGATTGGGGTCTATGTTTGAAGTAGTATAATGTATAAACGTAGTACAGTGGTACCTCTAGATACGAAATTAATCCGTTCCGAGGCGGCCTTCGAATAATGAGTTTTTCGTATCTTGGTGTAACGAGGACTCAGGCAGGTTAAGATCCATTTGCAGTTTAATGATAAAAACAGAGAGTGGTACAAAACAGGCTGAGGTCGAAATACCAGGCAAACAGCAATATCCAAGGCAGGGCAGAGAGAATGGTCAAAAACAGGCAGAAGGTCAGGGTATGCAGCAAACGGTCAGAATCCGGAGAACAGGCAAACAACAAACAGGAGGCAGGCGGAACAGGATCGTGAACGAGGAACAAGGCAGTCAATACACAGGCAAGGTAAACAGGTGACGATAACGCTCAGAATTGTGGCCGAGGCAAACAAAACTTCGCACGGATCTGTTGGGTAGCCAGGGTTAAATAGTCTGTGGGAATATGTAACAGGTGTGGTGTAATCAGTCCAGGAAAGTGAGTGTATGGGAATTGTAGTCCAAGTGAATTAGAACTCCGGAGAGTGCGACTTCCGGTGGTCGCTGGTGGGAACCTCATTGGCATTCGTGACACTTGGAACACATTTTACATGTAAAATGGCTAATCCGTTCCAAGCCCTCCAAAAACACCCCATTCAATTTCATAATAAAGCTAAATTGACCCTTAAACAATGAAATAACGTAAAATGTCGTAGCTTACCTTTCGAGTGAGGCTATCTCCGAAAGTGGTGGCAGAGGAGGAGGAGAACAAACGGCAGATAATGTACGTACGTACACTTAACTTTACGAAAACACATAAAAAATGTAAAGTTTGGGGTGCGGAGTGGCTGTGCTAAAGCACGCCAGCACGTACGTATAGAAGATGCATGATGGGAGGGATGCTGTCCAATTAGAGAGAAGGATCTCATGGCTTGGCTAGCATCAGGAACCAATGGGAGAGCAGGAGGATGGTGGCGAGTCTACTATAACTAAGATGGTGGCGTGCGGCGCGAGTTTCAAAATTGTTATGGGGCGAATCTTTCAGAAACCTTTCGTATCTTGAAAACTTTTCGTATTTAGAGCAGTAAAAATTTTCGTCTTTGCTTTCGTAACTTGTATTTTTCGGTTGAGCCTTTCGTATCTTGAGGTACTACTGTATAATACATTTGCCAAATTGCAAATTGTACAGTATAAGGCAGAGGTTATGGCACTGCATGACTACTGTTTCCCACAGTTCAGTCTGGTAGGCTTGACCATTATTTTCCAGTGTGGTGGATGAACAAGAATTATTATCAGGTGTTATTTTCAACATCTACTTCTTGACTATTTGAGCAGACTCCCAAAAGTAATTTTAAAGGATAAAAAGGAACCTAATTCATTAACCTTATTTATTTACAAGGTTCTAACCACTTGGTGCATGCAACAAAGGTTAGGTCATGTGACAAAATTGTGTCTTATGTCTGCTGTTTGTATGATAATTCTAAAAACTGAAAACATGCATAGACATACCACATTCATTTTTGGGCAATGCGATGTGATTATAATTGTTTTCTTTGAATGACATGCAAAACAACATTGAAGTTTTTATCTGAGATGGTCCATTCTCCCCCTGCTGCCCCCCACAGCAATATCCTGTGGTGATCCCGGCACACCACCGTTTGCCGTCATGTCGGGCCAGAAGTTCACCAACAGAGCCATGGTCCATTACTCCTGCATCCAGGGCCGAACTCTGGTGGGGAATGCCACGCGCCAGTGTCTGGAGGATGGTCGGTGGAGCGGCTCGCCACCCTTCTGCTCAGGTGCATGCATCAGCAGGTGGCAGAGCCTCAGGACAACAGACTGCAGATCAGCCAGCTGATCTGTTCAGACTTGAGTTTCTCTTTGAGCCCAGAGAGATCTTAAAGTTTAAACAGTAACTGCTGTTGACATCAGCACTGACAAAGTTCTTGCTTCTTCAAAGTCCAGATGTATCTCTCTTACATAGAATGTTTATGTGATGCTTTTATAAAATAGTAACATAAACTATGCTGCCCTGGATGCCCTAGACTAGAGCATAGAAGTTTGATTCTAGAATAACACGCATTCATTTTGTCCATAGAGAAAATTGTTTTTTCAAAATTTTTGCAATCTTATGAGATTAATTTATACTTACAAGCTCATATTACAAATAATGTTTTCAAGTCCGTTTCCTTACACTTTCCAACAACATATATTTGTACATTAATATTTTGCAATAAACTATTTCCATTAAGTCAAGTCTTATAACATTTCGACTTGATTTTGCCATTTCTGATACATTTTTAGTTAGTTAGTATGGAAACTTGTTTCTGCCATGGAATAAAACTATTTAAAAGATTATTGCGACGACTTCTCACAATCCTGACTTTTTTCTCATAATTGATAGTTCATCTCTCGCAATTCTGACAAAAGAGGTCAGAACTGCAAAAAAAAAAAAAAAGAAGAATCTGAATAGTGAGATAAAATGCTGCAACCTTCATTTTATTTTTCCGGGGGAGGAAACAAGCTTCCATAGACTTTAAACTTTTTGTGAAATATAGTTTGAAATTCCCGAGGAGAAAATTAATTGAAAACCATTTCTGGAACCGAGGATGCTGAGAAAGTGTGCGGTCAATGAATGTCATGATTTTGTCTAAATTGCAGGTGATAATCTGGGATTCTGTGGCGATCCAGGAGTTCCTCCTCATGGTTCTCGTCTTGGGGAAGAATTCAGACATAAAAGCCTCCTAAGGTTCACTTGTGAAGCAGGCTACACGCTGATGGGATCTTCAGAGCGCACCTGTCTACAGAACGGGTCCTGGAGCGGTAACCAGCCCACGTGTGAAGGTGAGGGTCACAAATACCTGTAGAGAAACTCTCAAGGTGAAATTCAACAGTTTTTTGCTCTGCACTTGAGCTTAATGTGATTAGAAAGGCAAACGTTCCTCCGAGCAAAGTGTGATCCAACACAAGCAATGTCCTAATGAGTATTTTTTTTCTTGAGAGACAACATTATTTTAGTTTGTGGTTTAAATACATCGTAATACATTTAAAAAAAAATCAGGCTTAAATTACAATGTGTTCTCTTTGTTTCTGAACCTCTCTTAACCTGCTCTGCTCACTCCTTTCCTGAATTGTACACTATAATTAGTGTAGAATTGATCTTTTGATGCTAACCGGCCTAAAATCTGTAATTGCCAGTTAACTCAATGACTCTGGTTAGTGGAGCTGCACAAAAGGCCTGTCATTAGCCTTGCGCGTAATGATACATTGCTTTAATAAGGATTTGTGAATAGACCACTCTAGCTAACTGGTAAATGGAAATATTGGACGTTTTGACTTGATTTAGAGTATGAGCAAAGTTTCTCTTTTTTTTAATTCATTAAAAAAAGTTAGTTTCCTTATTAAAAGAAAACAGATGGTGGGTTTAAAAGTAGTTAATCTTTGCTGTTCCTTGACAATCTGCTGAAATATTAAATGAATCTTGTAGATGGCCGCTATTGCTTCTGTGAATAATGCAATTTACAAGATTCAGTCTCATTCCAGAGTGATAATGGATGTGTCAAACTGACAAATATAATTATTGAAACCCAATAATACATGAAAACTATATAGCCTATGGTGACCTTTTCCTTTTCTCTTTTTTGTTGTCTAAAACCAATATAACTAATAATTATTATTGTCTTGTCTGACACCTTTAGCAAATGTTCATAGTTTTTGTATGAGCTATATTTAGTTTAGATATATAGTTAAAGAAAATTATGATTAATCCATACCTATAAATGTTTTAACATGTTTCATTCCATTGTATATCTCAATGTGTAATTTTGTTCTCAGATGAAAAGAAACAATAGCCTCCTGGAAGCTGGAAATCTGAAACACACTCTAGGAAGTATTTAAACAATGATTTTAGAGGACAATAATGATGTCCCTCAGTGTAGCTACTCCGTGAGTCTAATCAGTAATGTATTTGTATGACAGTATGACAGGATTGCGTAAAAGAGTGATAAGATACATTATTTAGGGCACATTCATAATTGAGTAAAAGCTTTAGCACATAGCCTAGCTGAGATTGAGATTGGTGAAGGGTATATCTGTTTACAGCAGCCAACTGGGATCTCATTAAATCTTAATTGGTCCAGTTTTTCTCTATTTACTTAAGTTGTATACTGTTTAATCTAAGAGGATATAAGGGCCAAATTACAGCTACAAATGTTGATGATAATAAAGATTAAGTGAGTTAACCGACATCCAGTTGATCTTGTTGATTCTTGAATATGTTCTAGGAGCAAATAAAAAACAAAAAATCTCTGTCTGGAAAGATTTATTTTTATGGGGCAGTTTCTTTGAAAACTCAACTCTCCATTGCACTGTATCTTGACTGCAGTCAAATGCTCCGAACAAACATAATGCTCTGACGCCCTCCACGACAACACACATTCCTGATGCTAACATCCTTCAGTCAGAAGTCTCTACAGAGATGCAAATGAGCCATTTAAACAGGATGCATGAGTGCGAACAAAGCTTTACTCTTCCATTTGTCCTGTTGTCAGGAGTTGCTCAAATGCGTGGACTATGTCAGAAATTCAAAAGATATTTGCACACGGTATCCAGTGTAGACAGCATTAGTGATTATATTGGAGTGTGGTTAAATCTTCTTTTTGTACTGAAGAAGATGTTTTAAGCTATGACACTTACAGAATGTTTTAAATGTAGAGAGAGACAGGTCTTCTGTCAAAATGTGTATTTCTAATGGTATGTCCCAAATTAACTCTTGTGTCTTCAATAGCAATGAAAATAGTTTATTTATGATTTATTAGTGGCTGTTCATTTTTTGTGCCTTGTGTCCACAGTAGCATTCTTTTATAAATAACTTATTTGCTGTGAGTTGTCATAATTTAGAAAAGCACTGGAGAAAAAGTGGTATGTACACCCAACCATTTTAAGCTTCTGACGACATCAATATTTCTGTGATATTAGAATCCAAACTCTAATTAACCATATTGGAGCGTGTCGTCTTTATTGTCCTTATCTGAAAACGCCAAAGTATGAAAAAAAAAAACTTGTCAAAAGCTCAAACTGTTTGGAATTGGAAGTTCATCTACCTTGCCAAAAACACTATGCAGGCTGTAAATCACAGTGCTTGCGGTGTAATTTGAAGAATTTTGCTTGTGGTGATAGCTCTTAGATATGTTTCACAGAAGCACTTCTCTCTCGACTGCCGTTTTCAGTCCTGCCAGGCTGCAGTCTTTTTGCTCCAACATACTGGAGTTCTCTCTTTAACTTCTTTGTTCTTTGATTGCCTTCCAAGCTGTATCATGTGGAAACCCTGGAACGCCAGCCTATGCCAAAATCGTCTTCAGTGACGGGATGCTGTTTTCCAACTCGGTGACGTATGCCTGTTGGGAGGGCTACAAGACCTCTGGCCTCACCACGCGCCACTGCACCACCAATGGCACCTGGACTGGATCAGCACCAGATTGTATCGGTTAGAACATCAACCTTTACTCTCTTTGATCACAGCTAAATGTTTTACCACAATTTTGTAATTATACAAGTACTTCTTATGCAATGTACCAAATGTAGGAGTTGCACTGATAGCTGATTGTTCTGCCACAAGTCACGCGTATCCACCACTTTTAACAGAGTTTGAACTCATCAACTAAAGTTTAACTTTTTAATATAAAAGGGGGAGGGGTTTGACATCAGGAAGAATCTTTCCATAAAGGTTAGCACTTTTAGCTGCGTAAGTTTGTGTAATAACTTGTTGCTGGAAAATATACATTCAGATAGGTAGACTTATTTTGGGCTCCAAAAGTCTGATATCACATTGAAAATCTAGATGGTGGAAAACATAAATCTGGTTGAAGCAAAACAAAGTTTCAGACTTTTTTTCAACACAACACACTCAATGTTTTTCACTGTTTCTAGGTCACCAATCAAATTCGTACGATGTTTTTTATTCCATTGAGGCCCAAGATGCTCTTTGGAACATTCTCTCATCATACTGGATATACATGATTATCAGGTTTTATACAAACTTGATGAGCTCGAGTACTGCAGTACAGCAAAAGGTGGACAGAACAAAAACATTCAGACTTTCCATTAGAATTTTTCACTTGAATTATTAATCTTATAATAAAAATGTTTTAAGAAGAAATGCAAAAAATGAAAATTCTAAGCATTTTAACTTTTGGTCCCAAATTTGGAATTACAAGAAGGGGACATATTATCATAATTATCCTAAAGTCATGAAAAGCTTTGATTGCACAGTTATTTTCCACATATGTTGCCTTGAGTGGGTGATATGTGTCAGTCTTGTCTTGTCGCGTCTGTCACATTGTGTGGATGCCTGTTCTTTCCGTGTATGCACTAAGAGTGCCGCTTTGAGTTTGTATCTGAACTCTTTGGTTTCCCGAGTTTTGATTAAAATTGTATCCGCATTGAATCCTGCTTCTGCCTCCAATGCACACCACTGTTAAGTGACAATATGTCAGCCTTATTCTAAAATAAATATATAATAATGGCAGCTGGCAATGTATATGAAGTGGTATGGAATGGAGATGTTACAACATGACAAAATGAGGAGAAAAAGGAAGGTCTTAAAATACGTTTGTCACAGTTTTAAATGATTTAATTGCCTAGGAATCATTTTTTGTTATTTATTTAGAAGTGCAAGCCCAATAAATGAGTAAAGAATGTTCTAGAATATTTGAGTCCCGTTTATTCTCTCCCTTTGTAGTTATCAGCTGTGGGGATCCTGGTCCGATTGCCAACGGAATTTACATAGGAAAAGAGTTCATATTTAACAAAACCGTTCACTACCGCTGTAACCCTGGGTACGTGATGGAGCCCCCTGCTTCATCTGCTCTACGCTGCAGCAAAGATGGCACTTGGAATCAGACCAAACCAAGTTGCAGAGGTAAGATGAACTCCCAAATGTATAGATATCAGTTTTTCCACAAATCTTTCTTTGCAGGCAGGGAAGGCAGTGTCACTCTGCAAACTGCATCGTGAGAGCTTTTAAAAGATATACTCATGTTGTGGAGTTCTTAGCATCCCAACATCAAAAGCCTTTCAGATGTTTTTGATCTTTGTTTTTTTGACTTGCCTGGCAAGTGAGATTATTCACTTACCAACTCCAAGGAGATGCTGCCATGAAATGTGTAGGATCTATGTTATCAGATGTCAGAATGAAATTAGTGAGTGGTGCAATGACGACAGCTCAGCCTCCTCACGAGCATTTCTAGAAAAAATCTGATATTTGTTTTTGGAAACAGGAAGAAATGTGATGCCTGTTTGATATTCAAAATGATTTTACAGCATAATCGTATTTCATTGTTGTTTTCTCATGTTAGCAAACAGAAAATAATTATCTCCAAGCTCGTTGTTAGCATACAGTGCTTTTAGATCTCACTTCTACTGGTTTGAAATGGAAAAGGGAGGGTTTGGGTTTGGACACGTCTTCAGTCAATAATAATGATGGTGATGAAATCTGGGCTGTCGGTTGTTAAAAATGCCTTCTAGTTCCAGCCCTTTGTTTGAACTAAGGTAGAAAAAGAAAATGTGCAATTTCAATTTTAGTGTATAAGAGAGAAATGTAATACATATTGTAGGGGATTTACAGTTACGATCCGAGGAGCAGATATGTTGAATGAAGAGCAGGAGTCAGAAGTGCAGTCAATAGAAGAAATGTTAGTGAAGTTTAGTTTGCAGTTTCATCAGCAGAAGCTTCAGGTCTCACAAGGAGTTCGTAGGCCGCCCCACTTACAATAACATTGTTACATCAATTATACTCTAACAGAGGGTGCTAACTACATCAATGATGACGTTTAAATGATTCTGATTGGCTAAGAAAGAAAGAAACAAAACTAGTAATTTTCCACACAAGAGCAGACAGAAGGATATCTTCATTGATCACATGGTTGGCGGGTTCGTGACCTTCCACGTGACAGAAATGCGTTTCTAGGTGTCAGATTGTCCAGAACAACAAGTCATTCTGTCTCCTTATGGTGCCAGTTAATCACCTCACTAATACAGACCATATTAACACACACACACACACACACACACACACACACACACACACACACACAGATACACAGCTTCTCCAAGGCTGAACTCGGCTCAGGCTCCAACTATCAACAGAGAGACTCTCAAAACATTCTGATAACACGTTCTATCTGGTGAGAAGTGCTGAAAATGTTCATCACTATTCTATTGGAAAACTTCAGAAAAGCAAACAAAGGCTTTAACTAATAAAAATCCCTAACTTGATTATAAATCACTCTTGACAAATCATTCAAATAAGAAAAAGAAAAGAATATATAAACAAGCAGCAATGGGTTTCCAAATCATCCTCACAATATACACTGCTGTAAGTGTAAGTTTTAATGATAGAATGATATCAGTGTTTGAAATACCATCTTAATTTATAAATGAATAATGGACATTAAATATGTTGAGCCACATTTTGCAGTATGATATACTGCATATAAAAAATAAAAATAAAACTTTTCTAATCATTTTCTAATGATTATGTATGCAGCTTTATGAAATATATTTTATGAACCATAGGGGGAGAGTAAGTTTTCAGTAAGTTTTTAAAGTTAAGTGATGCTTTATAACAAAACTAAAATCAGATTATTTATTTATTGAAAAATCAGTTAAGGTATATTCTACACATTTTGACACTAGTTTAACCACGTTTCATCAAAAACTAATAAAAATCTTCTGTTTTCTGGTGCTCTTCGTGTATATTTGACCTAAAACTTTTAGATTTTGGTCCTCAGAATATTACAAAAATTGCTAAACATTTTGGCTCTTGCAATGTGAACACATATGAACATACGATGTCAACACAGAAAGCTTCAGTTGTCCTGAAAAAAAGAGTCACACTTGTACTTCTCATGGTCAAAAACTACTAAATCGGAATCAAAATGTGCCCTACTGTTACTTTTACTGAAAGATTTTTTTTCAACTTAAAATTTGAAACACAACTTGTTTAGATATATGGCTTTGATTTGCTCACAGGCTTAGAGTGAAACATGTTTTGAAAAATATCTATTTCATATAGAAATTGAAAGTAGTATTTTTTTGTGTGTTTTGTTTCCCCCCATAAGAATAAAAAAACCTTTATAACTTTTTTGTTCACTTATAAAAAAATATTTTTTCATTTCAGTGTCTAAATTAAAAAAAAAGTCAAACATATGTCTGCTCCAAAGTGTTTATGACAGTTTTAAGTTGTAAATGTCATTTAATGTTATAATAACTACTCTATCAATATAATGTAGTACCATGAAATCCTAAAAATACAAAATATCAAATACAAATATTATTGAACTAAATAATACATTTACATTTGCCTCATTGAAATTAAAGCATAATTTTTGACCATCATGCAAGGAGCACCAGTAGGCTAAATTGCTATTTAGTCAAATGCAACATTTCTGTGATTTCATACATTGTGCTGTTGCCAATTCTAGTTCCATCTCTAATTCCATCTCACTAAAGTTATTTGATCTGGTTCTTAAATATTGAATTCTGCCCAATTTGGTTGTCATGGTGTTTTTCAGTCATCATGTGTGGCCAGCCTCCAGCTATCCGCTATGGGCGAGTGGAGGGCTCAGACCTCCAGTGGGGTTCTAGTGTTACCTACAGCTGCTTTGAAGGATACCAGTTATCCTCCCCCGGAATAGCTACGTGTGAAGGCAACGGCACATGGCGTGGTGAAATCCCTCAGTGTCTGCGTAAGTACTGGATGTTCCATGAACAGAAAACAGAATTAAACCCCATTAACACATTCATGAAAAGAGGATGTAAACAACATGTTTTGCTTCAGTAAACTGAATATTTAATAAAAAAAAATGTAAATGTCGCTGGGACGGATATAAGTACAGTCCGTTTCGTGCTAATATACTGTAGCTCACACTGCTTTCTACAGTTCTTTTTGTCTACTAGAAATTTGTGGAAAGATATATTTGCAATATACAAGGTACATGTCTTTGTCACTCCCTTAAGGTAAAAACAATCCTGACAACAACTGATGCCCATCTGCTGCAGAATAACTGATGTGATGACAAATGTATCAAGTTGAGGTTTTGAGATTTTGCTATATCATCATTTATCCCAACTCTAAATATATATGGTCCACAAGTTTATATTTTCCGTGGATGCAGTTTTTGTATTTGGAGTATTGTGTCGCTATGATGGAAGGCTCGTGGTTTGACTGAAATTGTGTGAAACGCAGCTACAGCACATCATAAAACCTGTTTTGACATTTTCAATACAAGTGTCAACACATCACAAATGGATCCCTCAAGTTGCCTGGCTTTCCAGCATGCAGCGTGAAAGGTACGAGGTGTATGCACAGTATCTGCCGTTAAATCCTTTGGCTTTTATTGTAAGCCTTTGACACAGTGACAGTTGTTACAATAAAATTCTTGTTAAAATTGCCAGGAAAAAAGAACCCATATCTTAAGTACCCATGCCAAGAAGCACTATTATATAGAGGAGAATATGGCTAGGTCTCTAGTTATCACATGGGAAAGATGTTGTGAGGACTGTGATAGTAACTAAAAGTTTGGAGGCAAAAGACACAAATGCTAGTTTTCTCCAGCAGTGGGTTTTGTGTGTTGGTTTCAAACTTCTTGTTCAAAGCTAACTTTCTAACTTTAATATAATTTTTGTAATAGCTGGTGGGTACACATCTCTGATCTCAATCACAATAATATATATTCAGACAAGTGTTAATTATAGGATTAAATACGATTTAAAGATGGATTTAAACTGTAAGTGTGCTCTGAGAACTACTGATTGTTTTTTTCCTCTAAATGTCAGGTTTTTGTCAGTCTTATCATGTTGTTTCACTTTTGGGTCCCTTCTGTTTATCTTCCTGTGCACCTGTCGTGTCAATCACTTACTTTGTTAGTCTCGTCAGGTGTTCCATATATTCTCTTGCATACAACCCTCTTTTGTTTCCTTTTGTCGGTTATTGACTTTGTGATCTTGTTGCGTGGATGTGTGTCCTAATGTGTGGATGCCGTTCCTTTTTTCAAGTCTCCAGGTTTGCACTATGAGTTTTGTTTTGTTAATCATTTTGTAAATTAAGAGTGTTCAATTGAATCCGCTGCCTCCTCGTTCCTCGCTCCACATCGCACACAGCACCCTGTCACTGACAGTTTTCAAGCTGTCACATGTATATATGTTGACATTTAAACAAGATTGATTTTGTGTAAAGTAAGCAATAAGCCATGACATGCTGTGCTGTATTGTGAATACAGTCACAGCCGAAGAGCGTTGTTAGGCCTAATGCATAGCTTGCTGCAATTCAGCGATGACTACATCACCTTATCTGATAGATCTGGAATAAAAACAGAGACTAGAAACTGTTCTCACAGACTGTGTTTTTTTTTAAAGCAGTATATTGTATTTATTCACACATAATTTATTCTTAATTCTTAATTCTTTATTCTAAACTTAGATTAAACCAGACCTGTTTGCTGCTCTATGGAAGTCTTCCTTAAGCATCAATAAACAGTATCACAGTATCATGCAGTACCACAGAAAACTTACATACTTATGTGGCGAGATGGAAATGCGGAGAGAGTAGAGAGGGGTTAGAGAGTATAAGAGGGGTTAAACCATAAAACCATAAAGAGGGGTTATGCTTTGCGCTGTAACATGTTCTCACTGCACTTGTTGCTTTGTGTAGCAACTGCAGAATGCAGGCTCTTGCCTACAGACCAATAAAACAAAAATCATATGCCGCATTTCACTCATCCACAAACCTGAGATTGAAAAAAGAATCAAATAAGTACCAAAACTACACAACTTAGTAAAAGTAAAAGGCACCAGTAAAAGGCAACCAGTAAGACACCAGTAAAAGGCAAAACGGGAAGCAAGGGGTAACTAGAAATGGCTAGGCGTACACTCAGCCATGATCTTCACTTTTGAAGTGGGGAGAGATTTTTAAGCCTCTGGTTGCTCCGGCCTGATGGTATGAAAGAGTGGTAGATATTCAAGGAACAGGTGTAATTGTTGCTGATCTAACTTGAGCGACTGAAGGCCTGAACACCAGGACCCAGCCATCCTCCAACTCTTCCTCTCCATCATCCAAGGATAGCTGAGCCTCTACTTGACCACCAGACCTCTCTCTGGGCTCTGAATGGCAATATACTACACCAACAAAGTGTAATGTACATGCTTGATCTTACTCGGGCCATGGACTGGTGCAATACTTTACACTTCTCCTCTTTCAGTGGGGGCTCTTACCACCTGATACAGTACAGAACTCTAGCTGTCTTGAATGTTACTATGGCCTCACATGGAGTAATCACGCAGCAATACTAGCTTTCCCTCTGTCATGGAAATCTTTGAAACTTGACAATCTTGTTTCCTCTTCCAGGAGTGAGCCGCAGCTCTCATTTCCTTGAGAGGCCTTGCCCCCTCAAATGCCATCTGAGGCTGAACTGTGTTCTCCATGAGCCAGTCATGTATATAGCCTGCCACAGGGTCCTCAATCCTACCCAGCAGTTAATCAACAGTCATCTTGGCTAAACATCAAATAACAAACTGGATCAAATAAAAAACATATGAGCCACACAATTGCTAAATCAAAGAGCTCTCAAAACACTGTTCTGAATTTATAGAACCTGTCTGTGATCAGAACTTGAACCACTGTGGAAGCAAATTACACACAAGTGGGAATTTATCACAAGTGAATTTCGAGAAATAGTCAGTCATGATAAGCACATTTTCCATACTATTTTAGGCCGGCTCAAGGAGGGTAAAAAGCAATAGCCAGTATTTCATTTGCTCTTGAGCAAATGATTGAAGATGACAAGGTGATTCATAAAAGTACACATTACTACAAGGAGCAGACGAGGAGATTCAAACAGAAAGCACTTTAATCAAAATGAGAAACAAAAGCAGCACTAAACAGTGCAAAACTCACTGAGAACATGAAGGTATAAATAGATGGGGAAATGAGGAGCACCTGGCTGCGGTTTCTCCTCGGCCTCCTGTTCTCACCTGCTCCACCCTGGAAAGTTCCCTCTGCCTGGCCCCTTGTCCCACCAACTCCACACTGTACTACTCCTTGTGCCTGGCCCCTTGTCCCACCTGCTGCACCCTGGGCTCTTTGAGTTTTTTTTGTATTCATGTTCCTGTTCCATGTCCTATCCTCCCCCTGGTCGCGCCTTCCGGGGAGGGGGAGCTACTGTCATGTTGTGTTTTGTCACATCCCGCCTGTGTCATCCTTCTGTGTTTCGGTAGCATTTATTGGCATAGGGCATAGAATAGTCATAGGCTTGACTGTGGTGGATGAGATCTGCTACATATGATGCTGCTGCTGAGGAAATACAATTATTTTTCAGCTTATTAAAAAATAACAAAGCAAAGGAAAGGCTTAATCAAGAATTGGTAGAACCCCCATTGCAGGTGGTGTTGGGGAGGTGGAGTGTTAACAGTAGCTTTTATAATCATGCAATGTGACAGTCACAGATTATGATACGATATAAGCTCACCTAAAGGTTTATTAGGAACACTTAATTTCTCATTAATGAAATTATCTAATCAACCAATCATATGACAATTGCTTTAATGCATTTAGGGGTGTGGTCCTGGTAAAGACAATCTCCTGAACTCCAAACTGAATGGGAAAGAAAGGTGATTTAAGCAATTTTGAGCGTGGCATGGTTGTTGGTGCTAGACGGGCTAGTCTGAGTATTTCACAATCTGCTCAGTTACTGGGATTTTCACGCACAACCATTTCTACGTTTTACAAAGATTGGTGTGAAAAGGGAAAAACATCTAGCATGCGACAGTCCTGTGGGAGAAAACGCCTTGTTGATGCTAGAGGTCAGAGGAGAATGGGACGACTAATTCAAACTGATAGAAGAGCAACTTTGACTGAAATAACCACTCGTTACAACCGAGGTATGCAGCAAAGCATTTGTGAAGCCACAACACGCACAACCTTGAGGCGGATGGGCTACAACAGCAGAAGACCCCACTGGGTACCACTCATTTCCAATACAAATTGGAAAAAGAGGCTACAATTTGCATGAGCTCACCAAAATTGGACAGTTGAAGACTGGAAAAATGTTGCCTGGTCTGATGAGTCTCGATTTCTGTTGAGACATTCAGACGGTAGAGTCAGAATTTGGTAAACAGAATCAAAACATGGATCCATTATGCCTTGTTACTACTGTGTAGGCTGGTGGTGGGGGGATGTTTTCTTGGCACAATTTAGGCTTCTTAGTGCCAATTGGGCATTGTTTAAATGCCACAGCCTACCTGAGCGTTGTTTCTGACCATGTCCATCCCTTTATGACCACCATGTACCCATCCTCTGATGCTACCTCCAGCAGGATAATGCCCCATGTCACAAAGCTCGAATCATTTCAAATTGGTTTCTTGAACATGACAAGGAGTTCACTGTACTAAAATGGCCCCCACATTCACCGGATCTCAACCCAATAAAGCATCTTTGGGATGTGGTGGAACGGTAGCTTAATGCCCTGGATGTGCATCCCACAAACCTCCATCAACTGCAAGATGCCATCCTATCAATATGGCCAACATTTCTAAAGAATGCTTTCAGCATCTTGTTGAATCAATGCCACATAGAATTAAGGTAGTTTTGAAGGCAAAAGGTGCCTACTTCTGATTTGATTGTGCCATGACATTAGAAGAACTAACAAGCGTTCAGTTAGAGTTTCATGCCTGAACTATGTATAATACAAAATATTAATATCAAAAACATATTTCAATTGATTTGTTTATGTTTGGATTATTTCCAAGTGATTGTTTTGTATATTAACTTTCCGTTTTCCATCTGTTGATCCTCTCTGATGTCTCTAATGTGATAATAAAGATTCTAAATACCTTGAAAACAAATGTCAAAAATATGCGAAGCACACTGAAAGACAAGCAAACAACACTATTATAACAGTTCGACTATTGATTTCTGCAATTTGTCTTATTCAAACTAACAAACACCTACCATGGCTAAATTAGACTGAAAGCAGCTGACCTGAGATGTAGAAACTGTAAGAACAAGTAGACCAACATTTTGACTTGTGTCCTTTATAGCTGTGTTATGTGGAGATCCAGGGACCCCTGCAGAGGGCTACATGGAGGGACAGCAGTTCACCTACAAATCAGAGGTGTCATTCTACTGCAGACCTCCGTTCCTGCTGGTGGGCTCCTCCAGACGAGTTTGTGAGGTGGACAGTTCTTGGAGTGGAATGCAGCCCTCTTGCATTGGTAAGCAAATGTAAACCTTGAAAAAAATACAATGACATTCGCAATTTGTTATGTTGCTGCTTTATGTTAAACTACTTTTTCCACATTAATCTACACTACATACTCCATAAATGACAAAACAAAATTTTTATTTTTATTTTTTTCAACTTAAAAATAACAATCTTATGCAATGTAATTATTTAAGTATTCGTACCCTTTTTCTTGTTATGACACTTAGAGTGGAATTGAATAGATATGATTTGGAAAGTCACACACCTCTCAATAAAAGATCTAACAGCTGAAATCAGATTGAAAACCAAGCCATGAGTTCAAAAGAACTGCCTGTAAATCTCAGAGACAGGATTGTGTCAAGACACATGTCTGGTGAAGCCTACAAAATAAATACTCCTCTATTGAAGGTTCACAGAAGCATGTAGCTTCCACCATTTTTAATGGAAGAAGTTTGGAACAACTAGAATTCTTCCTAGAGCTGACCCCCTGGTCAAAGTGAGCAATTGATGGAGAATTGCCTTGGTTAGAGTGGTGACTTATAAATAATTATGTGAATGTCCTTGAGTTGCCCAACCAGAGCCTGGGCTTAAAATCAATCGAAGATCTCTGTAGAAACCTGAAAATGTTTGTTCCCAGTGGTTGCCATCGAGCCTAACAGAGCTTGAGAGGATCTGGATCTAGGGAGAAAAAAGACAGAAAATCTTGAAATACAGATGTGCAAAGCTTGTGACATCAAACCCCAAAATACTAGCGGTTGTAAAGGTGATTTAAGTTGTGAGTTTGAATACTTATGCAATGTACTTATTTCAGCTCTTCCTTTTTAATAAATTTATGAAGTTGTCACAGATCTGTTTTTTATAAATGTCCATTTTATAAATTTATGTCCATGTCAACATTTAATAGGTCAAGTCACCTTTATTTCTGTTGTGCTTTTTACAATACAGATTGTTTTAAAGCATTTTATAGTGGTCACATAAAAACAATATAAAAAAGTTTGTTTTGGCCGCACAGCAACTCTAAAAGAGCAGGTGAATCAATAGAATAGAAGAATATTAAGTGTTACATGTCCCCAACTAAGCAAGCCAGAGGTGGCTGTGGCAAGGAACCAAAACTCCAGTAGGAGACGGAATGAATGAAGAACAGAAAAAAACCTTGGGGGAAACCTGGCTTAGTGGGGTACCAGTTCTCCTCTGGCCAACAGCCAAACATGATTATTTATATTGACAACAATTCAATTCAAACATTATTATATTCAATTCAAATCAATTATATATTAAATCTAGTTCCCTTTCAGGGAACTCGAGCTGCGTCAAAGCGCTAGGGGAAATAGCCTTGCGTCAGTCACGTGAAGATCTGTGCAACCAATGAGAGACGAACGCGTGTGAATGCGTCACCGCCGGCACGTGCCGGTGACGTCATGAGGAAGAGCATAAAGCGCGCGTGAAACCCGGAAGCGGCTCTGAGTGTCTTCAGCGTGCTGTGTCTGTGTGAGAGTGATTTTGGAACTAAGATTAGTTTAAAAATCAGGGATTTGAGTGTGAGAATGGCGAATGATCAGACATTTAGACCGTGCGTTTATCCTTGTCCGCGTTTTATAACTGGCAAGGATACACGTTATGTGTGTGGTCTGTTTGGGAGTGGAGCATGCGCGGTCGGCACTTGAGAGCACCGGCTGTGAGGACTCCGAGAAGTTCTCATTGCATACGCTCCGCTCCCACCTGGCGGTCTGTAACGAGGCCGCTCAGGCTAGTGTTCCCCGCGGTTCGGGACCTGCAGCAGCCGAGGCTTTGCGGCGCTCTCAGTCTTGGGGATCACAAACGGATCTCGCTGAGGCAGCTGGGATGGGTCCTCCCTTATCTCAGCCCTCACGAGATCAGGCGGGTCCTGGTCACGAGCGCTCTCCAAGAGACGATCGTGCTGGGACTCCGGCACTAGCTTTATCTAGTTCTGAAAGTGAGATGGATCTAGCTAGTGTTGACCCGGTCGTGGAGGATTCGGCACCCTCCTCGCCGGCTTCTGAGGAGTTAGTTGAGGTTGTGGCGCGAGCGGTCTCACGTCTGGACATCGATTGGCCGGCGGAGACCATTAGCGCTCGTCCTAGAAAGAGTATTTTGGACGAGCGCTACCTGCCAGCTCGTGTCACTCCCCCGCGCCGAGCTATGCCTTTTCTTTCTGATTTACATGCCGAGGTATCTAGATCTTGGAGAAGGCCAGCTTCCGAGAGAGTCCATACACCACATAGTGCGATGTATACGAATCTTGTCGGGGGTCAACACCATGGTTATGGGGGGATGCAGTAAGTGGACGAGGCTCTCGCTGGGTACCTCGTTCCCCAGTCTGCATCCTCTATTAAAGCCCCGGCGCTCCCCACCAAGCCGATGCGCGTCACATCGTCTTTGGTGGGGAAAGCATACTCTGCTTCGAGCCAGGCTGCTGCATGCCTGCACACTACGGCACTGCTGCAGGCCTATCAAGCAGAGTTGCTAGGGGACCTCAACGAGGGCGGCGGTATCGGTCCAGAGGCAGTGGCAGAGCTGCGCCGGACCGTGGATTTGTCTCTTCGGGCCCCTAGGGAGACGGCCTACACTGTCGGCCGCTCCATGGCAGCTCTGGTGGCCACGGAGAGACACCTATGTCTAAATTTATCAGCTATGAAAGTTTGTTTTGCTGGATGCCCCTCTGTCCCCTTCGGGCTTGTTTGGCGATGCCGTAAAAAGCGTCGTCGACAAGTTCCAGGAGGCTTCACGATAGCAGGCGGCGTTCAGTAAAGTTCTTCCCCGCCGCCCTCCACGTGAGACCGCCAGTCAAGCGCGGTCTCAAAGCTCCTCACACAGGGCCGCTCAGAAAGAAAGTGTCGCTACCCGTCTTCCTCCGGCAAACCCCGGAAGGTCGTGCCGACAAGTTCAAGACCAGTCCTCTGGTAGAAAAGGTGATTTGAGGGTTGTCCTGAACACCAAGAAGGCCAAGACTAAGCGGCCCTGACGCCAAGCCGCAACAAGGTGGTGTCTCCCATGTGCAGCTCCAGAGTCAGCCCGCCATGGGAGAACCACCCCCTCTAAGGAGGGTCCTAGAGCAGTCCACCCGGGTATCTGGAAGCCCCGGCTCAGTGGTGGATCTGTTCACAGTACCAGAGACCAGCCCCGGGAGGCTGGTTCCCTTAGTAGAGTTCCGGGCTGCGTGGTCACGGCTACCCGGTATCTCTCAGTGGGTCCTGCGCACGATAACCTCCGGGTATGCCATCCAGTTCGGGGTTTCACCACCCCGGTTCTCGGGGGTCCTACAGTCAGTGGTAAGCCCCCAGCAGGCTCTGGTTATGGAACAAGAAGTAGACACTTTACTGGCAAAAGGGGCCATCGAGTATGTACCCCTCGCGGAAAGCAAGTCCGGGTTCTACAGCCGGTACTTCATAGTTCCGAAGAAGGATGGAGGGTTGCGGCCCATTCTGGATTTGCGTCTCTTGAATCGCGCGGTCAGGTGTCTAAAATTCAAAATGTTGACGCTCAAGCAGATCGAAGTGCAGGTCAGATCCGAGGATTGGTTTGTCACAGTCGACCTCAAGGACGCATATTTTCACGTCTCCATCCTTCCGCAACACAGGAAGTTCCTGAGGTTCGCCTTCGGGGGAAAGGCGTACCAGTATCGGGTGCTTCCTTTCGGCCTGGCGCTCTCGCCCTACACGTTCACAAAAGTTGTGGACGCTGCTCTAGCTCCGCTACGGTTACAAGGCATTCGTGTCTTAAATTATATTGACGACTGGCTTATTCTGGCCCAGTCGCCGCAGTTAGCAGCGCAACATCGAGATGCTGTGCTCGCACACATGAAGGAGCTGGGGTTGAGGCTGAACACCAAGAAGAGTGTACTTTCTCCTGCACAGAGAACCACTTTCTTGGGAATCATTTGGGACTCAGTGGCCATGTCTGCTCGGCTCTCCCCCGAGCGCATCCAGGTCATTCGTTCAGCCGTCAAGAGCATCAAGCTGGGCCAGCCACTCACGGTGAAACACTTTCAGAGGGTGTTAGGGCTCATGGCAGCGGCATCCAGCATTATCCCACTGGGCCTGCTGTACATGAGACCCCTGCAGTGGTGGCTAAAGACCAAGGGGTTTTCCCCGAAGGGAAACCCGCTTCGCACTATCAAGGTCACGGGGCGATGCCTACGGACCCTGAGTATGTGGAAGAACTCTTGGTTTCTGTCTCAAGGCCCTGTGTTGGGGGCTCTGGGTCGGAGAGTCTCTCTCTCGACAGATGCCTCCCTCTCGGGCTGGGGGGCGGTCCTGAAGGATCGCTCCTCACAAGGTCTGTGGAGCAGTCGGCACCAGACCTGGCACATAAACATGCTAGAGTTACTGGCGGTCCGCAGAGCACTCTGTGCGTTCCTCCCGGACCTTCGCGACCACCATGTCACTGTTTTCACCGACAGTATGACTGCGGTTGCATATATCAACCATCAGGGGGGTCTACGTTCGCGACCACTGTACAAGATGACGCGGCAGATCCTCCTCTGGGGACCTTCTGTCCCAGGCAGAGGGTTGCATTCTTTACCCGCGACCAGAGCTAATGAAGCTGAAGGGGTCCAGCTCATAGAATCCGGTCTCTCAGCCGAGGTTGTGGAGACCATCCTTCAGTCCAGAGCTCCCTCCACGAAGGAAACTCTACGCCTTGAAGTGGAAACTCTTCACGTCCTGGTGTAGTGAAAGACAGGTGAACCCAGTAACCTGTCAAGTCGGCAAAGTGCTGGAGTTCCTGCAAGAAAGATTTGCGGCAGGGTTGTCCCCCTCCACCTTGAAGGTTTATGTGGCTGCCATAGCGGCTTGCCATGTACCTCTGGGTGGGGTATCCTTGGGCAAGGACCCCCTAGTCACTCGTTTCCTCCATGGCACACTAAGGCTGAGACCTGCGGCACAGACCAGGGTGCCTGCCTGGGACTTGTCTGTTGTACTCCAAGGCCTGTCCCAGGCACCCTTTGAACCTTTAGAGGAGCTCCCTATCAAGCTCCTCTCTCTTAAGACCCTTCTTTTGCTGATCATCACCTCGCTTAAGAGGGTCGGGGATCTTCAGGCCCTCTCGGTGGCTCCCTCATGCCTCGAGTTCGCGCCCGGGATGGCGAAAGCCTTTCTCCACCCGAGGCCAGGCTATGTCCCCAATTTTCCCACCAATGTGGCTCGGTCTATCACGCTGCAGGCCTTCTGCCCTCCCCCATTTGACGATCATGAGCAGGAGCACAAGAACAAGGTCTGTCCAGTGCGAGCACTGGACGCTTACGTTTTCAAGACTGCCACTTGGCGTAAGTCGGACCAACTGTTCGTTTGCTTTGGGGCTCCTGAGGGGGCTCCAGCTTCCAAGCAAACCCTAAGTAGGTGGAAAGTCGAGGCTATCTGTCTAGCTTACGAGTCGGCCGGACATGCTTCTCCTTTGAGGGTCCGGGCCCACTCCACTCGGAGCATGGCGGCATCCAAGGCTCTCCTCTCCGGAGTTTCCTTGTCTGATGTTTGTGCTGCGGCTGGCTGGTCCTCGTTGCACACATTCATGAGGTTTTATCAATTGGACCTCTATGCCGCCCCAGGAACCAGGGTGCTCTCTCAGTGAGCTGGGACACACCCGGATGCCGGCGTCGCTGAGGTGGCGTTGGTATAGCGTTCCCCTAGCGCTTTGACGCAGCTCGAGTTCCCTGAAAGGGAATGTCTCGGGTTATGAATGTAACCCTGGTTCCCTGAGGGGAACGAGACGCTGCGTCTTTGCCTCAGCTCCTTGCGCCTCCGTGCCCGCTTCAGACACTCTTTTGCTGCCGGTTCCGGGTTTCACGCGCGCTTTATGCTCTTCCTCATGACGTCACCGGCACGTGCCGGCGGTGACGCATTCACACGCGTTTGTCTCTCATTGGTTGCACAGATCTTCACGTGACTGACGCAAGGTTATTTCCCCTAGCGCTTTGACGCAGCGTCTCGTTCCCCTCAGGGAACCAGGGTTACATTCGTAACCCGAGACGTTTTGTCTGGTTGGAGATAGATTAATGATCTTCAAAGGGGAGGGTCTATTAGTGATCAGATTCAGATTAGATTCAACTTTATTGTCATTACACAAGTACAGGTACAAGGCAACGAAATGCAGTTTAGGTCTAACCAGAAGTGCAATAGCAGCAAGTGCAGGATATATACAATGGTTGCATAAGTGCAGGATATGGAGATGTACAGGATTTACAGGTAATTTGTACAATGAATATAAATATACAGATGGTTATTACTATAACAGGTGAATGTGTGCTATAAATATAATTACAAGTGTCTCTTACTATAAACAGCATTTACAGGTGAATATGTACTATAATGTATTTACAGATGTCTCTAACTATAAACAAAATTTTACAGGTAGATATATACAATTGTATGTTAGCTTAAGGTAAGCAGTAAATTTAAGGTAGTGCAATGAGCATGTACAGTGCAAATAAGTGAGATGCGAAATGCAAACAGTTGGTACTGTATGAACAGTTGGTAGTGCAAATGAGCATGTTCCAGCTAAGGTACAGTAGTGCAAGGTGCAAATGTAAACAGTTGTTGCTGTAATTGAACAGTCGATAGTGCAAATGGCACAAATAAGTAACAGAGTGAGCGAAGAGTCTATAAGGGTAGTAGGATGGTGGGGGTGGCGGTGAAGGAGTCTATGAGGGGAGTGGGATGGTTGGCAGGGGGGGGAAGGAGTTCTATGAGGGGAGTGGGATGGTGGGGGGGTGAGAGGAGAGTCTGTGAGGGCAGTGGGACGGTGGTGGGGGGAGAGAGGAGTCTATGAGGGGAGTGGGATGATGGTGGGGGGGAGAGAGGAGTCTATGAGGGGAGTGGGATGGTGGTGGGGGGGAGAGGAGTCTATGAGGGGAGTGGGATGGTGGGGGGAGAGTCTGTATTAATATCAGCGTAGATGCAATTCTTCTTCTGATGTATCGAGTACATCAGATGTTATGGGAATGTTCCTCGTTCCGGCTGACCTAAATTATGCAGCCTAACAATGATTTTACATGATTTAGCAAAACAATTTATGTATAAAGTGTTATGTGTATGCCAGGTTGAAGAGATGTGTTTTTAGTCTAGATTTAAACTGACAGCGTGTGTCTGCTTCCCGAACTATAGTAGGAAGACTGTTCCAAAGTGTAGGAGCTAAACAGGAAAAAGATAGGCCGCCAGCAGTTGATTTTGATATTCTAGGTATTATAAGCCGGTCAGTATTTTGGGATCGCAATAGACGTGAAGGACTATAATGTGTTAAGAGATCGCTCAAGTACTGTGGAGCTAAACCATTTAACGCTTTGTAAGTAATTAGCAAGATTTTAAAATGTATCCAGTGTTTAATAGGAAGCCAGTGCAGGTTTGACAGAACTGGGCTAATATGCTCATACTTCCTGGTTCTAGTAAGAACTCGAGCTGCTGCATTTTGGACCAGCTGGAATTTGTTTATTAAGCGTGCAGGGCAACCACCTAGTAGAGCATTACAATAATCTAGCCTTGAACTCATGAACGCATTAACTTTTCCGCATTTGTCATTGACAGCATATGTCGTAATTTAGATATATTTTTAAGATGTTAATTTTTGTTTTACAGATGCTAGAAACGTGGGCTTCAAATAAAAGATTGGTATCAAAGAGCACACTGACAGATGAATTAATGATATTCAGAAGAGGATCTATGATCTCTGGAAGCATCTCTTTCAGTAGCTTAGTTGGTATTGGGTCTAGCATACATGTTGTTGCTTTTGATGATTTAACGAGTTTAGACAATTCTTCCTCCCTGATAGCAATGAAGGAGTGAAATTTTTCTTCAGAGACACTAAAATTCACTGTATTCTGTGATATTGTAGTAGACGGTTGCATGGTTATAATTTTCTCTCTAATCTTGTGTATTTTGCAAGTACAGAAGTTTGTGTAGTCATTACTGCTGTGCTGTTTTAAAGCATCTGGGGTTGAGGCTTTATTTCTTGTTAATTTAGTCACTGTATCAAATAAATACCTAGGATTGGATTTGTTTTCTTCTAAGAGGGTAGAAAAGTAGATCTAGCTGATTTTAAGGCCTTTCTGAATGTAATATAGCTGTCTTTCCATGAAGTGCGAAAACCTCCAGCTTAGTTTTTTTCCTGCTCTGCTCCATTTTTCTGGCTGCTCTCTTGAGGGCACGGGTGTGCTCGTTGTACAACGGTGTTGGACTATTTTCTTTAATTGTCTCCCCTAGGCAACAGTGTCTAAAGTGTTGGGAAAGAGAGAGTTAATAGTTTCTGTTGCAACATCAAGTTCTTTTAGGCTATCTGAGATGTTAAGTAGATCAAACTGATCAGGAAGATAATTTATAAATCTATCTTTTGTGTTAGGAGTTATAGTTTACTTTATTTGTAACAGGGAATTAGTTAAGACCTTGGCTAAAGGTAATCTACACGCAACTAAGTAATGATCTGAGATGTCATCGCTCTGCTGCAGAATTTGAACATTTTGTGGCCCGCGGGATAATATGAAAGTTTAATGTAAGTGCGGCCCGCGAGTTTTGAATGAATAGCGCTTTACCGCGTTGTGTGTGTGTGCGAAAGGTTCCATTTTTGTGCGAGCTGGAGCTGTACAAGCCAACCAATCACAGAGGAGTATATGACTCCTGGCGGCCAATCACAGTGGAGTATATCACTCCTGCATCGGCCGGCTTGATGCAGGCAGAGAAACGGTGCTGCCAACTTAGCGACTTTGTCGCTATATTTAGCGAGTTTTCAGACCACTCTAGCAACAATTTTCCCAAAAGCGACTAGCAACTTTATCTGGAGTTATTGGCGACTTTTGGAGAATTTCTGAATGCACATATTGCTCTCTTACTCCTCCCTGTCAGCAGTGAGTGCTGCTGTGAATCCCCTCCCCTGCTGACAGGGGACAGTTGACAGTTGACACCGCAGTTGGCAGTTGATCATTCCATATTTAAGTCAAGGTTAAGTCATAATAATGAGAGGGTTTCTCATAATAATATAATGACTAAGTATCTCAAAATAATGAGAGAGTTTCTCATAAAAATGACTTAGTATCTGAAAAAATGAAAAGGTTTCATAATAATGACTTAATATCTTGAAATAATGAGAAAGTTTCTCATAATAATGACTTGGTATCTCGAAAAAATTAGTAACTTTTTCCTCAACCTTGAACTTCAGTAAGTCCAAGTACAGGTCTACTTACTGACAATCATCTTCAAGCTATACTGAGAGTCTCAACAGTTTCTTCTCTCAAGCCAAATGTGGCTCAGCTGTGTGAGAGGAAGCGATGCAGGCCTCAAGTCAAAAAACCGTTCATATTCTTCAATATTCTGTTTATGTTCAGGACAGTTCATGCTCAGAAGAACCCATTGAACTTAAAGAACTGTCAAAAATGACGTTTGAGAAAATATTTTTTGTGGAATACTTGATGCGGCCCTGACCTCACCCAAACTCTGTCTCCTGCGGCCCCCAGCTCATTTGAGTTTGTGACCCCTGCACTAGATAATTTTACATTAAGGACCATCACTTCAAATAAAATATATTTCAAACTAGACCTTTGAGCAGTACTGATCGTGTTATTATAAATGACATCAACACATCCTCCTTTACCTTTCAGACGAGGTTCGTGTTTATAACAGTGATATTGAGGGGTGGACTCATTTAAAGTAATGTAATTGTCTGGTTTTAGCCAGGTTTCTGTCAAACACAGAACATCTAGTTTATGATCTGTAATCATATCATTTACAATAAGTGCTTTTGAGGAAAGGGATTGTATATTCAGTAACCCAAGCTTTATCATTTGTTCATTTGTGTTATATCCATTCTTAGTTCTTTGTACCTCAATTAAATTTTTACCCTGAAACGGTTTTGAGAGTTTATTGTATTTGATAATTCAGGGAACAGACACAATCTCTATAGGATGATATCTAGGTGAAAGAGTCTCTATGTGTTGTAATTTATCTGACCTCTGTGACATGAGACAGCTAGCAGACGGTCGGTTTAGCCAGTTTGTCTGCTTCGTGACAAACTCCAGGTAGTCAAGGACTATGTGCCAAATTACAATTCATCAAGGACTAAGACTATGTGCCAAATTACTAGAGGGAAGAGTGGCACCATCCCAGGTTGGATTAATACCTATAATTGTCTATGAACCCTATGTTATTCTGCGGGCACCACTGAGACATCCAGCCAATGAGTGAGGATAATCTGCTTAGCATCTAATCACTCCTGCACATAGGAAGAGGGACAGAGCATATTACAGTGCCTGACATCCTACTTGCAAGTTCACACACCTCTTTATAATGTAGTTTTAGTGATCTCCTTCTGGCGAAGTCAGACATCATTAGCGCCGACGTAAATAGCAATCTGATTTGAATAGCCTTAACCAGCACTTTTAAATTTGTTTTGACGTCAGGCGCTCTGGCTCCCGGCAAACATGTGACTATGGTGGCTGGAGTCTCTATTTTCACATTCCGAGTAATAGAATCGCCAATCACTAGGGCACTTTCAACAGGTTTCTCAGTGGGTGCGTCACTGAGTGGGGAGAACCTGTTTGATGTTCTGATCGGAATGGAACAGTGGTTTTTTGACCCGCAATTATGCCGTCACCCAGTTGCCCTGCTGCACGGGCTCTACAACCGGAACCGAACAATGTACAGGGTTTGCTAAGCTAGTCGCATCCAAAGTAGTATCTAAAGCCCTTGCATTCTTACTATCCTCAATTAAAGTTTGGATGCCTGTCTCTAATTCTGAAATCTTCTCTGTCAGCCTGACTATGTCCCTGCATTTATCACATGTGAAACCCTGACTGCTGACAGAGACAGATAAGCTATACATGTAGCAGGCAGTTCAAGTGACAATCACAGGAGATGATGACATGACTCACCAGTTGTTTGATGAACTCAAAAAAGACGCGAGCAAAAGAGAGAGAGAGAGAGAGAGAGGGTGAGCAAGAGAGAAAACGCTGTACACACGGACAATAGATTAAGTAAAATAGCACAATGCTAATGCTTTTAGCAACTTAGATTAAAGCTAGCGATGTCAGATTGATAAGACTAACAATATATTAGATAATCTAATATTGTCTAAGTTGTATTTAGCAATATAAACAAACGTCGAGTTTCAGATCTAAAACAAAAACAAGTGTATACGACGCTAAAAATGCAATCCACTCAAGCAGACAGGAAACAGCAGTGCAGTAGTCAAAATAATACGTCATTGAATTGAAAAGTTGTATCTTTTAATATTATTTAATGGACCTGAGGTAAGGCGAGTAAACAATGAACAGTTGCATTACTATTAGATAGAAGTTTAATCAAACATTAACAAAGATTTAACGTTTACATGACAACAATATACAAAAAACAGATTTTTTACAGATTTGTTACTTTTTTTTTTCTTGTACAGGTTAGAACTGTCAAAAACGATCCCCATTCACACAGATCAGCGAAATCGAATTAAAGTGATGTATATGCATGCCAGGCCAGTTGTTGGAGATTTCACTTTGTAAAGATACAATATGCGTCTATAGATTAAGTGTTCATTTCCCATACTTATTACATCAGTTTTCACAAATTTGAGTTTTTGTTGTTTACACTATAAAACTTGCACTTTGTGACAGTTTTTGAAGGTTTGTGTTTTCAGGCCCCCCAAAGGCTATATCTAAACGAATGGCCACAATGTATAAAACATTTTACATTTTTAGATGTCGTGTAACCGGCCTTTAAACAACGATGTATGCTGTAACTGTAAATATATTGCTATGTAATGTAAATATAATGTAATGTAAATATATTGCTATGTATAATAAATGATGTTAAATAATGGGACCTTATTGTAAAGTTTTACCGCTAAATTTGACTCAGTTCTTGTAAAAGTTCTAACATCCATTTGCAGATCCAACGAGCAGCGCATGTAAGGATCCTGGAACTCCAGCATATGGAATTCCAGTCCAGGCCCAGGGATTTGAGGTGAGGACATTTACTGTACTTCAGTTGAGTAACTTACTGGTTGGTTATGCTTCTTTGGTTTCACAGTTTCAGTCTATTTTCAGGTCGGAAGTAAAATTTTCTTCAAATGTCGGAAAAACTATCACATCCTCGGCTCAACAACGAGAACGTGTTTAGAAAATTTAACATGGAGTGGGATGCAACCAGAGTGTGTTGGTAAGTATCGCTATATAATGACTTCCAAAATCTAGTGAGCTGTCTATGTTGGCAGCATCATAGTCGCCTCAAGCGTGAAGGCAGTTCTGAGAATCTTCTTTCAGCCAAATTCTATATTGGCATCACATGTATCCTTTGCAGAGCAGGCAATAGCACCAGGATCAGTGTGACAAGGTCAGTAAAAAAAAAAGAAAATCAATCCACGATGGCAAAACAAGAAAGAATAAATGTGAACATAAATATAAAATTCAATATCACAAAGTTTTCATAGTTTTCAGTCACGTGACAGCTGTAGATGCCTGCAGGACAAAACATCCAGCACAGACCTGTCAATTATCCATCTGTTTCAAGCCATGGCTATTTAGATCACCTCTCAAAAGAAGAAAAATATATATGAACAAAGGGCAATATATCAGCACCTGCCACAATATTTCATTCACTAAAAACATCTGGACATTCTAACACTTAACATGTCCTTATCGATATTAAAAGATCACATTAAATGTGCATAAATATGTAATGTACATAAAATTGTGCATTACATTTTTTTCTTTATAATTTTTATTTCTTTTTAGGGGAAACGGCAGATGTTGTTGCTTTCACAGATTTTGGGTTCATTTGATGCCTGTACAGTGGTGTGTTTTAATAGTACGGTGCTGAATGAATCCGGCCCTCCTGTTACTGTCAAGTGAAAAATCTGAGAAATTTAGAGTATCACAGTGTTCGCTTAGCAACCTGCTAACAGCAAACTCAGTTGGGAGTCAGATCTGCTGTGTGAAAAGCTCTTTATACTACTGCTTCAGATCACTCACTTATGAGGATCCATTTCACTTAGCATTCTGCCTCAAACAGAAGCTTCCTGTGTTGCCATCTGACAGCAAAGTAGCTCCCTATGTTTTGGAATTCAGCCATAGTGTTATGTTCGAAACAAGGTTTCATCAGTGTGAGATTGATGATGTACTATCGGGAAAACAAAGGTAGGTGAGGGGAGAGAGAGAGCGAGAGAGTGAGAGAGCAAGATCTTTACATGGGAAATTACTGCAGGAGGCCATTGTTTGAAGAAGTAGCGATTACTTCAGATTTAGGGCAGCTGAGAATGCTGATGTCAAAGACTCTGACAGCTTAGTAGAGAGAAGTTTGCGATTGCAAATCTATTTTTCGATAGAAGTTCTCTGAGAAGTGTCATGCATTTGATCCTTGCCACTGTCCCAGTGATCGTCCTTTACATGTGAATTCCACGTTGTGATGCTTTTGTATTGAAATGATTGTTGGAAAAGAAACCGATGTGGGCATAATAATTAAAGTTAGCTGTATTCAAACTGCTTGTACATAAATTTGAGATTTGCAGACCCCTTTGACGCTCTACCAAATCCTTAGGGCGTCTTGCCCGTGTAAAGGAGTCAAGCTGTCAGAAGCTGAGAAGCAGGGAGAATTGAGTTGACGAAAAGTGAGGTGTGAGGACATGGTTCATTTATTATGGAAGATGGCAGCACTCAAGGCATGTCCCAGAATGTTTCTCTCAGTGGTGCAGCTTTATCTCAACCATTCTGTGGTATGCAGCTGGGACTACTCCACTGTATATCTTTCCCATATTTCTTTTATTGCGACCCTTTTTATTTTTGAAAGATCCTCTGATCAACATTTCTGAAAGGCAAAGGCATTTCTCAGACATCTGAAGCATCTGATATCAATTGTTTACCTGAAACTCCATAACTGATGGAGTGTAAGCTCTCTTTTCAGATACACATTTCAAAGCGGATACGTATAGTATACTCACATTAAAGCAGTGTCTACTATATAGCAAATATGTTTATATAACAATTTAAAAAAGTTAACCTTATTATTTCACAGCCAAATACATGTGGGATTTATTTGCCTATTCAGCTTAACCTGCATACATATAGAACACTCGCATAAAGCAATATATTCACTATACATCAAATCTCAGCAGTGTGACATATCATTGCAAAACGTAAACTGTATTATCATACACCTCCGTTTATAAAGTTGGATGTATAAAATATTCTGTTTTATCCACATATGAACTATAGGGATATACAAATAAAGATACATATATACTAAATAACAAATGTCTTTGTTGTATATTTCTCTATAACAAAATGTTGCTTGATCACAAAAGTTGTAACTATGTTACAGCTCAGCTCTTTAAATAATTTATTATATAAGCACATCTAACTTTTTGGTTTGAGTAACAGTAATTAAAACAATAATTTCCACATTTTCTAGAGACACTCTAAACATCCAAATTGTTTGAAAAATATTTGATTTTTAAATGTTCACCTTACCTTAAGACAAATCATATGTATGCCAATAACCATATGCGCAATTTGTAGGTGCAATGGATTGGTTATGTCCCTAAAATGTTTCTGCTGAAGTTAATTTTGTCTTTACTATTGCAAAGACTTGTGGAAGGAAAATTGTACAGTATACAGTAAATAGAAATCTCCAATCTGCCATTTTTATTTAATTTATACATGTAATAAGAAGTGCATTTGCAGTGGACAGATCATCAGTAAAATTGTAAATTGTCTGTGAATCATGTATGCATTTTATTGGTTTGGTAAAAGTGATGAAGTAAATAGAATGCTTCTCATATACACACATTTAGATAAATATGCCACTCTCGTGGGGTTAAGCACTCAGTTAACTTGACTTAAATGGCATAGCAAGATGTATACTACTGTACAACTGCTGCTGCACACAGGTTTGCTTTTGGTGTTGTGCAAGGGACTTAGGTTAAGTGTGCTAATATTGTGGAATTGTTTGAATTGCTTTTATTTCATCTGTACTGTAACAATATAATCAGATCTTCATGATTACTAGGAAGTTACAGGCAGGTGAGTTTGATCAAGATAGTAAAGTCGACCTTAAGGGCAAGGTCAGTTCTAGAGAGAGATAATGGGGTGGGGGGAGGGGGTGCAGTGGCACTATGTCAACAAGCTTGGCCCTCGCTCTTGCCCTCCTAGTGCAATATACAGTTTTTCCAGTGGCAGTAGTGATGAAAAGATTAATTGAATATGTCATAACCTTTATAGTCTCTGCAGAGATTAAATTACTAAATGACCAGTTCAGAGAAGCGAAACAGCATGAAGAGTCTATGGCATGTGGGTAGTAGTAGAGTCATTCACGAATGATTCGTCACTCTGTATGCTGTGTAAAATTTGGACTATACTGTCTGCTACACACTTAATTATACATAAAATAAACTTATATAAACTATAAAATCTTTATAAATGTTGTGATGTATGTAACTTTACCTATATGCAGGAGTGAGAGATCAATTTACAGGCTTGATTTGATGAATTTGAGTTTTGTTCAAGTTAAGGCCACGTCCACACGAGAACGGTGCATTCCCTAACCGCTCTTTTTTCCCTTCGTTCTAAAAAAAAATGCCGTAAACACGGCATCGGTGCAAGAAATCTCACCGTCCACACGAGAACACTGAAACCGACTGAGAACGGTGTAGTATATATGCCAGACCAGTATGTGGCGCTGTAATTCTGCCACAGATACACACTATACACGGAGAAGAAGAGTTTGAGCATGCGCACAACCTTGCGCGCTGAATGCGCTGAATATTTACAGACGTGCACTGCTGCAAGATGACACGGAGCGATTGCCCTGTTGCATTGTAATTCTTGATTTTATATTGTTTGCCCTGCACTATATGTTGTGCGCACTGCTGCACTTTATACCCGTTTTTTCAGGTTATTTTTAATTGTTCTATTTTCCAATAAAAAACAGTTCTTGAATTTTTGCTCTCATTTATTTTCACTTGACATATTCAATACAACACTTTCAAAATAAACATTAGTACATTTTCAAAAAGGTAAATACTGTAAAAAAAACAACAGAACACAACTTGATGGCCAGCATTTTTAAGGGTTAAGGTATTTTGTGAGTACTCTCCTCACTCTCTTTCCCTCTCCCTCGTTACAGTCTGTGAAGCCTTTTCAGTGCAGCATATCTGGCTTTGAGACGAACAAAAGCGCACTCATGTCCACAATCTGTTTTTTCAGAGGAGGGATCTGACCAGTCAAGTACAGGTTGAGCTTTGAATTAGCAAAAACCCGTGCATCGTGTACACTCCCGGGCCACTTTATCACAACATCCATAAATCTGTACTTATAATCACAGACCGCCTGTACATTGATAGAATGTTTGCCTTTGCTGTTGATGTAGTCCAGTGGTCCCCAACCCCCGGTCCGTGGATGAAATGGTACCGGGCCGCGGATCGAATTCGCGGACCGGTGCGTGAGCTGCTACAAGCGGCTGTGACGCTGCTGCTTTAGCAACGAGGAAGTGTGTTTAATCTCGCGCGGACTCGCTCAACAAACAGGAGCCGCCACCGGTCCGCGGCAATTTTCACGCGTTTACCGGTCCGTGGCACAAAAAAGGTCGGGGACCACTGATGTAGTCCATCGAGTTGGCAGACAGCTGCTTGATTTCTATGCGTGTGTCGTCGACCGCTCCCAAACACTGTGGCATACCATGATCACGATGGAAACGCAAAACCAGTTCCGTAAAATGCAACTTTATGTACTTTTAGCCGTCCTACAGCACGAGCATAATCATGTAGTCCGCCATTACTGTTGTTGCTGTTACGTGTGACGCAGCCGACACGTGATGTGATGACATCATCGTTCTCACAAAAGATGCGGATTGGCCGTCCACACGAGAACGCAAGGGTGTCGTTCTCAGATCTTTCCACTTTAGAACCCGTTCTCCAAAGAGAGCGGATTAAGCCACCCAGAACGCCGGATCCGTGTGGACGCAACGCCAATCCGATACGAAATGTATGCGGTTACAGTGATTCGCGTTCCCGTGTGGACGGGCCCTAAGTCACCTTCATTTCTATAGCGCTTTTTACAGTAGAGATTGATTCAAAGCAGATTTACAGAGATAACAGGAAAAAAATGCAACAAAGTTTGTTTTGGCTGTACAGCAGCTCTAGAAGAGCAGGACAATTAATAAAATGGATGAATATTAAGCCTTAAGTGTCCCCAACTAAGCAAGCCAGAGGCGACAGTGGCAAGAATAGATACCAGATACCAGAGAGCCGCCGGAGCGGATGCACTAGGACCCTCCTCAGAGGTGGGGGGACCTATCCAGTGCGTCCTGTGCAGAGTGGCCCAGCTGCTCGAGAGTGGTGGGGGAGAATCTTCCTGAACGCCACCTCCTGCTTAGCAGCCTCCTGAAACCTCTCGACGGCCATCTTAACAGCATTGCCGAAGAGGCCAGGAGGCGTAAGAGGGGGGTCGACGAGGATGTTCTTATCCTTCTCTCTCAAGGTAGTAAGGTTAAGCCACAGATGTCTTTCTGTGACCACCAGGGCTGCCATGGACCGGCAGATGGAGCTGGCTGTTTCCCTGGCAGCCCGCAGAGAGAGATCGGTGGACCTGCGCAGCTCAGTGACTCCCTCAGGGCCAACTCCCCCCGCCCTCATCGAGGTCGGAGAGCAACTCCGCCTGGTGGGCTAGCAGCAAAGATGATGTGTGTAAACACGCTGCAGCCTGACCAGCCGCGGAGTATGCGCTGCCCACCATGGAAGATGTAACCAGTAAGGGTTTGGTGGGCAGCGTCGGGGTTTTCAGGGGCTGCGATGAATGGGGGGGCGAGGTAATTAGCCAGGGCCTTCTCCATTCTAGGCATCGCCCCATAGCCGCGTTTTTTAGCCCCCACAAGAGTAACATAGTCAGCGAGCGCGCTGCTGTGCACTCTGTGGGAGGCGGGCTGCTTCCAAGACCTCGACACCTTGGTGTGGTGGTCCGGGAAGAACGGCTAACCCTGACGCTGAGGCTGCACCCGGGCAGGTAGGTAACCCTCAGCTCGGCTCGGCTGGCCACTCGAGACCGAGCCTCGCCGTTGCCTGAGTCACAACCCTCGAGCAGCTCCTCGAATGCGGGTGAGGTTGATGGAGGTTCAACCTCATCCACGTCGATACTGACTACATCCACCACCAGCTCCTCAGAACTGGAGAGGTTCAGCATCGCGTCCTCACCCAGGTCGGAAGTAACCACCACATGGTGTGCTTCCGAATCCTGAGTGAGGGCGGATTCAGGTAAGGGAGGAGAAAAGGCAACCCCCGTCTTCAGCCCTGCTGCTAATTCCAACTGCGATCCCCATGAGCGCGACCGCCGCTGAGCCTCAGCTGCAGTGGGGCCAGACCCACGAGGACCACAGGCCTGAGCAGCTTCCTCAAACACATCCAGGCGTGAGCAGAGAGTGCGCAGTAGCAGCCGCAAACACTCTGCACACTCAGAGCCCTCGAGCGCTGAGCGTGCATGGTCCTCGCCCAAACAAGTTACACAGAGAGCGTGTGTATCACTGCCCGTGATGAAACACAGGCAGGGAGTGACACAACGCCAAAAAGACTGTGTATCTGTCATTGAAAAGTTAAGTGATAAATAAAGAACAAACTTACAGCCAGCTATGCACACACACATTAGCTTCGAGCACTTGTTTGAAGACACTAAAGCTGCCACTTCCAGGTCATCGCGTGCTCTATATACTCCTGGCTCATGACGTCACCCTCGGCGACGTGCACTCGCAAACCTGGATTTCATTGCACTTCAAGAGACAATCACGCTAAGGCGTTCCCATATGCGTTCGACGCAGTGCGAGTTCCCTTAACAGGGAACTAACATTTGTCATTGTAGTATGTCATAATTTACATATTCTTACAGGTTGTAACTGGTTAGAACCTTGTAAAGGTCTGCGGGGAGGACCAGCCAGCCGCATTGCAAACATCTGCAAGAGATTATCCTGTATTAAGTGCATTAGAGGCAACCACACTTATAGTAGAATGGGCACAGACAAAAATAGGTGAAGGTTGCCTGACCAGCTCATTAGCTATGGAGATAGACTTATCTTCAATCCTTTAAAAGAAGATATTGTGAGGAATGTGGAATGTCCTCGACGGGTTCAAATGGGTCTGGGACAAGCCCTGGAGCACCAGAAACGGAACCTTGTGGTGTAATGCTGGCCTCAGCCTCAATGCACCACGGAGCAAACGTGTAACTAGAGGGTCTCTGCCAATTGATGTACCATTCAGAGGTACGTGGTAAGCAGCTATAGTAGCCGCATAAACCTTCAGGGTAGAAGGGGATAACCCAGCAGTGAATCCGCCTTGCAGGAACTCAAGCACAGTGCCCATCTGGCAGGTAAATGGGTTCAGTTACTTTTCGCTGCACCAAGAAGTGAAAGATTTTTACTTCAGGGTGTACAGTTTCCTCGTGAATGGAGCTCTCATGTGGAGAATGGTCTCAACAACTAACTCTGACAGGTCTAATTGCGAACCTGAGGACGAGATCACTGCTGTGCCTCGGCATCAGTGGGACCCGAACCTGAAGATCAGAAGACTGGCGGGAATTTTTAGATTTAAAACCGCCAGGCGAGATTGGAGCATATGCAAAGAAACTGCTTGTAGTAAAAGCAGTTAGCATCCTCAAATGCTGACCATGCATGATCTGTTACCAAACAAACAACACAAAGACTGTGTGTATCCCTGCTCAATTAGTAGCGAGGGCTGGGAGTGACACACAATCTAAACTGCTTGTCTGCTTCGCTATAGTAGATCTAGTGTGGTGTGGGATGCCTTTTTTTAGTTGGGGATCATTTTGAACACACACACACTTGATAGTTCAATAGTGCTTTACGAGACAAGGCGCTAAGGCGTTTTCAAAGCGTTTTGATGCACTGTCTCGCTCCCTTAACAAGGAACTCAAAATTAAGTAGTAGGAAATTTCAGAATTTTGTAGTAGGAAATTACTTTTTTTCAGAATTAAGTAGTAGGAAATTACTAGTCATCCAATTTTTTTTATGTCAGTTATGCATTCGGTTAGTTTTGTGAATTGGTACGTTTTATCAGGTTGAGAAGAAATATAGAGCTGATATAAAACAAGTCATTTTGTTTATTTGAGTGTTAGAAATACAAGAGTTTGAGAGTTTAAATGATAATTTCTCAAAACACATCTACATATGAAATCTTTGATCATATTCTGAATTAGGAACACATTCTTGTGAAGCCAAAGATAAATTGACTAACGCAATGAATAAACCATTCATGAGCAGCCCATCACAACCTCAGAGTTTTACATCTGCAACACAACATAGAGATACCCAAGAAAAGATACAGGAGAAAGAAAATATTTCAGTCATATTCACGTACAGTAAGAAATATTAATCTAACCAATTGTCCAGTGTTGCTTATACAGTATTAGATGTTTGTTTTTAAACAACATATGAAACAATCACAATTATATGCAATCTTTGCAATCAGAGAACAGTCAGGCTACTAATTTTTCTTTTATAAATTGCACATGCATGATAATATTACAGCTAAATTATTTTTCCCAAGTTGATTTGTGTTAGGCCCATCTGCAAGATTATGCAGCAGATTTGCGTTGTTGTTTTTTGTTGTGTTGTTTATTTTGATTATACAAGTTTACAGATGCAGAGAAGTGGCTAGATTTTAAAAGTGCTGCTCATTATCACACTACAATACAAGATTATCGGTACTTGTCAAATAAATAAATGAACTTTAATTAACTTGTAGAGATTGCAGAGTTATACACGACCCAGAAAAAATGGCTTTCAAATTATCCTGAAAAAGGGTTCAAGGGAGAGTTCACCCAAAAGTGACGGTTCTGTCATCATTCATTCTCCCTCATGTTGTTTCAAACCTGTATGAGTTGAAAATAAAAGATTATGTTTTGAAGAATATTGGTAAAAGAACAGACAGCCCATTGACAAAAATATCTTTGAGTAAACGATGATAGAAATTTAATTTTTAGTTGAACTACACCCTGATGATAAAAGCACAAGTGGCCCCTGCTTGAATATATATATATATATATATATATATATATATATAACAACCACAACTAAGCTAAAATATAGTACAAGACAAGGGATTCAAACAACTCCATAGCCTTGTGTATATGTTTTCTTATGTTTTCATGTATATGGAGATTCTACCATAATAAATAAATAAAATGTATATTTATAGATGCTATGAAAGTCTGAAGTCTGAACCTTAGGCTCATTTCTTCTGTATCTCCAGAGTACATGGGTTTACACGATTGCCCAGGGAAGGAGTCCACCTAATTTCCTTTCTTTTTAACTTTTCAGCACATGCCTGTAGGCAGCCTGAGACACCATCTCATGTAGATGTGAAGGCTATAGACTTGCCTACTCTAGGTTACACACTCATGTATACGTGCCAAGATGGCTTCTACTTATCTGGAGGATCGGAGCACAGGACCTGCAAAGCAGATGGAAGGTGGTCAGGAAAACCTCCAGTCTGTAAAGGTACTGAAACATCTGGGCTGATTCATGAACTGTGTCCATCCTTTTTTCATTTATGCAGACAGGAATGTGAAATCAGTTGTTTACCCATGACATTAAAGGGAAACTTCACCAAAATATTTAAATTCTGACACTCACCCTTTTACTTCACCCTCAAAAATTGTTTGTGTGAACTATTCCTTTAATACTTTCATTGCTTACAGATTTATAGTGATAAATGGTTTAAAGAAAAACTAAATCTATGACTTGTTTAAAAGATCGTTACACAGAATACGAGTGTCAGCATTTATGAAATGTTTCAAACTAATGTAGCAGTGACTCGTTCTCAAAGTAACTACACCAAGAAACTTTGATGAATAGTCATTACCATTGTGCAGGTTGCATCCACAGATGTCAAATGTTCAATTATCTTCTCTATTTCCTAGTTGGACCAAAAGTAAACAGCAAATCAAATGAGGATCCAGACCTGCAGAAAAACAAGATTCCTGGTATGAGACCATTCAACTTCCATTTCGATGATTAAGTTGGCTTGAGAAAGCCAACTTAGTGATATTGTATCTAAACTTATTATTATTATTATTATTATTCTTCTTACCTAAAATTCTCAGAGCATCTCCTCCTAGAGCTTTAAAGCTACAACCACTAAACTCTGCTCAGACTTCAGACCTGTTCTGACTTGAGTTGCTATCCCTTTTCAGACTGATCAGACTTATGATTTTTGATAAAACTGAAGATTAAAGTCATAAAATCTCCATAGACTTTCACTAATGAAGTGAAAACTGAATTTTAGATAGAGCGTCCACTCCATCTGTTGGTAACATCACAACATTACACCTGATATATAATACATTTCAATACAGTATGTGTGAACATGTCCATTCCAATGGGCATGCATTTTATTTTTTTAAATCCTGAAAAAAAAACTTGCAGGTCTACAATCGATTTTTTACTTTAATTAGTAAGTTAAATCTCTCTATTTTACATACATAATATCACAAAATTACACCCCTGTCAGTGAGAGCACTGACGTTTGAACGAATCAGAGCGCTGCAATTCAAAGCCTCAAAGCTTTTCAAAGACGCCATTACTGCTGGAGAGAGAGATCATAATCTCCTAAAATAGATTTATGTGAGAGAGTTTATGATCAAACGGAAATTGTTTCCGATTATCAAGTAACCGCTGCAGCGTGTTTCCTTGAAGATTTATGTACTTATATGGCCAAATTCTGACTCTCATTCGTGTTTACTCGGCAAAGGCTTTCGCCCGCTGAGTAGATTACTTTGGGAACGGCAACTCTCAATGAACTTCAAACGCGCGTCAAAGCACTTAAGTTTATTTATAACTTATGCCTGAGTAAATATTACATTGCCTTGATTCCTTTATCTGCTATAATTGCCGTGTTGAACTGAAGTCTGACATGGCAGATCGATTCAATCTGAAAACTGCTTGAGATTAGAAAAAAACAGCATTACTATCCCCATTGTAATTGTGCAGGAATGATTTAAGAAATACTAATATTTAAGTTATTTTATTTCACATGAAGAAAGGCTTTATACACACACACACATATATATATATATATATATATATATATATATATATATACACATACATATCTATCTATCTATCTATCTATCTATACACACATTTATATAGTAAATAAATGTATAAAGGGCTCCATATATATGCAGTGGAACTGCAGTCTGTTTAGAAAGTGGTAAGACTATATTAATAATGCTTAATTACATCTTTAAAATAGAAATAAAACAAAGTGTTCACATGAGTGAAAACTGACCGTTAAAAGCCAAGGATGTAATTAAACCGTAAACATTTTTATAAACTAATTGCAATTTTCAACACTTTGGGGATCAAAAAGCATTGTTATTTATTTTTTGGTATTTCGTTACAACACTGATGATCCCTCATGATGAAAAAACTCCATGTATGTTCCCTAGATGCCATTTTGTGCACTAACCAAGTATTGCAACACTTCTGTAATCAATTAATAATTTACTCATGTTTATTACCAATGTAAATGTTGTTTATTTTAGATTTATATTTAATATTCATTATTATTCTTTGATATTTCAGACCACTCACTGTTCAGCTGAATCATCAATAACCTCCAGTCTCTGCGTCAACTGACTCTTGTGTTCTTTAAAACATTAAATCTCACTAGTGACTTGTTAAATAACATTCATTCTCGTCAGTGACATGTTAACTCATGTTAAATCTCACAAGCGACCTACGAATTAACAAATCTCACTAGCGAGATGTTAGTTCACACTAAATGTCAATAGCGTCTTGTTAATTAACGTTAAATCTTGCTAGCAACATGCTAGATCACGCAAATTCTCACTAGTGACATGCTAGATCATGCTAAATCTTGATAGCAACTTGTTAATTAACAATAAATCTTGCTACCAATATGCTAATTCAGCGAATTCTTGCCAGCAGCATGCTTATTTATGTTAAATGTTGCTAATGACTTCGGAATTCATTCTAAATCTTGCTAGCAACAAGATAATTAACATTAAATCTTGCTAGCAAAATTGATCATCAATTGATTAAAGATTAAATTATGATCAAAGAACATAACGACACCTTAGTAACTGCCTAGAAACAACGCAAGGCAATAACTAACAAGTGTATACAGTTTTATGCAAAAGTTTAGGCACCTTTCTGAGGCTGCATGGTAATCTGCTCAATCTTTTTAAGTAAAGATCCTAGTGATATGCCATTCATTTTCTAGAGAAAGCTTGATAAAGCAATGTTTTTCAGACCAAAATACTTAGTGTAGCAGTATTTAGTTGTATGAAATAAAATACAATGTGACAAATAGGCGGTGCAAACGTTTGGCCACCCTTTCAATTGTGTTGATTTGAATACCTGTAGTCACTTAATGCTGATTGTTTGCAACACAAAATTGATGTTATTGGCTCAATGAACATTAGACTGGAAACACAGGTGCAACCAATCATGAAAAAGGATATTTAAGTTTGCTAATTGCCAGTTGTGCTTCTCTTCGATTCTCTACTGGAAAGTAGCAACATGGGAACCTCAAAAGAACTCCCCAATGACTTAAAAACTAGGATAATTCATCAGTGTGAGTTAGGAGAAGCATGTTAAAAGTTATCACAAAGGTTTAAGGTCCCTGTCTCCAGTCAGAAATATAGTTAGAAAATGGAAGGCAACAGGAACAGTCCATGTGAAGGAAAGATGTGGCAGGCCAAGAAAGATATCTGAAAGGCAAAGGCGAAGTATGGTTAGAATGGTCAAATACAATTTACAGACCACCTCCAAAGATCTCCAAGAACATCTCGCTGCTGATGGTGTCATTGTACATCGTTCCACAGTCCAGCGTACTTTGCACAAGGAACAGCTCAATGAAAGGGTGATGCGGAAAAAGCCTTTTCCGCGTCTTGCCAACAAACAGAGTCATTTGAGGTATGCAAAGGCTCATCTGGACAAGTTCTGTGGACAGATGAAACTGAGATAGAGCTGTTTGGTCACAACCAGAAGAGCTTTGTATGGAGGAAAAAGAACACAGCGTTCCAGGAGAAGAACTTGCTCCCTACTGTAAAATGTGGTGGTGGGTCCTTCATGCTATGGGGCAAGCACAGGTACTGGAAACCTTGTCAAAGTTGAGGGTCAAATGGATTCCATCCAGTATCAGCAGATTCTTAAGAACAGTGTTCAAGAATCAGTCAAGAGGATGAAGTTATGCCAGGGTTGGTTGTTTCAGCAGGATAATGATCCAAAGCATTGCTCCAAATCTACCAAGGAATTCATGGTCAGACACAGATACAATGTTCTAGAATGGCCATCGCAGTCCAGACTTGAATATCATCGAAAATCTATGTAATGATTTGAAGGAGGTTGTCCACACTCGGAAACCATCAAACCTGACTGAACTGGAGACATTTTGCAAGGAAGAATGGTCCAAAATACCTGCAACCAGAATCCAGGGACTTCTCAGTGGCTATAAGAAGCGACTACATGCTGTTATTTCAGCAAAAGGGGGCTCTACTAAATATTAATGTGATAATTTCATTGGGGTGCCCACATTTTTGCACCTGTCTGTTTTTGCTATGACTCAAATTGTATTGTTTCTGTTGATTCAATAAATGCCATTTCAGAACTGAAATGTTACTGTTTTCATAAGGTATAAATTATATCCAAATGAAGTTGTGGCTTTGAAAGCCCGGCACATTATAAACTGAAATTATGATAATTATTAGGGGTGCCCAAACCTTTGCATAAAACTGTATATGCTCAAGATCTAATTCTTTCCATCTATCTATCTGTAAACTTAAACAACTTTTTAAGCTTTTACAAATAAATTTAACTTTCAGGATAGGCTTTCTCAAGCCAACTGAAGTTTATATCATAAACTTCCTCTATCTAGTTATTATTATTATTCTTCTTACCTAAAATTCTCAGAGCATCTCCTCCTAGAGCTTTAAAGCTACAACCACTAAACTCTGCTCAGACTTCAGACCTGTTCTGACTTGAGTTGCTATCCCTTTTCAGACTGATCAGACTTATGATTTTTGATAAAACTGAAGATTAAAGTCATAAAATCTCCATAGACTTTCACTAATGAAGTGAAAACTGAATTTTAGATAGAGCGTCCACTCCATCTGTTGGTAACATCACAACATTACACCTGATATATAATACATTTCAATACAGTATGTGTGAACATGTCCATTCCAATGGGCATGCATTTTATTTTTTTAAATCCTGAAAAAAAAACTTGCAGGTCTACAATCGATTTTTTACTTTAATTAGTAAGTTAAATCTCTCTATTTTACATACATAATATCACAAAATTACACCCCTGTCAGTGAGAGCACTGACGTTTGAACGAATCAGAGCGCTGCAATTCAAAGCCTCAAAGCTTTTCAAAGACGCCATTACTGCTGGAGAGAGAGATCATAATCTCCTAAAATAGATTTATGTGAGAGAGTTTATGATCAAACGGAAATTGTTTCCGATTATCAAGTAACCGCTGCAGCGTGTTTCCTTGAAGATTTATGTACTTATATGGCCAAATTCTGACTCTCATTCGTGTTTACTCGGCAAAGGCTTTCGCCCGCTGAGTAGATTACTATGGGAACGGCAACTCTCAATGAAGTTCAAACGCGCGTCCTCGCGCACTTAAGTTTATTTATAACTTATGCCTGAGTAAATATTACATTGCCTTGATTCCTTTATCTGCTATAATTGCCGTGTTGAACTGAAGTCTGACATGGCAGATCGATTCAATCTGAAAACTGCTTGAGATTAGAAAAAAACAGCATTACTATCCCCATTGTAATTGTGCAGGAATGATTTAAGAAATACTAATATTTAAGTTATTTTATTTCACATGAAGAAAGGCTTTATACACACACACACACACACACACACATATATATATATATATATATATATATATATATATATATATATATATATATATATATATATACACATACATATCTATCTATCTATCTATACACACATTTATATAGTAAATAAATGTATAAAGGGCTCCATATACATGTAGTGTAACTGCAGTCTGTTTTGAAAGTGGAAAGACTATATTAATAATGCTTAATTACATCTTTAAAATAGAAATAAAACAAAGTATTATTCACATTAGTGAAAACTGACCGTTAAAAGCCAAGGATGTAATTAAACCGTAAACATTTTTATAAACTAATTGCAATTTTCAACACTTTGGGGATCAAAAAGCATTGTTATTTATTTTTTGGTATTTCGTTACAACACCGATGATCCCTCATGATGAAAAAACTCCATGTATGTTCCCTAGATGCCATTTTGTGCACTAACCAAGTATTGCAACACTTCTGTAATCAATTAATTATTTACTCATGTTTATTACCAATGTAAATGTTGTTTATTTTAGATTTATATTTAATATTCATTATTATTCTTTGATATTTCAGACCACTCACTGTTCAGCTGAATCATCAATAACCTCCAGTCTCTGCGTCAACTGACTCTTGTGTTCTTTAAAACATTAAATCTCACTAGTGACTTGTTAAATAACATTCATTCTCGTCAGTGACATGTTAACTCATGTTAAAGCTCACAAGCGACCTACGAATTAACAAATCTCACTAGCGACATGTTAGTTCACACTAAATCTCAATAGCGTCTTGTTAATTAACGTTAAATCTTGCTAGCAACATGCTAGATCACGCAAATTCTCACTAGTGACATGCTAGATCATGCTAAATCTTGATAGCAACTTGTTAATTAACAATAAATCTTGCTACCAATATGCTAATTCAACGAATTCTTGCCAGCAGCATGCTTATTTATGTTAAATGTTGCTAATGACTTCGGAATTCATTCTAAATCTTGCTAGCAACAAGATAATTAACATTAAATCTTGCTAGCAAAATTGATCATCAATTGATTAAAGATTAAATTATGATCAAAGAACATAACGACACCTTAGTAACTGCCTAGAAACAATGCAAGGCAATAACTAACAAGTGTATATATGCTCAAGATCTAATTCTTTCCATCTATCTATCTGTAAACTTAAACAACTTTTTAAGCTTTTACAAATAAATTTAACTTTCAGGATAGGCTTTCTCAAGCCAACTGAAGTTTATATCATAAACTTCCTCTATCTAGTTCATTTTGCTGTCATCAGAAATGAACTTTGGAGGTTGAATATAATATATATTATATATATATTTTAAAAATGTCAAGGAAGTTTGATTACTTCAGTGTTAAAATATGACTGACTATCCCATTAACTGGCAGAGAACAACTATTTGTAAGCCATCCGTGAATATTTTAAGTATTTTTAATATAATTTAGCTATACTTTGGAATACTACTATTTAATTTGCTGTGTGCTGACTTTGACATGTCTAGTTAGTCTGGTTTGTGCTTTTCAGCAAGAAAATTATATTCTAGTATGTCACCCGGTCAAAAAAACCTATACCTAAGAATATCCATAGGGTGAGCAACCTTTGTGGGAAGGATGTATTGGCATCAATAGCAAACATAGAGGAATTGCTCCGGCCTTATGTTATGGCATTTAAGGCTATTTCTGGGATCAAAGACCTTTTGACTTTTGCAAAAAGAGAGAAACCACAAGAAACGCAGGTGTTGCAGGGAAATTATTTTTGTAATCCCATTTAGTGCTGCTGTAGTGGGACGGAAATGACACACTTCAATGTTTATCAGTGTTCAAACGGTTTTGGAAAATGTACTCTTAAAAGTTTAAGTCATTTTTACAGTTGTGTTAAAGCGACTGGTTATTTTAGCAGATGAAGTCAACAAAATGAATTAATTACGGTATATTAACTAAAACCCTTTTTTACTGACATCTGTCAATCAAACGTAGTGTCAGAATGCTTGTATATTCACATTGTTGTTATTTGAAACCTAAATGTATTTTATTTAAATTAGTGATATTTTTTATCTAATGCAGTTGCTTTCATACTTGTGTAATTTCAATTTCAAATTCTTAAATGCCAAACTACTTGTTGAGTTCCATGTCGCTATAGTGTGTATATGTTTGTAATGTATTTTGTGACGTACTGTCAGTTCTGATCATGTGTCATGTGTTCTGTTAAGTTCCAGCAGATGTTTTCTCGTTAAACTCTGTTTGGGCTGGATTCTATGAGTACCTGGGAAAGAGACAGACCGCCACAGTAACAGTCAATGCATTCAATGCCACCACCAGCCGGGTCAACGTCACTCTTCTGGAGCAAAGTAGGGTGCACATTAAACTCGCTGGTAGGTTTTTGCCACCATATTCAAAGAAGACACTAGGGCTGGGTTGCATTTGGCACATTCCATACGTGCAAGACATTTGTTGGTTGGTAGAGATTCCGCTGTATTAAAGTCTTAGGTTATTTACACAATGCTCCACATGCTCATGTCTACAGTGGAATGAAGGACTTCTTATTAAGAAGTGTTGATGGCCACAGCATGAAAGAGTTGTCTGGTCAAAACTGTAGTGAACTGGTGTGCCGTCAGCTACTGCAGCAACAATATCACTGCTCTTATATGTTAAAGGTGCTGAAAGAGAAGGATTTTCTTACTTCCATGGGAGATGGAAAGTGAATAATTGAATTAGCATTGCATCTTACTTCTACAGTGTTGAGATTACACCGAATTTCTCAGATGCATTGAGCAGATTTAATAGCCATGGATGCTTTCTGCATTTACCAGATATGTTTTCCTTTGCCCTAATTCCTTGGCCAAAAATGAAAGAGAAAAACATTTCAAATGCAGGTTTATAGAAGAAATTCCAGACGAGGCATATTGTTGGTATTCAGTTTATTTAATTTTTTTTCTTGTGATGTTTTGCAGGAACTTACAAGAAAGAAGAAAATCATCTATTATTAAAAGTTTACCAGATAAGAGGCCCAACGGAACAATATTTTAGCAAATTCAAGAATGATAACTGGGCAATGGATGGATATGTGAGTAGCATAAAAGTGCTAATAAGCTGATAAAGCAGTGCTATTTTATTACTATGCATGTGACTTGTATTGCTATGTTACTCATAAAAAAGGTTTTTAATATTAATATTAAAATTGAAAGTAATTGGGTTATTTTTTTGCATAGGTTACGTCGGAATCTGAGAAGAAAATGTTTGTTTACCAAGGGCACATTCACAGCAAGGATTTTGGGAAGTTTCAATTAACAAGACAAGGTAGATTTTTTTAATATTTACAAATGTACACATTTAACATTTTAAATTATGCCAATTTGAAAGCCTTTTCTAATGCCCGATACATTTATTTATATACTAATTGTGTTCATGTAAAATCTATAAATAAATGTTTTTATTATATAATTTACAAGTCGATTTAATCCCTAGACTCTAAATGCTTTCAATAGTTTGCTTGGATTTTTCCTCAGGTCTCATTACCACCGATTTGGATCCATCTAACCCGTACTATGGCACAAACAGCAGCTCTGTGGCAGCTGCCATTCTAGTACCCTTCTTTGCTCTTATTTTATCAGGGTTTGCCTTTTACCTCTACAAACACAGGTAAGAGCTGCTGACGTGACTGTCTTTTCCATGTGTCGATGTTATCTGTCCATAATGGATGTGAATAGTCGTTGTGTCACTGTAGTAATGGGAAATTCCTTTGCCAAACAGTCATTGTGACTGATATATATAGACAGTTAGCAATCTAAACAAAACAAAACAAAAATAAAAAAAATGCCATTGAGATCAAATATAAGCAATGCTAAAAAAAAAGGAGCATGGGAGTTTTCCTACGCAAACACAACAATGTGTAAAAGTTGTCATGAAGCATGACAGTTCCCCGATATTAAAATAATAAAAAAAATTGGCAGGACTCTATCACAAGGCACAGATGACAATGAGAGACCCAAAGACCTGGTCGCTTCCAGGTAAGTCACCGGAAGCTAATGCCACGGCGACGAGCCCTTTACAGTCACATCTTCATTGTCTGCATTTGATTTGCTCATCTCATCTGAGTGCAGGAATTATGGAAATCCAGTGACTTGCATATTCTGTTGTAGTCCCATGTTTGGTTTTCATTGCTATCGATGTTAATTTGACCAACTAAAAGTCCGTTTGTGTCCATTTGTCAGCGGATTATCATGAGAATTACAACTGATGCGCCCAATACTGTTAGTCGGTGGAAATATGAATTGGGCGCGGGATGTACTGCAGGTCATTTATTTAGATTTAGATCATACAATTTGAGAGAGATCATAAATCATCCACTGCCATCCGAGGGAAGCCTGTGAATCAGTTAATTTTCAAGATTCAGATCAGTCACTGACCTTTCCAAAATGTGAGTTTTATGGTTTTAATTAGTGTTGACACGAGGAAGCAATGCTTCTAATTGAATAAGGAGAATAATTTTAAAACCACAATTTTCTGAATAGCATATAACATGTACATATACCAGATTATCAACTACATTTGCATAATGCGCAGTATACGTACATTAAAGCTTCGCTGCACTCAGAACTCTTCAACATCATGCATTTCCTTTGACCTTTAATGTACAAAATGCAGTAATTACAGCTCAACTTTGAGCTCAGCTTGACTCAATATTTAATCAAATCAGCCAAGGTTGAAAAAAAAAGAAGCAAAATAACTTAAACAGTTACTTAAATATGAGCTCATTTGGCAAACACAACCAGGCTTGGCAATGCAGCGCAATGCTTATGTTTGTATTGTAGCATGAAGTGTAGTATTTCAGGAAAAAAGTGGGCAATGTTTAACTTATACTGCAGGTATACACACATTCGCTCTCACACACCATTCCGAACAGTCAAAGGCATTCGCGTCTCAAACGGTAGTGTCACATTATCACATGACTTCACTTCACTTCGCCTCATCACATCGCATGTTTAATTCAAGGAAGAAGCCACCGCTTATCCTCTTTTTTAAGAAGAAATAACATTGTAATAAAATGGTTGCTTTTTTAGAAATGTTGATACAATCGTAGAGGGGCAAACAACAACTACAATGCACTGTGGGATACAGTGCAGTCCAGACAGTAAAGACATCTGGACATTTTGAGATATTGGTCACAATCTATATGGATTACTTTTATGAGGCTTTCATAGTGCTTTGGATATAAGCGGCTCAGACAGTCTTTAGCATTTCATGGACGAACGTATGGGGTTGGAATGACATGAGGGGGAGTAAATGGACACATTTTCATTTTAGGATGAATTACTTCTTTATGAAAAATTTTCATTTGGTGGTAAAAGACAATTGTTCTTATCCTACAGTTAGAATTTAACCTGGCTAACACATTTGTCACTTCCCATTGTTAAATGAGGACATCATGTTCTTTTGTTTTGGGTTTTATCTAACATAATTCTAATGTTGTTCTTCCGTTATTAAAAATGACACTGTAATAAATGTAAGCAAACGAACACACTTGTGAAGTTCCTACTCCTCCTGACTGTTTGTCGCTTTTCTTTTCCAACTTTCCAGAACAAGACCAAAAGTTCAGTACAATGGATATGCAGGTCACGAGAACACTAATGGACAAGCTTCGTTTGAGAATCCGATGTATGATACAAACATGAAGCCAACAGAGGCGAAGGCTGTGAGGTTTGACACGACCCTCAACACAGTCTGCACAGTAGTATAGCCGTCATTAGCAGTTCCTCGTGGGCGAGACGCCAGTACTCCTTTACCACTGACTGCACTTTGCTATAGATGCGACTCATTCTATCACAAGCTTACAATGGACGAAATAAAGTGACAACTACTTTTTTTACAGAAAAAACAAACAAACAAAAAAACTTCAAAGAACGAAGCTCACTTGACGCATGTTCGGCCAGAACTGAGGTCAACATTCGTTCTGGGATCTGGCTCTTAAAGGATGAAGGTGTTTTGCTTTTGTCTATCTCTTTTTTATGTATTACTCCCCCTCCCTCTCCTCCCCCTCCTCCCCCAAACAAAACTTCCTGGGAAAGGTGTCTCTGAATGCCACAAAGTTGTTAACACAATGTATTTTCTTCAGTGAAGACAAACCACAAAAGCAAAAGCAACTGGACTACTGTGGCTTAGCACACTTAAGAGATCTCCACCAAGAAGGCGGCAAAGCGCTACAAGAAACTCAAAGGAGAGACGCTCACGAAACTCAACCTCTGTGTGGAGAAAAGAAATGAACTTTATCGCACAAATTTTGCACTAGTATGAAATGGATATGAAATCAATGTATTGGATGAAAACAAAAAAAATAATATACAGGGTTTTATTGACCATATGTATATAAACATAAACCCATATCCATAGAGAGCATGATGTCATGCTACGGTTATCAAGAGAGAATGAATTTATTTTTTAAATGAAGTTCTGTTTATGTTTACAAGGTGATAAGGACACAACTGAAACTTACCATCATCGTTTTTAATGCATTACTCGTACAGAACATTTTTTCGTGATATTTCGCATCACAAGCATAAACACAAATGCTGACAAATTACTACATTTCATCTTTAAGTTTGAAATAACAATAGCTTTACTCACCAATTTGCCATATCACCAATTTGCTTTCTTTGCGTATCAGATATACCTCTGGTGCAGAACACGACTGTATGTTGATGGCGCGGATTTTGGCCAGATTCTTTTGATCAGCTCTGTGTGGACGCCTACACAAGATTTAACTGAGCCCCACAAGTTGATGCATTTCCCCCCCATCTCTCCTTTTTCTGAACCAGTGTGCATCTCCCGTAGCCATTAGAGACACAAAATCAGCGATCTTACTCTCGAAGAAACACTGCCTTATTAGATTCAGAAGCATGACCGGGCCACGCCGGTTCCCAATGACCCATATCATTAGTTCATTAACCTAGAAGAGGAGCGTAAGGCTGCCGGGGTGCATATTCACTGTGATTTTAATGTCATGACCACGCTGATACCAATGCATGTGCTGAAACTGTAAGTGCTCCCATTTTTCCATGCGAACTGCGTGATGCTTGATGTTTTTCACCGCTGTGTTACCACATGCACTCGCGCGCTACACATAGATGGCCTCGAGCTTAAACGTGCACAACGGCATTGCTGTTGGTTTGCTGTCGGAAATCAGACATCATTTTCACATTGATTGTATTTGCAATCAAAACCATGCTTTGTTTGCAAATGTGTTCGGATGTTTTCTGTTGCGTCATGCTCTCAGATCGAATCATTTCTGCGCGCGCTGGATTCACCAGGTCGGCCCAATGGCGGTAAAGGGCCGTGTCGGTTTTGTCACTCTGCGGATGATCCACGTCTTGCCTTTTCTCAGGCTTGCTGCAATAATGTTTCCTTGTTTGTTTTCGTTTCCTCACGACTGTAAAAAGGTTTTGCGACTGTCAGGCTGTAAAACTGCATACAAACCAACAATTGTGCTACTCGTCATTGTCATTCGATCATGTGCTGCTGACTTGAAGTAGGTGCAAAAGATGTTTTTGTACAGAAATATATTTTTTATGCAGAATTTGTAAAATTATGAAATATGCTGTACTTTTTTGATTAATGTAGGTACAATTGTTAAAATAAATGTTTTTACTGTATAAAAATGTAAATTAATTGTTTATCTACCCATAAGTATATATCTATGGTTTAAAATTTTCCAACAAATGTCAATATGTACGAGCTTTTATGAAATATTCAGCTCGTATGTGTTCTTTGACGTGAGCAAAATCATGAACCCTAGAGAACAGTACTGCTGATTGTTAAATGACAGATATTTTGAAAATTATTATTTGAGATAAATATTAAACTTTTTCTAAAAGTACACGTTCTGTTTTTCTTCAAACACAAGTGCATTTTTTGGTCTTTAGACTGTTGTCTAATGATTGTAAGGTATGTTTGGAAGTTGGGGATGCAAATATTTGGCTTGACGATTCAGTTGTGAAGTCACACATTTGTTGTGAATTGTGAGTGCAAAATATTAACTGACAATTAATAAAAATACATGACTATGTAAGAATAATATAAAATGTGTTGAAGACTACTAACCAGCACTGTGAATTGCAACTCATTTTCACACCCCCACTTGCAAAGAGATTTTTGCCTGTTGACAAATCAGTTTCCATTAAGTGAAATATTCTCTATTATGCAAAAATCACTTTAACATGCTGTTTGAATATAAATTTGTGTCAGCAGTGTGTTACACATCCACCCTTATAATGGTAAAAATACACTTTTTTATAATTCCCATGAATCATAAGCAGTGTCTCAGAATAAACCGTTTGCAGTTTCTATGCAATGCAACGTATGCGTAGGCCTTGCCCACAACTTCTGACAGACTCCGCCCTTTTAGCATAGCTCCGCCCTGAATGAGCTGAACTCAGTCTGCGACGTTTAACAACGGAATTCAAGCTTGACAATAAGACGTGAAAGAGAACTTAATTTAATTGAATCCTCATGGGACGCTCCGTCTGAATTCCAGCTTTGGGCGTATGCTCTCAGAAAGTCATATATTAGAAGTTTAGACTGATAAGGCTTAAAACCGGATCATAAACTTTCATGATGATAAAGATGATAATCAAAACCGGCAGACTATCCAAGGTACAAGCTATAAATGCTCTGCCCTCTTCTGGATTGGGGGTGGGGAGTAGCAGCTCATTTACTTTTAATTTAAATTTACATGTAAGAAACATGCCCAAAAACGGCATGTTTTTGCTTCCATTCAAAAATGTGCATTTTCAATATGGTTTCACGAGTTCACAGTTACAAATGATTCAGGAGCAATAAATGGTAAGCGTATTTGGCGTGCTGTCCGAGGAGAGGGCTCCGAGCTCGGTATTTAGCCCGAACCTGGAGCACTCCCCCCGTATCCTGACTTTGATAGGAATGGTTAAGTGTGAGGAGTTGGGGTGGTGGAGGGATGCTGAAAAATGTCGAGATGTGTGGGTGAGTCGAGGCATGTCTATTTATACACGTTTCCTCTCCTGCTGATAGGATGAGGTGTAATTTCTGATGACGTGTTGATTGCATTAATCATATGAACGTGCTCCTCCCGAACTTTGTTAATAAAACATCATTTCACGAGTTCACACGTACAAATGATTCAGGAGCAATAAATTTGTTGCAAGAAAGAGAATTGGGTGTAATTTGGTTTCTGGGAGTATGAGGGGTACCTCTGAACTCCTCCCCTGGCTGCCATAGGAGTGGGGAGGTATGTAGCCACCGCGGTAGGGGAAACCCCCGTGGTCACTGCAGGAGCAGGAGGCATGTCGCTGCCGTGACAGTGGAAACCCCTCGGGGCCGCTGCGGGAGGCAGGAGGTACGTCGCTGCCGTGACGGTGGAAACCCCTCGGGGCCGCTGTGGGAGCAGGAGGCACATCACTGCCGTAGCAGTGGAAACCCCTCGGGGCCCTCACAGCAGCAGGAGGCACGTCACCGTTGCAGCAGGGGAAAACCCCTCTGGCCCCCACGTTGGCAGGAGGCACGTCGCTGCCATTGCATCGAAAAACCCCTCGGGGCTGCTGCAGGACCAAAGAGGTACGTCGCCGCCGCGGTGGTGGAAGTTAGAGAGAGCTGGCTCCTGCGGGAGCGTCACTGCTGCGGCAGTGGGAGTTAGAGAGAGCTTGCTCCTGCGGGAGCGTCACTGCTGCGGCAGTGGAAGGTAGAGAGAGCTTGCTCCTGCGGGAGCGTCACTGCTGCGGCAGTGGAAGGTAGAGAGAGCTTGCTCCTGCGGGAGCGTCACTGCTGCGGCAGTGGAAGGTAGAGAGAGCTTGCTCCTGCGGGAGGAAGGAACGGGCTTGGGAAGGAACGGGCTTGGGAAGGAACGGAAAGATTAGAAAGAGGGATAGTTTGGGATAGGAAGGAGGAAAAGAAGCCGGGGCCGCATGCGGAGACAGCCTCACGCTTAGGTCGACCACTGGGGCTTTGGGAGGAACGAAAAGATTAAAAAGGGGGATAGTTTGGGGAACGAGGTGGGGAGTCTGGGCCTGCACCGCTAACGGAGGCAGCCTCACGCTAGGATTAGATGGGGGGGGGGCTGCAGGCCAGACGTAAGGGAGAGGGTTAGGAATGGGTATGAATTGATGAGAGTGTGCAGTGTCAGTGAGTGACGGGAGTGTCAGTGCTGCGGCAATGGAAGGTCAAATATTAAGTCCAATTTGGTCAGAATGGAGATGGGTTCATGATCTTCACAGGGGAGGGATTAGTAGAGTCACGGTCTCCGCAGACACTTCAGGGCAGTGCTGTGCTCGTGTCCAGGTGCAGGTCCTTCATCTGATCTGGATACGGCCCGGACCATGGTAACCTCGGAATAAACAGAGAATAATATCAGCGTAGATGCTATTCTTCTTCTGATGTATTGAGTACATCAGATATTATGGGAATGTTCCCGGTTCCAGCTGACCTAAATTATGCAGCCTAACAATCATTTTACATGATTTGGATTAAAAATGTATGTATGATGTGTTATTTTTTTATGCCAGGTTGAAGAGATGTGTTTTTAGTCTAGATTTAAACTGACAGAGTGTGTCTGCTTCCCGAACTGTATTAGGAAGACTGTTCCAGGTCAGCTGGAACCGGGGAACATTCCCATAACATCTGATGTACTCGTTACATCATAAGAAGAATGGCATCTATGCTGATATTATTCTCTGTTTATTCCAAGGTTACCATGGTCTGCTGAATCCAGGCCGTATCCTGATCAGTTGAAGGACCTGCACCTGGACATGAGCACAACACAGCCCTGAAGTGTCTGCGGAGACTGTGACTCTACTAAACCCCTCCCTGTGAAGATCATGAACCCATCTCCAATCAGACTGAACTGGATTTAATATTTTGACCCTGAATTGCTGTCAATATAATAATTAAGCTCTTGTCTGTTGGTCAGAGGTGAACTGGTCCCCCGACTGAATCTGGTTTCTCCCAAGGTTTTTTTCACCATTCCATTCTTCATTCATTACGTCACCTGCTGAAGTTTAGGTTCCTTGCCACTGTCGCCTCTGGCTTGCTTAGTTGGGGACATGTAACACTTAATATTCATCCATTTTATTGATTGGCCTCCTTTTTTAGAGCTGCTGTTCAGCCCAAACAAACTTTGTTTATAATGTTTTTCCGTGACCATTGTGAAGCTGCTTTTAAACAATCTGTGTTGTAAAACGTGCTACATAAACTTGACAAATCCTTTTTTTCAATTCCCCGTCATTTTGGTAATACATAAAAATGAATGTTGAAAAAAACTAAAAAATAAAAAAAACTTACAACTTTAGTGTAAATTGTTGCTTATGTGGTTTCTCTGACAGTTACATGTGCTTTTCTATTTAACCAGATTATATCTTCGGTGGCCAATAAAGAATCTGAGTTTATACATTCTGACACCCAGGTTTGCCTCTCTGTCACTTGTTCTCTAGAGCATGCAAAATTAAGCCAAAGCATATATAATTAAAAATTTGAGTAACTGCTCAGCCAAAGTGCTGTACTGAATTTATGGGTTCTTGTTAAAATAAAAAAAAACTACAGACGGAAATGTATTTGTACCTGTTGAAAAAACAGAATTGTCTCTGGATATTTTCATAAAATGATTCAGGCAGTAGCAACGGGCTGTATGGAGCACATCTTTGTGAGGCATACCAGTCAATGGAATCTAAAATCATCAACACACTGAAGGCTGGATTCAAAATCATACCAAAAATAAATCAGTGAGATCCAGATCCAGTGTGCGATTTAATCAGTCCCTTCATTTTTGTGAGCAGTGTCCATCTCTCTCTCTCTCTACATATATTCATACATCAAAGTATCCCATATGGCTTGTGTGCTTCAAGAATTTTCTATATGGTCACTTAAAAGAGTTGCTTAGACATTATTTAAAATAAAAATTTGTTTAAAAAAAAGTGAAATGACTTTGTAAATAATTATACAATTTAACACTTTTTAATGTGAAGAAATCTTTTAAGGATCATCAGCATAACTGTCCATAACTGTCAGTCGTTCTGTTTTTGGTCAGAACAACAATTTGTAGCCGACATCTTTCAATTATCAATAAAGTGTGCGTATATATGAGGCCAGTCTTTCTTATTCCAATGCGTTTTCACACTGTCTGATTGAATGCTTACTTACTGCAAATCTTTCTAAGATCTTTCTTTGATGCATTACAGTGATACTCTATTATTACTTTCTATTAACACACATGCAAAAATATTGGTTGAATGTCTCTGAGTAATATTTTTTGTTGTATGAATGATAATGACAGAATAGGCCTATTTGATTTATGCCTCCTTACACACACAAAGCTTTTCCAGTATTGTTTATACTGCAATAATCATGGGTGTGCTGTAATTTGTGATGATCCTTGTTCTGAGCTAGAAGCCTAGTATGTGTAAACAAATGTGACTAGTACACAGATAATATCATATAGAAAATGTAATTCCTTTAAGACATTCTGAGAAAGAAGGATGTGCAGGGAATGTTTTACTGTCTTTCTGCCTGAAGTACATTTAATGTTTATGACATTACAGCGAATCTTATGGCGTCTGTGTGAAAGCGATCCTCAAAATAGTGTATGAACTAAACAAAAGGATCTTGGCATCAGGTGTAGAAGCTCTCTGCCAAACAAATCATCATTTCACTTGTCAGTTCTGATAAATGAGGAGATATCTCATAAAATAAGTGCAATCTTGGGTTTTGCTGCTGCTTTTCCTGTCATTTACAGAGAGGATACGGTGTACTCAACCCTTTCATGTCAACCTACTTCTGCAACATCAATCTCAGTTTGAGTTCACCAGGATGGATGTGTCTTTCTACACTCATGACTCCCAGTGAAGTCTCTGCCCTAAGTTAAGTGACTTTCCATCTAAGCATTTAAGAACATCTTCTCACTAGTTTACCAGCTATGCAACATTTTTTTACTTTGAAAGAATTTCTGCTAGACATTTGCATGCCTGATCATATGTCTCGTCATTGTGCAAATGTTTAAAATAGAAATCCTATAGTTGGTTTCTCACATAGAAAATGAGTGAAAATGAGTGTTTGAAATGAGTCTCCAGTGAATCATTGTCAGGGGTGTGTGGAGTGAAGGGAGGAGCGAGCACTCAATTGCTGGAGGAAAGGACTTTTTAGTAATAAAAAAAAACTACCTGAATGGGAAACTATAACTTGACTTGACACAAGTGCTGACTGATGATTCAACGACATCACAATTCGACAATGAAGCAGCACAGTAGAGCAAACACAGGGAGCATATATCTGGAACAAATAGGGAAGGTAATGAGAGAGGACAGGTGGGGCAAATCAAACATATAACAAGGAAACAAGATGGATGGGGTTACACAATGACAAGACAAAAAACATTAAATGAGCAGTTAACCAATGAGAACTCATAAGCTGCATGTTCACACAAAACCAGACTTGACATGGCATGAAAGCGCGAGGCCAATGTAAACCACATGCTACACAACAACTGATGCGGACAAATGAGCATGCAGCCTGATTGAAATGGAAACTGCATGCACTCACAGAACATGACAAAACACACAAGCACGAGCAAACACTCATTTTGTGCGCTCACAAACACATTTAGCAAAAGTGTCGGAATCCTGATACAAAACCGAAACCAAAGACCAAAATATTGGTTATATGCACACTACACCCCACACACAAGACATGTCAAAGATTTGAAGCCGCACGCTCACAGGAAGACATGACACAAACAACAAGGCTCTGTCACAAAACAAGAGAAAACTAGACCAAAATGACAGAAACCTGACAATGATATTTTAAGGATAGTTAACTTCACATTTGAAGGATAAACTGACATAAGGCTTATGGGATGATGAGAAAATCAGTTAAGCAGAAAACGAATTTTGAAAAATACAGCTAAAAAACATGTCTTTAATTTCTTTCTGCATTGCCTGAAATATCTCATCCAGGCAGAATAGTAATAGTGTTTCTGTTCTGTAGTTGTTGTTGTTAATGGATTCAGATTGTGGGGTTTTTAAGCAGATGCTGAGAGGTAATATTAATATAAATGCAGGTGTCATTGGAATTGAATTGAAACTACGATCAGCTTATGCCTACACAACCTTTCTGCTCTCTTCCTCAAGACTTTTTGTGTAAAATGATGTTGCCAGGAACAGTGAGGATCAAGCAGGCTAATCTTCAAACAATTCTGGCCTCCTTAACTTTCAGAATCATTTTGTATGCTTAAATAATTTATTGGAAAGCAGCTTAAATTTCCAACCTCTTTTTACAAAGACCAGCTGTAGTCAAATAAAATTAAAATCTGCTAATCTGCACACTCAATAAAGATCCATTTTCTGCTGCAGCATGTTAATTCTCTACGCTGCTTTTATAAACTGCCATACACACACTTTATTGATAATTGAAAGATGTCGGCTACAAACTGTTGTTCTAACCAAAAACAGAACGAATGACAAGTTACGGACAGTTATGCTGATGATCCTCAAATGATTTCGTCAAATAAAAAAAATGTTAAATTAAATCATTATTTACATAGCCATTTCACTTTTTTTTACACATTTAAAAAAAATAATGTCTAAACAGCTCTTTTAAGTGACCATATAGAAAATTCTTGAAGCACACAAGCCATATGGGATACTTTGATGTATGTGTGTGTATATATATATAAAAATACTTTTTTTTCAGAGAGCAATGCTTTGTGATCAGACTAACTAGTGAAACAACACTCCAATAATATATTCTCATAATATATACACTCAAATAATGTATACTCAAGTGTAATAAATATTTTATTCATGATTAGCAGCTATGCACTATGTGGACATGCTTTGCACCCATAATAAAGGCTAATGCCTTGAAACCCATGGCTTCATAAACAGACACCTTCCTGAGAAACACAACTTAATGCATCTCCTCTAGCAAAGTTGCACTGAACAGTGAATTCACTAAACACCTGTCCTACTTTTGCTTGCCATATTTCAGCATACATCTCTGGATTTTGTGTACTAACCACCCAAAAGTTAGATAAAACGGGTAGATGCTGATACAACGCTGAAATAATGTGAATTACTGTTCATCCAATGATTTTTTTTAGTGCAAACTATCATTCTTTGCAAGGTAAGTTAAGTCCATATTTTTTGTCTGGCACAATTAACATGATGCTGTTCTGGCTCGTAAAATGCAAGCTATAAATACAATTTTATGTTAGTGTACCTTTGATGTTTGTGTTTCTTTACTAGAAATCATGGTGGTATTAATTCCTCAAATTATGATGATGATAAAGAGCATTATAAAAAAATTATTTAGGTGTCTAGAGCTCACTGGTGAATAAGTATGGCAGGTTGTGAAAGTCTGCTGCATTCTCTGCAACCTATCCGTCAGATAACCTGCAAGATGAGAGTTAGTTCTTCACTCTGCTCCCTCTCCACTATTCATATTTACTGGAAAATTAATCATCCACACCTTTATTTCATTAACATCATTATGTCCTCATAAGTCTAGGGTTGGGTAAGGCCTGTAACTAGTGATGTTACGTCTGACACCGATGCTCCAAAGCTTGCTTCAAACTCAAACTGTCCACTTTGTCAACTTGACAGGTTGCAGGGTTCACCTGCCTTTCGCTACATCAAGACGCGAAGAGTTTCCACTTCAAGGCGTAGAGTTGCCTCGTGGAGGGAGCTCTGGACTGAAGAATGGTCTCTACAACCTCAGCTGAGAGACCGGATTCTATGAGCTGGACCCTCTCAGGGGCCAGACCCACAGCTTCACTAGCTCTGGGTGGGGGTAAAGAATGCAACCCTCCGCCTGGGACAGGAGGTCCCTCCTGATCGGAATCTCCCAGGGGACTCCGTCGAGGAGGGACACGAGGTCCGAGAACCATATTCTGATAGGCCAGTGGGGAGCCACTAGCGTGAGATGGACCTTGTCCCGGCGAATTTTGGCCATAACTCCCGGGAGCAGAGCGATCGGGGGAAAGGCGTACAGGCGTAGCCTCGGCCACGCATGTACAATGGCATCCCGCCCCAGAGGCGCTGGATGTGTCAGCGAAAACCACAGAGGGCAGTGAGTGTTCTCTACGGAGGCAAACAGGTCCACCTGTGCCTTGCCATATCTCTCCCAAATCTGCTCCACCACCTCGGGGTGGAGCTGCCATTCCCCTGGCCTCGGCCCCTTTCTCGACAGGGCGTCTGCTCCAACATTCTGGACCCCCGGGATGTAGGCCGCCCTGAGAGAGAGCAGCCTCCCCTGGGCCCAGAGGAGGATCTGTCGCGCCATCTTGTACAATGGCCGCGAATGCAGACCCCTTGATGGTTGATGTATGCAACCGCCGTCATACTGTCGGTGAAAACAGTGACATGGTGGTCGCATATGTCCGGGAGGAACGCACAGAGTGCTCTGCGGACCGCCAGTAACTCCAGCATGTTTATGTGCCAGGTCTGGTGCCGACTGCTCCACAGACCTTGTGAGGAGCGATCCCTCAGGACCACTCCCCAGCCTGAGAGGGAGGCATCTGTCGAGAGTGTCACCCGTCGACCAAGAGTTCCCAACACAGGACCTTGAGAAAGGAACCAAGAGTTCTTCCACATACTCAGGGTGCGTAGGCATCGCCCCGTGACCCTCGAGGAGAACTCCTTGGTTTTTAGCCACCACTGCAGGGGTCTCATGTACAGCAGGCCCAGTGGGATAATGCTGGATGCCGCTGCCATGAGCCCTAACACTCTCTTAAAGTGTTTCACCGTGAGTGGCTGGCCCAGCTTGATGCTCTTGACGGCTGAACGAATGGCCTGGATGAGCTCGAGGGAGAGCCGAGCAGACATGGCCACTGAGTCCCAAATGACCCTCAAGAAAGTGGTTCTCTGCGCGGGAGAAAGTACACTCTTCTTGGTGTTCAGCTTTAACCCCAGCTCCTTCATGTGTGCAAGCACAGCATCTCGATGTGCTGCTAACTGCGGCGACTGGGCCAGAATAAGCCAGTCGTTGATATAGTTTAGGACACGAATGCCCTGTAAATGCAGCGGAGCTAGAGCAGCGTCCACTACCTTTGTGAACGTGCGGGGCGAGAGCGCCAGACCAAAAGGAAGCACCCGATACTGGTACGCCTTCCCCCTGAAGGCGAACCTCAGGAACTTCCTGTGCTGCGGAAGGATGGAGACATGGAAATATGTGTCTTTGAGGTCGAACGTGAATAACCAGTCCTCGGACCTGATCTGCACTACGATCTGCTTGAGCGTCAGCATTTTGAATTTTAGACGCATAACTGTGCGATTTAAGAGATGCAAATCCAGAATGGGCCGCAACCCTCCATCCTTTTTTGGAACTATGAAGTACCGGCTGTAGAACCCGGACTTGCTGTTCGCGAGGGGTACATACTCGATGGCCCCTTTCGCCAGCAGAGTGTCTACTTCTTGCTCCATGACCAGAGCCTGCTGGGGGCCTACCAGAGACTGTAGGACCCCTGAAAACCGGGATGGAGAAATCCCGAACTGGATGGTATACCCGCAGGTTACCGTGCGCAGAACCCACTGAGAAATACCCGGCAGACCTGACCACGCAGCCTGGAATTCTACTAAGGGAACCAGCCTCCCGAGGCTGGACTCTGGAATTGTGAACATATTCACCACTGGGCCGGGGCTTCCGGAAACTCGTGTGGAATGCTCTAGGACCCTCCTTAGAGGGGGTAGTTCTCCCTTGGTGGGCTCCCTCGGGAGCCGCACACGGGAGACACCACCTTGTTGCGGCTTGGCGTCAGGACCGCTTAGTCTTACCCTTCTTAGCGTTAAGGACGGCCCTCAGATCAGTCCTTTTGCCCGAAGGCTGAGCCTGAGCTTGTCAGCCCGACCTCCCAGGATTCACCGGAGGAAGTCGGGTGGCGACACTCTCTTTTTGAGCGGCCCTATATGAGGAGCTTTGAGACCGCGCTTGACCGGCGGTCTCACGTGAAGGGCGGCGGGGAAGGACCTTACTGAACGCCGCCTGATGTCGTGCAGCCTCCTGGAACTTGTCGACGACACTTTTTACGGCATCGTCGAACAAACCCGAAGGGGACAGAGGGGCACCCAGCAAAACACGCCGAAGACACTCAGAGCTGTCGCTTCCGGGTTTTGGGCGCGCCTTTATGCTCTCTCATGACATCACTGGCACGCGCCAGCGGTGACGCATTCACACGCGTTCTTCTCTCATTGGTTGCACAGATCTTCATGTGACTGACGTCAGGCTATTTCCCCTAGTGCTTGACGCAGCTCGAGTTCCCTGGAAGGGAACAATCATTTTACATGGAAGGAACAGGACAGGAAGACTGTTCCAGAGTTTAGGAGCTAAATAGGAAAAAGATCGACCGCCAGCAGTTGGAGGACTATATATACATATATACATGAAGGACTATAATGTTTTAAGAGATTGCTCAAGTACTGTGGAGCTAAACTATTTAATGCTTTGTAAGTAATTAGCAAGATTTTAAAATGTATTCAGTGAATAATAGGAAGCCAGTGCAGGTGTCACGGCAGGAATGGGGAGGACTCAATTGCAGGGGAAAGGTGTTGTATTTATTATAAACAAAGAAACATAATAAAAGAAATGAAAACCCACGAGGGGGAAGAACCTAAACTAAACACAATGACGAAACACTCAAGTAACATAAAACAATCTAGAGCACAAGGAACAAGGATCAGGAACACAGGGAATACTACCAACAGGATGACAACGACACGACACAGGACAGCAAACACACCAGGATTAAATAGTCAAAGTCAAAGTCAGCTTTATTGTCAATTCTGCAATATATACAGTGCATACATATAGAGAATTGAAATTCCGTTACTCTTAGACCCAAGGCGAATACAGTTAACAACAACAATAATTTAACAGTAACAGTAACAACAACAACAACAACAACAGAAGATGAAGATAAAATACAATAAAATTAAACTAGATGGATAAAGTGATTTACCTTCCCTCATGTAATAGGGATACATGAGGGAAGGTAACGAGCTGAGAACAGCTGACAACACTCAAGGGAAATGAGGTAACAAGGTGGGCGGGGATTACAATCACAAGACACAAAGGGGCAGTGTCAGAGCTCTGTCAACCAGCACACTAGAAACCCAAACTGAAGTGACAGAACCCTGAGAGCAGGTTTGACAGAACTGGGCTAATATGCTCATACTTCCTAGTTCTAGTAAGAACTCGAGCTGCTGCATTTTGGACCAGCTGGAATTTGTTTATTAAACGTTCAGGACAACCACCTAGTAGAGCATTACAATAATCTAGCCTTGAACTCATGAACGCTGTAGTGAACCATTTGAGTGCTCTGACAGCCCAATCCAGTGTTGACATGTTTGAAACTTGGCAGCTGTATTTCTTATAAAAGTGAAAATTTTGTCTGGTCTGATCTTCTGTCCTTGTCCAGGCTACTTCCTGCTTCGCTACTGTTCGGACGCTCTTGCTTACAGCTCTGCGCTTTGCTCTATTGCTTTTATATTTTATCTCCTAATTTTAACTTCAGCAAATCAGCACAGTGCTCAAACGACAAATATTGGCACCAACAAAGTTTCTAACTGGAAGAATTGCAACAAAAAAGGGGAATTTTTTTTCCAACCAGCCTCCCATTGACGGCAGCCATCAGCTTACATTCCGGAGAAGGGAAAACACAGCTGCCTACACTCAAAAGATTAGTAATAATATGCCTCCTCTGGTTGAAGAATCTACCTGCTGCACAAACTGCCACAGACTTCTACAAAGGATTGCAGTTCTTGAAACAAAGCTACTTGTGGGACTACCAAACCAGACGGAATACACAACAGAGCTTCATCATGGACGTCCTCAGCACACAGCCGGTGAGTCCCATGAATCTAATGCTCCTAAACAGGCCATACTGAGTGCCGAAATTGATCAACATACTAATCGATGGCACAAACAGGGAGCGAGACCCAAAGGCACTCGAGACATCAGATTGTCATGAGTATCGCATTTTGTAGCATCCTCTACCCCAAACACTAGCTCCCTACCACCGCCAATACATCTGGAGAATAGATTTGAAGTGTTAATGAATGTGAGTGAGGAATCTCCAGACATGATGAATGTGGTTGAGGAATCCCCAAACATGATCGGACACAGATCAAATCAGCCAGCAGCTAACACCGATGCTAACTGCCGCTCAAGGTGGAGCAGACAGCGACACTCAGTTCTTAGAGCAGCCGAGCCCAGGACTCTGATAGTGGGTGACTCTATTATCAGAAATATTAGCAGCAGGGATACAACTACATGCTGCCTACCACAAGCAACAGTTTCCAATGTAAACAGGGAACTTAAGAGCATTCTGATGAAATATAAAACTGCAAACCGACTAATCATCCATGTGGGAAAGAATGATATTCGGAAGGAGCAGTCAGAACTCCTTAAAAGGGATTTCAATGAACTTTTTGAAATGCTCAGAAGTCTAAAAGTTCAGTCATTCATCAGTGGACCACTCCCAGCAAGAGGAACAAATAGATTTACACGTTTGCTTGGGCTTAATACATGGCCTCAAAAAACCTGCAACTTAAAGGGACTAAATTTCATCGACAACTTCAATCTGTTCTGGAGTCAGAGACAGTTGTTCACACATGATGGCCTGCACCCAAACAAACTGGGCTCAAGAGTGCTAAAGGACAATATCTACTTCTCCCTCCATCATCCTTCAGCAGTGTGTGCAAATCCACTTAATCTGAATGGCACAAACACACCTGGACAGAGTACAGCTGACCACAGGACTTCATTTCAGCACCTGAATGGACATGCGGCTGACACATCCCACAAGGACAGCGATAACACCACGCAGCCACAACAACCACTGTTCATGGACACAATCCTGACTGAGCCCAGTCCAGAGAGCTCACCGATAGACAGTGACGTGTTAGAACTGCTCCAAGTTTCAGCAGCCAAGGACGACTTTCAGGAAAACAGCCAGGGCCAGGACAACATATTAGAGCCACCAGTAACACCAGAGCAACAGTCTCTCTCACCGGATACGCTATCCCTCTCCCCAGCATCCCCTCTGCTGTGTTTCTCTGAGAAAATGGAGGAACTGGTGTATGCTGGAACCAAACTCGCCCACTCTTTTGCTGCGAGCCCCCAGACATCAACAAAAAAGTGGCGATCTCCACAACCACCAAAGCCTGTGGGCCCAGCTCGACCTCCCATTCCTCCTGCGAGAGCTCTTCGGCCGCTACCACAACGCAAGGGCCCTCACCCTCCTCCATCTGTTCTAGGTGAACCAAAAACAACTGATAAAAGCTCTCAGTGATGTGTGTCGGGTCCCGCTATGATAACAGTGACTTTATCAAACGTTTACAGAACAAGCGGGAACCCAGTGTGCCTGTTGCTTTCGCTATTTCAGTTTTATTACGTGATAGAAAGCCAAAGGCCTTCTCAAACCGTTTGGCAAACCCACTTAATCTGTTGCATATTACACGCCAAACTAAGAATATTTGGGTATTGTGTTAAAAGGTGCTCCTCGCATTCTACTTTTAGTCATTTACAGGCCTCCAAAATACTCTCCAGCCTTTGTGGAGGACTTTACAGAACTGTTATCAGCAACTTCCTCAGAGTTTGACTGTCTTGCTTTTACTGGGGACTTTAACATCCACATAGAAAATGCAGAATCCAAAATGGCAAAAGAAATTCTAACAGTTTTGAATACTTTTGATCTGACTCAGCATGTACATAGACCCACACACAATCGAGGACATACACTAGATTTAATTATCAGTAAGGGTCTAAACATCTCATCCATTGTCATTAAGGATGTAGCTCTATCAGATCATTTCTGTATTTTCTTTGATATATTGATCTCTCCGACTGTTGAAGCTAGATCTATCTCGGTCAAAAAGCGATGCTTAAATGAGAATAATAGTGCTCTGTTTATGAAGGCTATATCTTTAACACCAAGCATGTCTGCAGACTCTGTTGATTTTCTTCTTGATTCTTTTAACTCAAAAGTTCAGAATGTTATTGATAACATTGCTCCTGTGAAAGTCAGGAAGAAGAGTGGCAGACAAAAAGCACCCTGGAGAAATTCAACAGCAGTGCAAAATATGAAAAGACAATGCAGAAAAGCTGAGCGCATGTGGCGAAAGACAAATCTTGAAATCCACTATAACATCTATAAAGATAACCTTCATGCTTTCAATGTGGAACTAGGCAAAGCTAGACAGACCTTCTTCTCAAATATTATAAACAGAAACTTAAACAATAACCGCACTCTTTTTGCTACTGTAGAGAGACTAACAAATCCCCCAAGTCAGATTCCCAGTGAAATGCTCTCAGACAGCAAATGCTGTGAGTTTGCTTCCTTCTTCTCTGAGAAAATAAATAATATCAGAAAGGCGATCAGCACATCCTTGAGTTGCACTGGGGTAAAACAGATCAGACCACAATCTCAGGAAGTAGCTATTATGTCTGTTTTCGAAGCAATTGATGGTAAAATTTTGGAAGAAACAGTACAGCACCTTAAAACATCAACCTGCGCCCTTGACATACTTCCCACATCTTTTTTCAAAAGCGTGTTTAACTGTTTAGAAGCAGATATCCTAGAAGTGGTAAATGCCTCACTTCTTTCTGGGACTCTTCCAAATTCCCTAAAAACTGCAGTTGTTAAGCCCCTTCTGAAAAAGAGCAATCTGGACAACATCATATTGAGCAATTACAGACCAATCTCAAATCTACCTTTCATAGGCAAGATCATTTAAAAAGTTGTTTTCAATCAGCTGAACAAGTTCTTAAGCTTGAATGGATACTTTGACAACTTTCAATCTGGTTTCCGACCACATCACAGCACAGAGACAGCACTCATAAAGATAATAAATGATATTTGTCTTAACACAGATTCAGGTAAATTATCAGTGCTGGTTTTACTCGACCTCAGTGCTGCGTTTGACACTATAGATCACAACATTCTCCTTGACAGGCTGGAAAACTGGGTTGGGCTTTCTGAGATGGTTCTTAAATGGTTCAGGTCATACTTAGAAGGGAGAGGTTATTATGTGAGTATCGGTGACCATAAGTCTGAGTGGACATCCATGACATGCGGAGTCCCTCAAGGTTCAATACTTGCACCCCTCCTGTTCAACTTATATATGCTGCCACTGAGCCAAATAATGAGAAAGAACCAAGTTGCATAATCACAGCTATGCAGATGACACCCAGATTTACCTCGCGTTATCACCTAATGATTACAGCCCCATTGACTCCCTGTGTCAATGCATTGATGAAATTAAAAACTGGATGTGCCTAAACTTCCTTCAGTTAAACGAAGACAAAACTGAAGTCATTGCATTTGGAAACAAAGATGAAGTTCTCAAAGTGAACGCATACCTTCTCTCTAGGGGTCAAACAACTAAAAATCAGGTCAGGAATCTTGGTGTGATTTTGGAGTCAGACCTGAGTTTCAGTAGCCATGTAAAAACAATAACTAAATCAGCATATTATCATCTCAAAAATATTGCAAGAATTAGATGCTTTGTCTCCAATCAAGACTTAGAGAAACTTGTTCATGCTTTCATCACCAGCAGGGTGGATTATTGTAATGGGCTCCTCACTGGCCTTCCCAAAAAGACCATAAGACAGCTGCAGCTCGTACAGAACGCTGCTGCCAGGATTCTGAGCAGAACCAGAAAATATGAACACATCACACCAGTCCTTAGGTCCTTGCACTGGCTTCCAGTTACATTTAGAATTAATTTTAAAGTACTGTTACTTGTTTATAAATCACTCAATGGCCTAGGACCTCAATACATTGCAGATATGCTCATAGAATATAAACCTAACAGATCACTAAGATCATCAGGATCAAGTCACTTACTAATACCCAGGGTTCACTCAAAGCAAGGAGAGTCTGCTTTTAGCTGTTACGCCAGCCGCAGCTGGAACCAGCTTCCAGAAGAGATCAGGTGTGCTCCAACAGTAGCCACATTCAAATCAAGACTCAAAACATATATTTTTACCTATGCATTTGCAGATTGAGCACTGTGCTATGTCCGAACTGTTTGCATTTTATTTTATACGCATTATCTTTTTATTCTTTTAATCATTTTTAATGTTTTATTTTTATCATTCTTCTTTATGTAAAGCACTTTGAATTACCATTGTGTATGAAATGTGCTATACAAATAAACTTGCCTTGCCTTGTCGAAAGAAAGTTACACACACACACCATGCTTGATGTTTTACAATGACATGTTTCACAACATTAACATATAAGCCTACTTGCATTTAATGTCCTTCAATTTTGTTCCCTCTCCTGTCCCAGCTCAGACACTAAAACACCAAACAGTTACCTTTAAAAAAACTGTTTATTTTTAGAAAATCTGGGGACAGAGCTTTAATATGGGTAAGGCTGAAATAATAAACATAAGGAATTCCAACAAAAGATAAATTACCTAACAAAATAAATAAAGTACAAAAAAAAAATATTAATCACATCTCCTAACTCCCTGACAAACAAACTAGAACAAGAGAGTAAACCAGCCAAGGAATCATTCTCTTCATTGACGATCACTTCAGTCACACTTTTTTCATTGGTGCTGTTTCCCTGCTTTTAACTGTTCCATCTCATCAAGGCAATCGCCTGCACCTGAGCTGAATTAGGACCTGTGGGGAGAGAGAGAGAGAAAGAGAAAGAGCAAGCAACACCCAGCCCACACTAAGGATCAAATAAGTAAACTCTGAGGGGTGGTTGCCCGAACCAAGATTAAGCCTAGTCCTAGACTAAAATGGACATTTAAATCATATTAACAGAAATGTGCTTTCTCTGTCATGGTTTTAAAAAGTCTAAGACTTAGTCTAGTCCAGAATTTGATAGTCTAATTTCCTGGAGGAAGACTAGAGCAACATCAGGACTAAATTGAGGCTTAATTGAGGCATTATAGTCCTTCACGTCTATTGCGATCCCAAAATACTGAACAGCTTGTCAACCTCCTGTGGAGCTCACACACTTTGTCTGATGGAGGTGAACTGGCCTACTCTCACTGCCTGAGGTCTGCCAGTGAGGAAATCTTCAATCCAGTGGCAGAGAGAAGAGTTCAGGCTGAGATCCATGAGTTTGCCGGTTGGCTTAATGGGAACTATGGTGTTAAAGGCTGAGCAATAGTCAATAAATAGCAGTCGTACATTGTTCCCACTTTTGCTGTCGATGTGAGTAAGGGAGGAGTGGAGGATGTGAGAGATGGCATCTTCAGTCGATCTACTGGGATGGTGGGAAAACTGAAGAGGGTCCAAAGTGTCAAGAATGGAGGAGCAAATTATGTTTTTAATGAGTTTCTGAAAGAACTTCATGACTATAGATGTGAGAGCCACTGGACGATAGTCATTTAGGCAAGAGGGTTTACTGTTCTCAGGGACAGGGATGATGGTAGAGTTTTTGAAGGAGGTAGGGACCACAGATGTAGCAAGGGACTCATTAAAGATGGATGTAAAGAGCCCAGTAAGCTGATCAGCACAGGACTGCAGAACATGACCTGAAACACCATCCGGCATGGCAGCTTTCCTGACATCCACACGCTTGAGTGCCCTCCGAACTTCATCCTCCGAGACAGAGTTCACGGGATTGTTGGTGTTCTGAGTGATTCTCTCTGACGTGTCACTCAGTGGAGTCGCGCTGCCGCGATTACATTCAAAGCGAGCGTAGAAAGAGTTTACCTCATTTACAAGCAACAAATTAGCTCTCACCTCTGCAGAGGAGATAGTACAGATAGCCCTCAGTCCCTGCCACATCCGCCGGGAGTCGTTGAGTTGGAAATGAGACTCCAGTTGATCTTTATAACGGAGCTTTATTTGCTTTAATTGCGTATCGGGGAGCATAGCAGGATGATTTATGGTTACTCATCGTCCCTGATAGAAGACCGGCGTTTTATGTTCACTGCAGTGTGGATTGAACTGTCCACCCACGGTTTTTGATTAGAAGTTATTGTTATTTTTTGTGTTGCTTGCTCTGTTAGTGTGTGGATAAAGCAGAGCGCCACATCGGTGAACTTGCTGACGTCAGATGAACTGGCCCGGAATAATGTCCCAGTCGACGTCATCAAGAGCTGCCTATAGCACGATCTCTGAATGGGGTGATCACTGATTAACGTCCCCTCCTCACCGGGGGTTCTTGAACGAGCCTTTGTTTGTATTCCGGTGTGAAAATGGGGGCATGGTCCGATTTGCAAAAAGCTGGCAGTGAACGAGCTTTGTAGGCGTTCTTAGTCAAGTCAAGTTACCTTTATTTATATAGCGTTTTTTACAATGTAGATTGTTTCAAAGCAGCTTTACAGGAAAAACAACAAAGTTTTTCAAAAACAGAATGGAGAAAAAACCTTGGTAGAAACCAAGCTCAGTCGGGAGATCAGTTCTCCTCTGGCCAACAGCCAAACAGTGCATGATTATTATATTGACAACAATTGAAGTCCAATTTGATCCGGTTAGAGATGGGTTCATGATCGTCACAGGGGAGGGTCTAGTAGAGTCACGGTCTCCGCAGACACTTCAGGGCAGTGCTGTGCTCGTGTCCAGGTGCAGGTCCTTCGTCTGATCTGGATACGGGCCGTATACGGCTGACCACAGTAACCTCGGAATAGACAGAGACCTATATCAGCGTAGATGCCATTCTTTTTCTGATGTATTGAGTACATCAGGTGTTATGGGAATCTTCCCGGTTCTGGCTGACCTAAATTATGTAGCCTAACAATCATTTTACCTGATTTGGATTAAAAATGTATGTATAATGTGTTATGTGTATGCCAGGTTGAAGAGATGTGTTTTTAGTCTACATTTAAACTGACAGAGTGCGTCTGCTTCCCGAACTGTAATAGGAACACTGTTCCAGAGTTTAAGAGCTAAATAGGAAAAGGATCGACTGCCAGCAGTTGACTTTGATATTATAGCTATTATAAGCTGGTCAGTATTTTGGGATCGCAATAGACGTGAAGGACTATAATGTGTTAAGAGATCGCTCAAGTACTGTGGAGCTAAACCATTTAATGCTTTGTAAGTAATTAGCAAGATTTTAAAATGTATTTGGTGTTTAATAGAAAGCCAGTGCAGGTTTGACAGAACTGGGCTAATATGCTCATACTTCCTGGTTCTAGTAAGAACTCGAACTGCTGCATTTTGGACCAGGTGGAATTTGTTTATTAAGCATGCAGGGCAACCACCTAGTAGAGCGTTACAATAATCTAGCCTTGAACGCATTAACTAACTTTTCCGCATTTGTCTTAGAGAGCATATGTCACAATTTAGATATATTTTTTTAAGATGGAAGAATGCCGTTTTACAGATGCTAGAAATATTGCTTTCAAATGAGAGATTGGAATCAAAGAGCACACCCAGGTTTCTAACTGACGACGAAGACTTGACAGAGCAGCCATCGTGTGTTAGGCAGTAGTCTAGATTATTACATGTGGAACCTTTTGGTTTAATAATTAGAATCTGTTTTTTTTTTTTCAGAATTAAAATGTAGAAAGTTATTAGTCATCCAAGTCTTTATATCAGTTATGCATTCTGTTAATTTAGTAAATTTGTACGTTTCATCAGGATGAGAAGAAATATAGAGCTGAGTATCATCAGCGTAACAGTGAAAGTTAATGCCATGTTTCCTAATAATTGCACCCAAAGGAAGCATGTACAGGGTGAAAAGCAATGGTCCTAGTACTGAACCTTGAGGAACTCCATACTGAACCCGTGATCAATATGACATCTCCTTATTTACTGCTACAAACTGATAACGGTCAGATAAGTATGGTTTGAACCAGGCTAATGCAACTCCACTAATGCCAACATCATTTCAAGTCTATTCAGAAGGATGTTGTGGTCGATTGTATCAAATGCAGCTAAGCACTAGCAGTAGCACTAGCAGTCCAGTAACACTAACAGAGAGATACAACCACGGATGATAAGAGTTAATCATTTGTAACTCTAATGAGAGCAGTCTCAGTACTATGATATGGTCTAAATCCTGACTGGAAATCCTCGTAGATGCTGTTTCTTTCTAGAAAGGAACATAGTTGTGAAGATATTGCCTTTTCTAGAATCTTTGACAAAAAAGGTAGATTTGATATCGGCCTGTAATTAACTAATTCTGAAGGATCAAGTTGTGTTTTTTTTAATAGGCGGTTTAATTACGGCCAGCTTAAAGGTTTTTGGTATGTATCCTAATGACAATGATGAATTAATAATATTAAGAAGAGGATCTATGATCTCTGGAAGCATCTCTTTTAGCAGCTTAGTTGGTATTGGGTCTAGCACAGGGGTGGGCAAACTACGGCCCGCGGGCCATATCCGGCCCATTGGGCTTTTTAATCCGGCCCGCCGAACTTGCCGAACCTGTATTAAACCTCCTTCATTTTACATTTCCCTGTATTGTCACTCTGTCGCGGCTGCAAGCGGCAGTGGTGGAGAATAGGCGTGTGTCGCAAACCCCTCTACACCCCCCTTTATGGCGTTAATTCTGTGCTAAAAAGGAACAAGCACAAAACTGATGTTTGCGCGCGCATAAATTACATCCGCGAGCGGAAAACAGAGCTACACGCATAAATACGGGTACCCGCGAGCTCATTTTAATCACTCGCGTGCGCGTGACATCTAATCTGCACGCGCGCAAACATTCGCTCGCTCTCGACTGCTGTTTTTGCTGGCGTGAGCACTTTTATTTTTGTCGTGCAGCGGGGCTTGCTCTTGTAATAGTAACATCAAACGTCATTGGTTAGTTCCCTTTTTTTCCAGAGGTCAGTTGTGATTAGACGCCTGTGATTGTCAATCTAGAGCTGAGGTAAATATATGATTCAGTCACATTGCATATTGTGGTTTTTCTGTCGATTAAATTGTATTACTATTGTTTTGTTGTAATTTCATGTGTCCCAGTCGAGTGATTTAAGACCAAACTATACTTTATAGAGGTTTTCAAGGATTTCTTATAAGTTAATGCACAGGTATGACCTTCACCTCGGCCCCTCTGTCAATTTTAAGAAACCAATGTGGCCCGCGAGACAAATAGTTTGCCCACCCCTGGTCTAGCATATATGATGTTGACTTTGATGATTTAATGAGTTTAGACAATTCTTTCTCCCCATTAGCAATGAAGGAGTGGAATTGTTCTTCAGGGACACTAAAATTTACTGTATTTCACGAGTTCACACTTATCAATGATTCAGGGGCAGTAAAGGTATGCGTATTTGGCGTGCTGTCCGAGGAGAGGGCTCCGAGCTCGGTATTTGGCCCGAACCTGGAGCACTCCCCCCGTATTCCTGACTTTGATAGGAAAAGCTAAGTGTGAGGAGTCGGGGTGGTGGAGGGATGCCGTAAACTGTCGAGGAATGTCGGTGAGTCAAACATGGCTATATATACATGCTTCCTCTCATGCTGATTGGATGAGGTAT